>JAWWMQ010000089.1:960859-971822 GCA_035047885.1 Chlorospingus flavigularis
GGCATGCAGAGCCCGGACAGACAGGGATGCTGCTCCAGGCGTGCAGAGCCCGGACAGACAGGGATGCTGCTCCAGGCGATGCCGGCGGGGCCTCGCCCCCACCCCGCGGCACGGTTACACAAGGCTCCCGGCTCCCGGCGCTTGCATAAGCGGCAGCAGCGAGTGCAGCCTCAGGGACAGAGGAGAAGCGAGCAGGAGCCACGCCCGGGACGGGATCCCTGGGCAGAGCCCGGATCCCACAGGCGAGCGCCGCGGGTCTGGAACAGGGCATCCTAAACGAGGTGACACAACCCCCTGCAGCAGGACTGGCCCCATCCCCTCACCATCCTTGTGGATAGGCTGAAAACAGCAGGAATTCAACCCTTAACAGCCAGAAAAAGGCTGCCAGAACCCCCAAAGCCAGCGAGCAGCCTGCACACCAGCCCTGTGGCGTCCAGTACTCACCTGCTGCCACTTCCAGGCCTGGAAATGGGGTTAGTCCCAGGGGAAAAACATTTTAAAAAGCCTTTTAACCAAACAGGTGCTGGGGAAGCATCTTGTGGGGCTTGGGCTCCCAGGGAGCCTCTGTGGAGCAGGACACCCATGGGTCAGCATCAGCCCTCAGCTCCCAGTCCTGCTCTGGGGGGGACAAGCCTCCAAACCAGCACCCATCAGTACCCAGGTGCCTTTGGCCAGCCCCTGGTGCTTTGGCACAGGGCAGCTCACCCTAAAACACATTGTTCAAGCCCTAAAACACGTTGTTCATGCCCCAAAACACGTTGTTCATGCCCTAAAACACGTTGTTCATGCCCTAAACCACGTTGTTTCTGCCCACTGTGGTGCTTTGGATCTGGCCCAGCTCCATGGCTGTCAATGAGCACGTGGCCAGAGAGGGTTTTAAGAACCTGCAGTGCCAACCCAGTCACCTTTCCCAAGGGATTTACACCCTTCACAGGATTCCTTTCCAGGATTCCTAGGTGCTGTGCCCGCTGCACTGGGGCTGATGTTTTGACTCCAACTTCTTCCCACCCCACAACCCACATCCCTTGTTTTCCTGCCCAGTGCAAAGAAAGGATTAAAAACCACAACAAAAAGCAAAGAAATCCTCTAATTTAATGAGCACAGAAGCCCACAGACCTCTAGTTTGGCTTTTCAAGTATGAGCAATATCATATCTGTGTCTTGAGGGGATTTAATTATTTTAACAATTAAAAGGGACCTCCCCAGGAGGCTGCACATGGAGGGCACAAGCACCTGCAGGACTCATGTGCATCCCAGCCCAAACTTCCCATGGCAAAGGTAACTTTACAGGTGGCACAGAAAGAGAAAACCAGAAAAGGTCATTGCACAAGAGGGGCTGTTTCTCCTGATTTAAACACAACCCCACAAACCCACACTACAAAGCCACAGGCACACCCAGAGCTGCAGCAAACACTCACCAGTGACCCTTGGGTAGTGATGCTGCTTCCTTGCCGGCAAGGGGAAAAATTTCCATCCTCCTTCTTTGTGTAGGGAATGACTCTATGGGGACAGCAGCCACCCCAAAGGCACAACACTGGGACAACCAGCTCACTGGCAGGGTCAGATACCCCAGCTCTGCACCCATCCCTCCTCTGAGACACCCCCAAACCTCAGCCTCGGGCCTTTTATTGCCTTCAGGATAACAAATCCCAAAACCTCAGCGCAGCTGCCCTGGGAGGGGAAACAACACAAAAGGACACAAGCCCCAGGTGCTTAGAGAGGTCCAAGCCCCAAGGTGAGCATCCAACCATCTGATTGCCTCTGGAAAGCATTGTTGAGGTGATTCTCAGCAGAGGACACGTGTGGCAGCCCCGGAGTCTGTGCTGTGCTGGGGTGAGGCAGAGCTGCGGGAGGAGCGAGGGCGATGTGTGAAATCGAGGGGCGGCCACAGCTATTTCTGCTCCGTGTCAGCACCCACTGACAGCAGCACCCTGCGAACACACAGAAGCTCCAGGCAGCTTTTTTCTGAGTGAAATTCACCTGTACATGACTGCACTTCCCCGTGAACCCCCAGCTTTGTGGGGTGTGGAGCTCGCTGGTTCTGGGGGCAAGGCCGGGGGGTTTGGGGTCACAGCGAGCTGCTGGCACCCTTGACATCTCCATTTAGGCTCCTGATATTCCCCCTTATCTGATGGGCAGAAGCTTCTACAAATCCCTTCTCCTTCCTTCTGCTCAGGGTCACTCTTTTTTTCCCCGTAATTTCTTGGGACTTGGAGCGAGACCCAGGCAAATGCGACTGATTGTGTAACGTTTTGCTCAGAAAGCTTCTTAAACAGTCACATATTTCTATTGGATTTCCCTTGCCCTTCACTGCTGATTACTGGAGTATTTATATATAAATAGAAGCTGTCTTCCCCATAATCTGCTTGTTTCTCCTAATTAACTCATGGCTGTTCTCCTTGGGTTGCTCAGCCCTTGGGTTTTCGGGGTGCCAGCACCCAGCAGCACTCAGTGAACCCAAATACACCAAATTTCTGCTGAAATTGCTTTTTTAGCTGGTTTTAAAGATGCAAAACCCTCCCTTCCCAAACTTTATGTGTTCAGTATCTGCCCCATCCTCCCAACTCCCAGCTCAGGGAAATGCTCAAATGTGATTTCTTCATCTTCCTCCCTCCTCACAAAACTTTCCCTTATTCAAGGAACGTCTCGATTTGATAATTATTTTAATCATTATTACTCATCTTTCCCCTTTCTTCCCCCCCTCAAAACTTCGTCCTGGGCCTGTCAATCACTTTAATAGCTGTTTACAACCTATCATCAAGTCTTGCATAACATCCACATGACTTCACTCAGATGCCTCCGACACCCAAAAGCTGCCCCTGGGCTCTATTTCAGGAGTGATGGAGCCCACGGCACCAACTGGCTGCATCCCCCGCCGGCATGCCCGGGGTCCTGGGATGGGGAAAATCAAAGCCAAAGACATGCCCGAAGCAAAACTATTTTGTAGTTAACACAAGACAGCCCCACGCTGCTCCCCGGCTCGGGTTTTGGGGGTGAGGCTCGGTTTGGTGGGCTCGCAGCCCTCCCCAGCATCGCAGGTGGATGTTGCACCAATTTGGAGAGCTCGGGAGCCGAAGGCGCTGGAGCAGCCCCTGGATGGCAGCGTGGCCTCTGCCCCCGGCTTCCCTCTCAGCACTGGGACACAGGCACACCAAACATGGCAAATTCTGTTTAAAATGCCGTTTTCTAGCGAAGCTTTGCACCCCGCGGCATCGCCCGTCGGCGGCGGGTTGGCGGGGACGGGGCAGAGGCGCAATCTGCGCCGGAGCGGCTGCCAGCCCTTTTCCTCCGGCGGGCGGCGGCTGGCTCGTGGGGCGGGGGGGGACACCACGGCTCTTTTTTAAGCTCTGCCGTCCTCCCCCTCTCCCTCAGATTTCATAACCCTTCAAAGCACGAAAAGGCTCCTCCGGTTCCCGGCTAATGAGCCCTGCGGAGGAGGAGCGCGGCCGCGGCAGGAGCGGAGCTCGGCAGCCAAACCTCCCCAGCGCGGCGGGACGGGGCAGGGGGACACGGAGGGGTCTCTGCGGGGTCTCACCAGAACCCCGACTTGGCCAATTCTCTCCCCAAAACCCCCCTTGGCACGAGGCTGCCCGGGATGGGACGTCTCTCCCTCCCCGTGCAGGCGCTGCATGCGAATGTTTATTTACACAGCATTAGGGGGTTATTTATTAAGCCACGGCTGACAACTGTATTCAAATTAATTTCTCTTAATAAGGTACTTGCGGTCACCCCGGCAACAGCACTGGAGTGCCCTGCCTTAAGGAAAATACTTACTGGGGTGAGATCCCCTTAGATGCCAAGAGGGTGCTCTGAGGGGGCCTCTGGAGATGCTGGGGCTGGAGGCACCAACTCCCTTCTTGAGACCTGCTCCATCCCCGGAGATGCAGTCCAGAGGGAGGAAACTGGGCTAGAAGTGTCTATTTTATGTGATATATGTATAGATAGAGAGGTCACCAAAAGCAGGAGGGCATCCGAGGGGGTCCTTGCTTGCCAAGGGGAAAATAAGGGATGGCAGAGCTCCCATGTCCTGCTTTGGATTGGAAAACACAATGGTTGCTTTACCAATTCCTGTGATTACAACACTAATTAAGGATGGTGTGGGATGAAGGCAGGATTTCTGTTTCCTTGCACTGACCAAGGTGACAGGTTAAACTATGCAGAGAAAGACAGCAGATTTCTCAGCTCCACCTCTGCCTCAGAGAATAATCAAACCAAATTTCCCCTGGGTTTTAAAATCCTGGATGCATCAGTTCACCAAATGCTGTGCAATTCAGGGTTTGCAAAACACAACTCCCCAAAACTGGAAGGAAGATCCTCATCCCCTATGAAACCCAGACTCACACACTAAAAATCATCACGGGGTTTTTTGGGGGGTATTTTACTGGACAGTCACACAGTGCTCCAACCAGCTGGGGTGGCCCTAGGGAAACCCACCAAGAACCCACCCCAAAACAAAGGATTCACACTGGGAAGTAGAGCAGGCTGTGATTTACTGGGACAACAACACTTCTGCAACAACAGAGAACACGACTGTGCCGAGGCACCCGGCCGGCAACCCGCAGCAGCACTGAGCATTGCCACACTGGGGACCTCAGAGAGGGGACATCAAAGAGGCACTGGAGGGGTGCTCGAGTTCTGGGGAACCCAGAGAGCTGACACGGAGAGCAGAGACCAGAGGGAAGCTCCTGGAGACCCGAGAGAGGTGAAACCAGAGCAGAGAGCAGAAGGATAATCCTGGAGACCCCAGAGAGGCCACACTGAGAGCAGACACCAGAGGGATGCTCATGGTCCTGGGGACCTTGGAGAGGTGACACCAGAGCAGACACCAGAGGGATGCTCATGGTCCTGAGGACCTTGGAGAGGTGACACCAGAGCAGAGACCAGAGGGGTGCTCATGGTCCCCAGCACAGGTTTCCCTCCTGTGTCACCCCCAGACACACAGACACAAGACAGAAGCCTGCTGGGACAGGCAAGGCTGCTACATGCCAAGGGAGGGAGCAGAAGGCAGTGGGTTCCAGGCGGGCTCCATGGGAGACAGTGGCACACAACTCCCTCTGGAGGCACTTGATCCTTCAATCCCGGGCACCCTGGCTCTGCCTGTGAAGCTCCAAAGGCACACGTTGGCTGCAAGGGACATCACAAGCTCCTGCTGGGATTGCAGAGAGCCTGAAGGAGCCCAGCACTGTGTGGATGGGATGGGGCTTGGTCCCAGCCTCCAACTGGCCTGGCTGGGCTGAAGCCTCCTGGCTGTGACAGCAGGGCTGCTCTTCACATGCTCATCCCCAGCCCAGATTCCCTTTTATCCATGAGATGAGCACGTTGTCAGACCTTTGCCTTCTCTGAAAGCCATCTGAGATGGCAGGAGCCAGGCAGGAGCCTCAGGAAAGCAGGGATTTGGGGCTGAGGGGCTGCAGTGGGGGCTTGGCAGTGATTCAGAGCTGGGAAAAGGCATCTAAGCAAGGACAGGGAAAGTGGAGCAGGCCACAAGATCTGCCCTGGAAACTGGGCTTGGACCAGAAGAAACCAGAATCAGAGGGAACTGCTGTAGCTGGAAGTGCTGATCTAGTTGAAAATAAAAAGCATCAACTGCAGGCAGTGGTAGGTTCCCTTCCAGGGCAAAATCCTGACTGCTGAGTGCAGGATTTAGCCCAGGCTGCTGTTTGCAGGGATTGCTCTAATAAACACACACATCCCTGCAGCAGAGGAGCTGAGCTCCTTGGAGGCATTTCCTTAAGGATAGATCCCTGCTCCTGTGCCCTCAGTAATCTGCCCAAGCCTCCCTCCTCCTCCTCTTACACACTGCCTGGGTTGTAGCACAGCAGGTTGAACTCCAGGTTCTCATCCCAGTGCCGGAGCAGCACAAAGAGCTGCTGGGCTGCAGCTTTCACCGTGGCCAGGCTGGATCCCCCGGGGAAGTCCTGCTCGCTCAGCCACAGGCTGGCTTTGGCAGCCACCAGCTCCCACTCGATGAAGTACGAGGCTGAGCTGTGCTCCAGCCAGGCCAGGGCCACCGCCGTGGCCCAGAGCATCCCCTCGGGCTCCGTCTGCTGCTGCAGCTCCACGTCTGAGAGCACAGCCTGCAGCTCGGGGCCGCCCTCGGTGTCCCAGGCGCGGCTGTCGGCGGGGGAGGAGAAGCTGCGGATGGTGATGGCCGGGGGGCGCAGCTCCTGCTCCTGCTCGGCTCTCAGGGCCCTGGAGATGCTCTCGGCAGCGCTGCCCGACAGGTGCCGAGGGCGGCCCGTGCTCAGCACTGCTCCCCCAGCCGGGTCTGCAGCGATGGGGCCCTTCCCCTGCCCCGTGGGGACCAGCAGCTGCTGGGGGCAGTTCAGGGCTTTGGGCTCCGAGGAGGAGGAGCTGCTCCTCTTGCTGCTGTAGGAGCCAGAGGGGCTGAGGGACAGGCGGTGGCAGGCAAAGGGTGATGTCCACTTCAGCTTCTCCATGGGGATGTTGACGGCGTCACAGAAGGCTGAATTCAGAAGGAAGGCACCACATGCCAGCTGCAGGGACACCTGCAAGGGATGGTGGGCACAAAGGGAAGCTCTGGCACCTACCACTTGTGGGTAGCTCAGGAAAAAGGTAGGTATGGGTGAAACAGCTCTCCATCTCTGAGCAGGTCACTGGACGTGGTTGTCAGAGACAGCAGGAGGAAGATTTGGGGGGATCCTCCTCTGCTCCCCTGCAGTAACCACACAACCCCAACAAGACCCAGGGAGGAGCTGCTCACCAGGGGAAGGTAGTCCATGCTCTCACTGTCACCCTCAGAGCTGGCTTTGCTCCCTCTGCTTGGAGATTTACTCATGAAGCCCTTGGCAGCTCGAACCAGCAGCATGGTTTTATTGAGGGTCAGCCTGTGAAAGGATGAAAAGGTGTCTGTGACCTCTGTGCTCACCCTGACACCCACCCTCCCCTCCACACCATCCCTGCTCCCCAGACACCGGCACCATGCTCAGTTCCTTGGGGGTCCCTCCTCTCCCCGTGGCCTGTGCTCACATCAGACCCACACAGGTGAAAGGCACCTGCTGGGGTCAGAGGAAGGTCGAGCTGGCTCATACCTGGCAGCAAAGAGCCTCTCAATGGATGTTTGGGCTTGTGCAGAGGAAGCAGACAGGCTGTGGAGAGGCCCTGGGGAGAAACAGTGTTGGGGTTACAAGGTGCTACAGGGGAGCAAAAGGGAGCAGAGCCAAGGTCCTGGCTTGTTTGGCTTCTGAATCTTTGGCAAAACTCTTCCTCTCCCCTTGCCTAATTTTTCCTATATGGATAATAAAAATTCCTATACCTTTTAAAAATGAACCTGGGAGAGATTTATACCAAAACCCACATCAAGTTCCATCCTTTGCACCTCAGAATGAGTCAGGCCCTGTGCTCACAAGCCTAGTTTTATGTCATAAATTTTTATAAAATTTCCCAAAACTCAGCAGAAGCCCAAACCATGGATTTGATGGAGCTGCACGAGGTGCCAGCAGCTCTTCCCCTACCTTCAGGGCCACGGTAGCGCTCCCAGGCAGACAAAGATGGGGTGCTGGAGGGTGAGGGGCTCCTCTCCTCAGCATCTGCAATCAAGGAAACACATCAGCAACAGCACCCAGGCAAAGCACCTCCCCTCCCACGGCACGATGGGGTTAATGAGCCTCTCTGGGGCTCTGCAATTCAGCTCCAGCTCTGACAGTGCCAGACAAGGTCCGATCCAACTCGTCTTCATTAGTGGAGGATTTGGTGACAAGTGAGTGTCTCACATCCCCCCTGCCTCTAATTACACTCGTTTCATCCTGCGTGTTGCCCACGCTACGGCTGCCAATTAACTCCTGAGCGCTGCCGGCAGCACCCCTGCCCTGTCAGGGCTCGGGGGAAATCGAAGCTTCCTCGCCCTTCAAGGAGATGAGCCCCAGCCTGACACGTGTCTGGTGAGCACCGTATGCAAAGGGGAAGGCAGGATTTCAAAAGACCAGAGAAGGTGTCCCCAAACCACTGAGTGTCCCGGGCTCCTGCTGAGAGCAGGTTTGCCCCCGAGCAGGCTGCACGGGCTGGGTGGCTCAGTCCTTTATGGGGACACACTGCCTGAAACCTGAGCAGCTCTCAGCCCCTGGCTACCTCTAGCAAGCATAAGGGATATCAGCTCTTTAGTGATTATCAGCTCTCTTGAGTTCAGCTCTTTTGCTTGCTAAGGCATCGCTGGCTGGCTGGCAGACACAGAGAGAGAGAGAGAAGGCAGCTCTGGAGTTCCACAGTGATGTCTGTACTGGGGGTCTGTGAAGGGCTCCAGCAACGGCTCTTCTGACCAGAATGGGTTAAAACAACCCATTATATAGGGTATAGGGGTATCCAGAATTGTCCAGTAGCAGGGGTTAAGGGAAAGTGACCTATGGGGTTACAGAGAGATAAGCTGGGGTCCATAAGGTGGAAGAGAGGGGCTTGCCATGACTTGGCAATTCCTGTCTTTAGGCCTCTGCTCTCCACGGGGCCCTAGCAAGCCCATGGCCTGCCACAACTGAGATCTCTAACAGCAGGAAGGAGATAAACCCCCAGGCAATCTTACTCATGCTGTTCAATCCGAGGTCTCCATTCTGGCCACATACTGACTGAGGATGACCCGGGGAACAGCCACGATGCCTTCTGTTTCCTGAACTCTTCTGTTTCCTCTGGTTGCCTTGTTTGGATGTTGCCCCTTGGCATGAGAGAAGAGAATTACCAGTTTTAGAGACAGACTGGCACATGCACGATGGCAATGAAACCACAGAATGAGCTTGGTCAGGAACTGGAGTGACAGGACAAGGAGGAATGGCTTCAGACTGGAAGAGAGTAGGCTTAGATAGGCTATTGGAAATAAATTCTTTGATATGAGGGTGGTGAGACCCTGGCACAGGTTGCCCAGAGAAGCTGTGGCTGCTCCCTCCATGGAAGTGTCCAAGGCCAGGATGGACAGAGCTTGGAGCAGCCTGGGCTAGTGGAGATGGTGGCAGGGGGTGGAATAGGATAAGCTTTAAGGTCTCCTCCAACCCAAAACATTATGTGATTCTCTGGTCATCCCTGGGTATCCAAACCTCAGAGGAGACCTTTTCTCTGGCCATGGGAAGAAGTTTGTGCCATCAAGAGCTTGGCCACGGCCTTGGGTAAGGGTCTGGTGCCAAATTGTGCTGTGGCTTCACAGGGTTTGCCCTGAGAGAAGTTCCCCAGTGACACCTTCCCTGCCAGGACAAGGTCCCACCCCTGTGCCAGCCCCACGTTACCTGTGTGGGTGTACTGGACCAGGGTGGGCAGGTAGGAGCTGGTGCTCAGGTCCACAGGCACGAAGGCTGTGTACTTGCTGATGATGTTACAGGCCTTGCTGGTGTGGACAGCGCTGACCTGGAACCGGCGCCCTGACCCTGCCACGGGAGGGACAGCAGGGTGAGAATCCACAGGCCCCAAGGGCTGCTCAACCCCTCACACCCAGCTCCCAGAGCCTGCTACAGGAGAGACAGCAGAGTCAGACTCCACGGGCCCCAGGGGTCCCCCATCCCTACACCCAGCTCCCAGACCCACCCCCATGCCTGGGGATCCATGCCCAGCAGGGCTGCATCCCTTTATCTCTCTAAACTCTGCCTACTGCTGCTCCTGCTGTTATTTTACAAGCCCAGAGCACCTCATGGAGGACAGGGTTGACATGGCCCAGGGACATGCCTGGCCCATGGCACTGATGTGTGGCTGCTGCTGGTGTTGGATGCCACTTCCCAGCTCCAAGTGACCAACTCCTTAAAAATAACCATGTTACCTCATGCATGAAGCAGAGGGATCACAGAATCATGGAACATACTGAGTCAGAAGGGACTCTCAAGGACCATCAAGTCCAACCCCTGTTTCTGAGGAGTGGGAAGGAACATGAGTTCAGGAATGATCATGTGCAGCAAGGCTGCAGAAGCAGAAGAGCACAAGGCAGCTGAAGGGAGACGTTATTTGAGAGTTGTGTGAGACATTCCCTAATATTTCACCACCGGCAGCTTTTGTTTTCACTCCAGAGGCTGCTGAGACTGCTGGAAAGCCCTCCCGAGGCCGGGCAGGGTCTGCCTGCAGCCAGTTGTGCATTACCATGCTCGATTTCACACTCCCTCTCAGCGAGCTGCTCCAAGTCCCGGATGAGTGCCTTGGCTGCCAGGTGGTGGAAGGTCTCACTCCACAGGTCTGTGTCACCATCCTCGCGGCTCTCCCGCTCCCGGAACAGAGGGTGGATATCAAACGTGACTTCCCACTGCACAGGCTCGTTGTTCCTCAGCCCCTTCACCAGTGCCCTGCAGAGGGCCCTGGGGGAGCGCGGGGAGCCGCAGGCAGCGCCCATATCCAGGTCCTGCGGCTCCCAGTCGGAGGAGGTCTCCGCCTCACAGGTGAGGGACGGATGCTGGGCAGCCTCTGCAGAGAGGGGAGAGGAGGATCATCAATCACCTCCCCGGGAGCTGAATTCCCCACTGGCACCACAAAACCATAATTAATGCTTCCCAATTGTCACACGGTGGCTCGGGGTGCGATGCAATGGCACCAGACCCCGGCACGGACAGGGTGAGGCGAGGCTGGCCATGCCTCCCCCGCTCCCACTCACCCACATCCCCGGGGCTCCGGCTGTCCGATGAGGAGTGCAGGCTCCTGATGGCACCGAGCGCTTCCAAGCCCCTGGCCGGGTTTTCCTGCAGCCCGTCCGGGGCGGTGGCGCCGTGGCAGAAGGACACACAGCTGTGCTGGAGCAGGGCGGGCCGCCGGGCGCCTGAGCCGCGGATCCTGCCGGCAGAGCCGGGCGGGATGGCCGGGAGGGGCTGGGAGCAGAGCGGCTGTTAGAGCTGGGGCTGGCTGCAGCCAATGGCACAGACCTGCTCTGTGCCCTGTGATCCCATCTGCTCCATGCATGGACCTGCTCTGTGCCCTGTGATCCCATCTGCTCCCTGCATGGACCTGCTCTGTGCCCTGTGATCCCATCTGCTCCATGCATGGACCTGCTCTGT
>JAWWMQ010000089.1:971922-997648 GCA_035047885.1 Chlorospingus flavigularis
TGGACCTGCTCTGTGCCCTGTGATCCCATCTGCTCCATGCATGGACCTGCTCTGTGCCCTGTGATCCCATCTGCTCCCGGCATGGACCTGCTCTGTCCCCATTGATCCCATCTGCTCCCTGCATGGACCTGCTCTGTGCCCTCTGATCCTGTCTGCTCCATGCATGGACCTGCTCTGTGCCCTCTGATCCTGTCTGCTCCATGCATGGACCTGCTCTGTGCCCTGTGATCCTGTCTGCTCCATGCATGGACCTGCTCTGTGCCCTCTGATCCTGTCTGCTCCATGCATGGACCTGCTCTGTCCCTCTGATCCCATCTGCATGGACCTGCTCTGTCCCTCTGATCCCATCTGCATGGACCTGCTCTGTCCCCTCTGATCCCATCTGCTCCCTGTCCAACCCCTGTGAGGGATGCAATCACCCAGGTCCTTCCCTCTGCCCACCCCTGGCTGGGATCTGTGCCCAGACAAAGCTCCCCACCAGACCCTGGGGTGTCCCCAAGGGACCCTGGCCCCAGGGGCTCCTTCCCCAGACATACAATATGAGTTTCATCCCTCCAGACATTTTAATGACTTCACTTGGGAACCAAAGAAAAGAAGAGAGACAGAAAGATCAAGGACCAGTTGCTTAGTAACGAAAGGAGAGAGGTGCAGGGGATGGGAGAAAGGAATTTTTATCTTTTTATCTTTTTTTTTTTTTTTTTTATGAGACTGTTTCTCCACTTTCAGGAGACATGAATCCCCCACTCCAGCACCTCTGGTGCCACATTCCACAGAGATGCTCCCCTGTGCAAGGTCTGGGTTTCATCCCTGTCCCCAGGGCTGTGGGAAGATCCATCTAACAGACAGACTCTATATTCCCAGGACATCACCAGCAAAGAACAGAGGTGGTAGAAAGTGGTGGATGATGGAAGGATACTTTCTCTGAGTGACAGACATATATGACCTCCACCACCACCTAAATTTTGTTGTTCTATGACACCATCAGCAAAACTGGGAGCCAGGTGGCTCCAGGCAGGATTTACCAAGCTAATATTGACACATCCTGCCAGACCCTTTCTGTTCCAAACCTGCTCCTTCTCCTGCCTGAGCTCTCTCCCAGCCAGGGGAAGCCAGCTGGGAATGGAGCTGGGGGTTTAAGCTGCCCGTGGCTGGTGCTGACCTTTCCTTCCCAGCATGGCAAGCGTGGAGATGAGCTGAGGGCTCGGCTTCACACCCCTGAAAATGTCAAGCCCTGGCAGCAGGACTGGGAGCTGGGAGAGCTGCTGGGAGCCCTGGCAGCAGGAGGGATAGCAAAACCAGGCTGCATTTAATTAAGAGCAGGCTGCATGCTGTTAACCATTTACTGCCCCCCAGAAGGGAGTCAGTTCCACCCCTGCCCACACACCAAGGGCAGAGGATGCTCTGGGGACCTTCCCAATACAGGGAATGCTGCCAGTACCCCTAAAACCTGCTTGTTCTTGGTCACTGATGCTGTTCACCACCCTCACTGCTGTAGACTGAGGGCAGAGGTCTCATCCCTCCCTCTGGAGCCCTGGCCCTCCTTTCCCCTTTGCCCCCTCATCTCCCCTCCTAGCCCTCACCCAGTGATCTCTAACCCAGAGAAGAGGGGAAATGAAAGTCCCTGCTCTGAGTTTCCATGGGAACACAAGTGCTGCTGGTCCTCCCAGCCCTGCAGATGCTGACTGCAGAGCAGAGCATCCCAGCAATGCCAAGGATGAGAGAAAATTATCCCTATCCTTCCCAAAGATCAGCTGAAAAATCTGCCCAAATTCCACCTGCTGCAGGTAGGGGACAAAACCCTGTTCAGCAGATGTATCATCACACAGGTTCACATCTCATCCCGATGCTCTGTAAGGCAATGGATCCAGCTGGGAATCTGCTTTGGCACTGAATTCCTTTTCCCTGCCAGGCACAGAAGTGCCACAGCCATGGGCAGGTTTGAATCCTAAATTGTAGGGAGGTAAGAAGGACCAGAGGAGCAGCACAGGCTGCTAAGGGGAAGGGGAGCAGGGAAAAAGCAGGCTCCCATGGGGAGGGACTGCTATGGGATATCAGGATGGGATATCAGGGATATCAGGATGGCACTCTGCTCCCTGCTTGGCCCATTTCCCCAGTGTTTGGGATGTGCTGCAGAGCTGTATCTATTATCTATATCAATATTTTAGGGCTAGTGTGAGTCAGGCCCTTTCCTTCAGGCTCTCATCCACCTGATATTTTCCTCCTTCTCCTTGCTGGCTTCCACCTGCAGGCAAAGCCTCACCTACCTGGAAATCCACCTGCCAGGGCTCGGGGCTGAGCTGCTGCAGGTCCTGCAGGTGGGTTTTCCTCAGGGGGTTCCTCACCAGGGCAGTGCCAGGGTCGCTGGCCGTGGGCACCTTCCTGCGGGGCTCGTGCTCGGAGATGTGGGTGGTGCTGTACGCCCGTCTCCTGGACAGAGCCTTCACATCCATTCCTGAACGGTGGGAGAGAGGATCAGCTCCATTCCACACTGGGAGCAGACAGCAGTGAGAGGCAGGGAGCCCTCACCAAGGTCCTGCCAAAGCTCAGGGGGCCACACTCAGCCCTGCAAAGTTTTAAGCAAAGCAACGAAACCACAGAAGGAAATAGAAATGCAGAATTCATGGGGATGTCAAGAGAGCAGGTTGGGAAGGTTTTGTCTGAGGAGTTTTCAGCCAAAAAAAGCCTGACTGCATTTCCCCAAACCTCCCTGGAGAAGACAAAGGGTTTACTAATGAAATTTAATTAGTGCAGACACGCTCCTGTCAGAGCAAGACTGAAATTTGCCTTGGAAAGACACGATTTCTCATTGCTTTTGACAAGTTTGAGGGGATGCACAGTACAGATCCTCTTGGAACAAAAGGGAAGAACATCCCATGAGTAACAGAGGTTTCCCCAGCTCCGGGGTGCAAACAGCTGCTTTATGCCACATGCTGCTGAAACAAACACCCAGCCAGGCCGTGGTGGGGAGGAATGACACCCTGGGGAGAGGGCTTTGGATCCATTCTCCCCCTCTCCTGACTGGGAAGCTGCTTTGCAGGTACAGGGATGGTCTAGCAGAGCTACCCATTTACTCCCTCCACTCCTCCTCACACTGCTTGGGAAGCTTGTAAATAATTATGTGGCCAAAGCTAAAGCTGCTTTGAAAATCTCCAGGGAACGCAGCTCACCAGGGCTTCCCTTGATTTCCTGACAGGTTTGGATAAAACATCCAAACCAAACAGACTTGCTCAAGACTCAGGAGATCTGTCATCTCTCCTGCAAACTCCTCCAGCTCTTTGCAGCTGAAGACATGTGTAAATCAGGCAAAAAAATTGGAGGAGCAGTGACAGGAGCTTGATTAGAGAGACAGGGCATCATGTAGAGAGGAAACTCTGACCTGTGTCCGTGTCTGACTCTCCCCCGGGGTCTCTGCCCACGCCCAGGTGCTCGGGGGAGCGCTCAGTGGGGCAGGACCCCTCCGAGTCTCTGGAGTGGTTCCAGCTCTCCAGGCCTGCTCCCTCCTCCTGGGAGTGGAAGAAAACAGAGCTGCCCGACTCCTGGGAATGCATCGTGCTGTACTGCCGCCTCTTGTCCTGGGGGGAAGCACAGAGAGGGAACAGTCCCACCACAGTCTCTGTCCACCTGAGCTGAGACAGGCTGCACCAGCACCCTTAGCCACCACTGCCCCCCAAAGTCCCACCCATCACCTCCCTTAAGGACACAACTGGGAAGCAGGAGACACCCCCTGACCATGCACAGAGCCAAGACTGCTGTGTACACCCCAGTACCCCCGCTCCTGGGACAGACTCACAGCTCTGGGGTTGGACAGGTACAGGGAGGTGTCACAGATGACACCGTAGCTGACCAGGCGGTCACCAGGGAACAGGCAGCTGCTGCTGACAGGGGACACCAGGACCTCAGTGCTCTCAGGAAAGACCCACTCCACAGATACATCGCTCAGGACCGGAGCCATCGCCTTCTTCAGTGACCTGATCATCTGCAAAGGGCAGAGGAGAGCTTCAACACCAGCTGGATACAGTGGGAGCCACGGTGCACATGCCATGTGCCACAGGGAAAGGGAACATTCCCTCTAACAGTGCCATCAGCTGAGTCCTACCCTCTCCTGACAGTCTGCTTCCTCTTAGTCTACTCTGACATCCACCCCAGCACCACCATCTCCTTGGCACAGTTATACTTGACAGAGCTGGGTTAATGGTTGGTCTTTTCCAACCTAAATGACTCCATGATTCCACGAGTTTTTACAACGAGCAGATAGTGATGGGGCACAGGGCTGATCTCACACACACTGACAGCCCAGAGCAAGGTGGGTATGTATGGCCTGAGGGGTCTTTCTCTGATGTGAGGCAGCATCCCTTGCTCCCCTCTAGCACCCAGGATATGCTGTCAGCCTTCACTGGTCTGAGCCCCAGTCCCAGCCCTTGTCCCGAGCCCAACACTCACACACTGATAATTTTGGAACAGCTCATTGCTGGCACAAGCCACTGCCAGAGATCAGCAATGCTCTGCGAGTTATACATGTGGAGAAGACCAATATTCATGAATACCTCGTGGGCAAATCTCCCATGGAGCCATCTACATGAGCTTCCCTGCACGCCAAGGGAACTGAACACCAGATTTAGAGACAGAACAGCTCAAATATTCCCCATTGTTCCCTGCTTTTTCACAGGCTTGGGAAGACACACCAGGCTGTGTTTTATAAGGCCATTAATTGACGCCTCAGACTGCTGAAGGCACCGAGCTGCACAGACTCCAAAGCTCTTATTAATAGCTCTTATTAAACACCTCTCTCTTCACTGTCTCTGCTTTTAATTTACATCAGAAATGTTGATGCCATTCTGTCTTAGGTTTTTGTGTGCTCCAGGCTCCTGCAGAGGGTGGAGTTGTCGAACTCCTCCTTGAGAGATCAAGAAGGTAGAAGCTGGCTTTTTGGAGATATTTAGGAGCTAAAGACCCAATTCTCTCTGGGTTTAGTCAAGCAGCAGGTGACAGGCTGGGCTCTGCATTCACCAGGGGACAGAGCCATCCCTATGCCAGATTTCAAGCACACGGTTTTACTCTTCACGGGGAGAGTGGGAATGGAGAGCCTTTAAAGCCAGCTTAACAAGCAAAGCCATCACAGCGCATTCCTCTCGCTCCAACCCCGAGTCCTTCTCGCCTGAGCAACGCCAGGGCTGAGCCCGACTTCAGAACTAATTGGCTGCTTTGATGCCGGTCCCACTGCCCTCGCCGGATGTGAGGCAGAGCTGCCTTTGAAGGCACAGCTGCAGCACCGCGGTCCCCAGCCCCCGGCGGAGGCAAACGCACCCTCCGCTCCCTCCGAGGGCCGCCGGACACCGAGATGCGCCCTCATCCCCTCCCGCTGGCCCGCCTGCTGCGGGGGATTGGGCAGGCAGGGCCAGGATGGGGAATGAGCCCCCCGGGGGCCGTGGCCTCCCCCTCGCTGAGGCAGAGCATCCTCAGAGCCCCGGGGAGCGGGGCTGTACCTTGGGCTGCAGCCTCTCGCCCTCCTCCAGGAACTCGGAGACGCCCCTGGACACGGCAGCCAGACCCCGCACCAGCCTCCTGCAGGCGTTTGGCCCGAGGCCGAAGCTGTAGCACCTGCAAGGGGACAGGGAGCATCATCAGGATCCAAAGGAAAAGGGACCCACCAGCCCCATGTGGCTCACACACTCCCTCAGGCAGAAACTCCCCCTGGCTTTTTGTCACTGCTGTGTCCAGCAGAATAAACCAGCTCCTCTTCTAGGCATGTGGCAGGAAGGTTGAGAACTTCCCAGTGCCTAAAGGGGCTCCAAGAGAGCTGGAGAAGCACTTTGGACATGGTCATGGAGTGACAGGACAAGGGGGAATGGCTTTAAGCCAAAAAAAGGGCAGGGTTAGACTGGATATTGGAAAGAAATTCTTCCCTGTGAGGGTGGCCCTGGCACAGGGTGCCCAGAGAAGCTGTGGCTGTCCTTGGATCCCTGGAAGTGGCCAAGGCCAGGCTGGGTGGGTTTTGGAGCACTCTGGGTTATGGAAAGGGTCCCTGCCCATGGCAGGGGGGTGGAATGAGATGGGCTTTAAGGTCCCTTCCAATCCAAACCATCCTGGGGTTTGTGAACCACCAGCCCCCTCCTCTCAGCAGACCCCAAACTCCTTCCCCAAAGAGCAGCCTTCAGCAGCGACACTCAGGACCTCCAGCCTTCCCCTCCTCTGCAAACACAAACAAGCTCTCAGTTCAGCTCCTTTCCCTGCTGGCTGTGGTCAATAGCACTAAAGATCCAGGAATTATCTCTGCTTGCAATGAAAATAAACATTTTCTCAAGGAAGGATGATCAAGCCAGGTGAGGCTGCTCCCCCCCACTGCCAGGTCTGTGAATCAGGATTTGGTTTGGGCTGAAGGCTGGAAGCTGAGCTGGAGCCCTGGCAGGGAGGGCAGTGCTAGGTGGGGATGGATGTGCCAGGAAGCCAGGAGGGTGGGAATGGGTGGGATATGGCATTTGGGCAGGGCAGGGGATTGCTGAGAAAGAAAGCACCTTCAGCAGCAAACTGCATCTGCACAAGGGGCTTTTCTCTTGGAGGGTTTTAATCCTCAGCTGCCTGCAAATCCTAGGCCAGCCTCACACCCCTCCTAAATAAGGCTCTGATCTTCTTTTAAGATGGGCCATGCCCAGCACTCTCTGTTCCAGGGTCACTGAGACCACGCTCCAGCTCTGATTGTATTTAACCCTTCCAGCCCTGCAGGAGCCAGGGGTGGGAGGGTGGGAAACAACCAGACCTCTGTGCAGTTACAAACCCACAGAGTAGCTTCCCTGATAACTCCAAAGTCTGAGAGATGGAAGAGGAATCAGGATTTCTTACATTTTTCTCATGTTTTGTGCTCCTTAAAGAGGCAGAGGAGAAACCAGAACAGCCTGTGATCAGGGCTGGGGAGCCAGGCTGGGAGCTTGTGCACAATTAGCTGCTTTTTACATTGCTGCCTTTCAGCATATTCAATTCTGCACAGCCCCATCCTGGAAGCAGCTGGGGCCAGCCCCAGATGTGCTTTAAAAAAAATATATAAAAAAAAAGCGAGGAAGATTGTTGGCGTGTCAATCTCTCCTAGCAGGAAGCATCAGCCGAGAGCTGTGAAGTTGTCAGCTCAATTATCCTGCTTTTGATTGTTTAAAAAGCATCTGAACTTCTGGGATTCGTTCCAAACCCTTTGAGGTTCTCCCATGGCTCACAGCAGCAATCTCTCCTGCCTCTGTCTCTGAAGTGGGGACGTCTGTGAGAGGGAGCTGTGCTCAGGGGGAGGCACATGGCAGCCTGTGCCAGGTTCCTGGCCCTGCAGGGCTCAGCTGTACCTGGTGGAGCAGGAGTGGTCCCGCAGCAGCTCCAGAACCTTCCCCGTGTTGCTGATGGCCCCGGCTGTCAGCACAAAGAGCAGCCGGGGGTGGCCCCTGTGGATGGGCTGGCGGAGGAGCCACTTCAGGGGGGACAGGAGGTTGGTGCAGCCCATGTCAGCCCGGATCCTCCTGATGCTCTGGCAGGCGATGAGCAGGCTCTCCTGCCCAAAGGAACAGGGGAATTGTCAGCACCAGCACCCTCTGAGCACCAAGGAGAGCCATGGGAGAGGCTGAGGGAGTTGAGGATGCTCATCCTGGTGAAGGGAAGGTTTTGGAGAGACCTTAAAGCCCCTTTCAGTGCATAAGGGGGCTCCAAGAGAGCTGGAGAAGGACTTTGCACAAGGGCCTGGAGTGACAGGGCAAGGGGGAATAGCTTTAAGCTGAAGAAGGGCAGGGTTAGATTTGGTATTATAAGGAAATTTTTTACTTTAAAGGTGGTGAGGCCCTGGCACAGGTTGCCCAGAGAAGCTGTAGCTGCCCCTGGATCCCTGGAAGTGTCCAAGGCCAGGTTGGATGGGGCTGGGAGCACCCAGGTATAGTGGAAGGTGTCCCTGCCCATGGCATGTAAGATCCCTCCCCACACAAACCAGACTGTGATTCTGTGAACTGTGGGTTCACCCACCTCACAATAGGCCTGGCTGACAGGAAAGAGGGTCTTGAAGGTGGATCCAAACCCAATGATATTGAAGAGACACGCTGGCATCAGGCTCTTGAGAATGACCAACAGGGCATCCTGAGGGGTAGGAAGCAAACAGACACCAGCACCCTTGGATCCTCCCTGGCTGCCCCAACTTCACCAGGAAAAGCTCTGCCCAGAGCCATCCCATCTGATTCCCACTTTCACCTGACAACAAACCAACTGCTTCTTTCCCATGCCTCCATATGCCCCAGCTCTTTTCAAAGTCCCTTGATGATATTTGGGACATGAAGCAGTGAGGAAAATGGGGAGTCTTTGGAAAAAAAGACAACAAAGAACTGAACAATTTTTTCTGTTTGTTTTTAAGGGATTCAATTTGTGCTGGCAACACAGTGCTGCAGCACAGAGCTGGTGGGTGAGAAGCAGAGTGTGAAATTGAGAAGTGCGACACGCAATGCATCTCAATGCCTAAACTTGCAGAAAATAAACAAACAGCTTAAAGTTACACAAAAGGAAAAGCCTCCCCCATCCCCAATTCTCTTGTATTCATAGCTGGCTTCAATTAAAATAACTGGGAGACAACAGATTTAAGCTATTTTCTTTACCAGAGGTGGTTATCTAATGTGCCTATTCCTGGGCTTTACATAAGGCAAGAGCAACTTGAATTGTCACAGTGGTATTGTGGACAAGTCCAAGACAGAGCTTGTGATCACAGGAACTGGGCAAGAGCTGCTTAAGGAGCTCTTGAACTTGTAGGAGCAATTATGTGGCAGGAGAGGAGACCCATTTAAAGCAAAGTGTTTATTTAAAGCAAAATGTAAAGGAAAGTGCTCAGGAGCAGCTCAGTTCTATTTAAATGCTGATCAAGGCAGACTCCTGCCAGTCTGCCGAGGGCAGCAGAAAGTCTCTAGCCAGAACCTGCCAAGGTCAAACGAGCAAGAATTGCCTCCTTGAGTTGTTCTACCAGTGGCAAAGACCAAGTGACCACAGAAGGACACAGCGAACTCCCTGCCTGGGTCCAGCAGGGATCCCAAAAGCTCCTCCTTACAGGCTCCCAAACCCTGTAAGACTCAGCAAAAACTCAGAGTTGGAGCACTGAAAATCTGTGGAATAATGTACAAGAGCAGGGCTGCCCTTTAACAGGCTCTGGAGTACTTGAATGCAAGCTGTTATCTCAAACCTACGAGGATATATTTATACCACTGCTCCCAGATGGCTCCCGGGATGCTGGCTCTTCCAGATCTCAGTGCTGACATCCCATCTTGGAACTCATTACAAGGGAAAAAATACAAATTTCCAAATATTTCTCTTAAAGCATTTCCCAAAATGGGCAACCGATGCCTGCTTGCTATTTCAGCAAGCAGAAAGATTTATTGCTTCTTATGGTAAATATTGATCTTGATCCTGTTGCACTCCATAGCTTTATGGCAACTCAATAAGGAGGGATGTTTGCTTCTAGAAAAGTCAATTCCCAGTTATTAGTGCAGTATTGCCAGCGAGCACCATCACAGCCTGGCTCCTCTCCCTGGCTGCATCAGGGTGGGAAAGGAGCTGGCTGCAGGAAATTTAAATCCCTGAATTTTCCACTCCAGCTGCTTTGGACGGGTGCCCTCCTGCTCCGCACAGGCCCTTCCACCCCATCCCTGAGTGCATCCTGAGGCTGCACAGCTCCAAGACCTGTCATGCCATGCATCCAGCCAGCTGAGGATGATGCAGATGGTTCCACCAACCAAAACCCACCCAAACCCTCTCAGAACAGCTCCTGCTGTGAGGTCCCTGGTGTCTGCAAGTGACAAACAAGGACGGGACACTTAAAAGAGGGACAGTGAGTTTCTCCCTTGAGGTATCTCCTCCAAAATCTCCCTCAAAATATTTTTTCCTGAAGGGGAACAGCCTTTTTGCTGTTTCTACAGCCCTCCTGAGATGGGGTTTCCATTTCAGGAGCAATCAGAGAAGGGCTCTGATCCTGCAGGTGCCCATCCCCAGGGGACAATCCAGCCTCCACACAGGCTGCAGAGACTGTGGTGCCCAAACCCAGCCATGCTGGCAGTTGGAATGCAAAAATCCAGGCTGGGAAAAGATTCTCAGACTCCTGAAGATGCTGGGGGAAGGGGTTACAAGCCCAGAGATATCCTGTTCCCCCTGGGAACAGCCTCCCTATCCCAGGGGATGTGCTGCAGCCATCTGCAGGCTCCCCAGCATCCCAATCCTTGTTATTGAAGGTGTCTGTCCTTCTTCAGCAGTTCCCATGGAAACTGGAGACAGATGGGAAAAGAGATGTGCTAGAAGATGGACAAGTTCAGGAGGGGGTTGTGGGAACCTCATGAGGTTCAACAGACCAAGTGCAGGGTCCTGCACCAGGGCTGGCTCTGGGTAAGAGCCACATCTGACAGGGGAACCTCAGACCCACAAAATATCCTGACAATGCTATTTTGTATTCAGAGCTCTCATAACTATCCACCAGGCTGCTGGTGACCATTTGTGTTTGGAAAAAGGATGTCTCATATTTAAATAATTTCTGTGTGTTCACAGAGATGTGAAAAACCTCTCCTAATGCATGGTCAGCACCTTGCTTCCCTTGGAGCTCCCTGGAGGTTTCCTCCTAGGCAGCCATCACCCAAAGCCCTTCTGGATACAGGGAGAACTGGAAAAAGGATGCACAAAAGATGCCAGCAAGAGAGGGAAAGAAAATAATTTTGCATTTTATGTGCTGATAGGAAGAAGCAGAAGAGAACAGGGGAGAGTCACTTTTGTTGCAGGTACCAAAGGAGCGCCACGGTTGAGATGACTAAAATACAACCTATAATTACCCCCATGCCCTGATAATGAACAGTTATGCTCTCAGCACCCCCACTGCTCTCTCTCACTCATCCCTGTTGACAGGCAGGTGCTTCCCCTCCTGCAGGTACCTTGGCACGGCTGATGCTCACAGCACTCATGCTCCTGCTGCGGTCCACCAGGAAGATGAACTCGCCCTGGGCTTTCCGGAGGCCTGGCTGCACAGTCCTCAAGTCAGGGCAGAAGTTGAGCATGATGACAGGGTGGTGGGGGATGTCCTTGTTCAGCCTCTTCCTGATGATTTCCGTCTGCAAGAAAGCAGGAGACAGCTCCAGAGGTTGATTTTGAGAGGTTGATTTCTCCACCCCATTTCAATTTGAGGGGAATCAGAGCAGGGCTGAAAATGCAAGTGCATGGCCTTTTGTGGGCCAGAATCTGCTTGTTCAGAGGTGACAACACCAGGGTGGGCCAATATCCAGGTGTACTGTTCTGTCCATACCCACAGTATTCACCATCCCTGCAACTGTCCAAGGCCAGGCTGGACAGGGCTTGGAGCAAGCTGGGATACTGAAAGGTGTCCCTGCCCATGGGAGGGGTGGGACAAGACAAGCTTTAAGGTCCTCTCCATCAAACCATTCTGGGATGATATGGAGCAACTGCACACTCAGATAAAAGCCTGGAGAAACAAATCAAAAGACCTCGCCCTACCCAGCACCTTGCAAATCTGATTCTCCAAACATTTCATTAGATCCTTCCCGAAAACCTGGTTCATTAGCACGGCTTAGCATCCCACCGAGGCACACCAGAGGTTTTCTCCATGGTCACTCACTAATGAAGTGTGAGATGCAGCCCTTGATCTGCTGCATTCAGCACTCCAATTCATTCCTGCCGCCTCTGGTTTGCTGCTTTTTCTGCCCATTTCTTTTATCACTTTTCTTTGTAGGGATTGAAAGGCTTTGGAAAGCTGAACCGTTTGCTCTGGCCATGGCTCGATAGGAACCCGCATGATCTCTGCACTGCACACAGCTCCAATTGCTCTCAGCATTTTCTCTCCTTCTATTTCAAGTATTCATTACAAATGGGATAAAATAAAACTGGTAAAAACCTCTTGTGATGGATTTATAATGTGCTGTTACATGTGTATCAAGCAATAATGGGTTCATGGCCTCAGCTGCTTTGGAGGGAGCTCCAGGACCCCACATCAGCCCAGCCATGGCCTTTCATCCCTGGGTCTGAGTGTGGAAAAAACTCCTCAACAGCAGCTCGATCCCCAAGGGCTTTGTTTGCCTCTTTTCTCCTCTTTCTGGCTGCTTTTCTCGTTGGTTTCACAGGGAGTAAACCAGACCCCAGATAACTGGGCTTGTTTTCTCCAGCCATGAGTCACATTCCTCAGTTTATGAGCTGATGACCAACCTTTGTTTTCTAAAACTCACTAACTCCCTGTGGCTCAACACACACACACACACACAAGCTCTGCTTTCAGCTCCTCTGCCAGAGCAAAGCTTCTCTGACCCAGTGAAAAGACAGGTCCAACTCAGAGGAATAAGCCAAGCTCTCATTCATCCTCCTGCCTTTTCCTTCTATGCTATGGGTAGAAGGGAAATCATAAATTAATCAGCTGCTGAGAAATCAAAAGGCTTTTTCCATTTCCATTCTCCTCCAGCCACATGACATTATTTTCTTTCACAACTTTTCCAGTTTATCACATTCCAGACTAGAGTGGTCCTTGCTGCCTCTGTACAAATACTGAATCGTGGCACTGGACCTATCCACAGAACTCCCTGGAATGCTCTTGGGTATCCATGACATAAATTTCCTGTGCAATCAAGATGAGCCCATACTTCAGGATTTCTCACTGACTGGAGGGAATTTTGGAGGCAAATCTTCAGTAAACAGCTTCAGTGGAGCTGCTACAGGTTAGCCAGAAAAGAAAACATCTCCTCACCTCCCTTCCGTTCCCCTTCACCCATTATCCAATTACAGTAAACTAATCAGATTTTGTTGAGTAAAGTTGATTCCAGTGTGCATCCATCCCCACCAACCTGCAGCTGACAGCATCCAAGCTTTTTGCATAACAAACAGAGGAAGGAGAATTACTTATCATTTACCGCTGAAATTTCTGGGCTAATTTAATTTAAGCCAAGAAGTGGCCAATGTCCTGCTCTGAGCAGCAGCAATTCCAGCCCATCATCTACCCTAGGTATTCCAGGCATTTTCTCTGCTCTCTGCAGTTGTTTCCCAGTCCTCCTGGGGCACAGGTGGCTTTCCTGCAGGGAAATGTCTCCAGAATGATCTCCCCTTAGATAATTTGACATGCTAAATGTGCAGAAATAATTAGGGAGCCATCCGAGGCGTAGCGTGGGAGTTTCATCTCGTTCCACCTGCCACACGCTGAACACAATTAGAGGAGACGCCTGCAGAGTCCCAGCCCTGCCAGAGAGAGTGGAGGGCAAAGGGAAGGGAGGAGAGGGGGGTTGACAAGTCTTTGGCGAAAGAAGAAATCTGAGCAGCACAGGGAGACACCCCTGCAGCAGGTCAGGGATCTCTGCCAAGATAGACCCAGGATCAGACACGTGGAGAAGGAGTTTAAGGGGAAATGAGCATCCCTGGGCACACAGGAGAGAGCGCTGGCTGTGTAAAACAGGAGCTGACACTGTCAGCCCCAGCTGTGGCCACACAAGCACGACCCGTCCCTTAGGAGAAGACGCCCACCCTGGAAATCCAGAGGGCTCTGAGCTGTCTGCTCCTCTCCGCTGATCCCAGACACACCAAAGAGTTGGGCTGTCACTCATTCCTTCAGAACTGCTGGAAGACGAGGCACAAATCCCAGCACAGATATTTTTCTCTTTGCTGCTCAGCAGAACAAAGAGAAGTCTCTCCTACCTTGTCTTCAGTTCAGCTCATTATTCCCAGGAAGATCACTTCTTTCTCTCTGACAGCTACCCAGAAACAGTAAACATTTACCGAGCAATTAAAAGAATATTTTATTCTATGTCATTGCAATAATTATAATACCCTTAATACTATCACAATGCACCTCTCTAATTATGCTATGCTAGACTAGCACTAATTATACACACAATAACCATCTCAGAGCTCCTTCCCCTCTCAGTTTATCAGCAGCACTGCTGAATTTCCCCCTCTTCCTCCACACAAGCCCCTCTCTGAGGGAGGATGCTGCAGGTCTCATTGGGACAGTGTAATATCTGATGCTGGAAACATGGAATCATCTCCTAGCTCAGCTCCAGTCCATGGAAAGCCTCAGCTAACACCTGCAGCTTGTGTTTCTCACCTTTTTCTTGGCACTGGGGTCTTTCTTAGTGCCTTTAATGAAATCATTCTTCCCCTTCAGGTGTCGTTCGTACTCTGCAGGGGTCATGTCGCCCTCTTCCATTAAGACGTGGGGCATGTGGGGCTCTGTAAATGCAGAGAATTGTGTGAAGAACAGCTGTGGCTACAATTTGGGTCTGGCAGAGATGCAGGCAGCCTTGGTTGGGAAAACAGCAGCCCCTGTGAGATTGGAGAGCTCAGAAAACCCTGAGAGAGGCCAGGATTGGGAAGCCTAACCTTGACAATATTTGTAAAACCAGCACTAATCCAGCTGTCTCCAGAGCTACAGATGAGGATCCCAGGAAGGGGCAAGAGCAGCAGAGGGGAAGCAGAGCCCACCTACCACTTGGGTGGATCAGGATCTCCACGGGTCTGTCGAAGGTGTGTTTGTTGGCCAGTGTGATCACGATGCTCTTGGCAGAGCGAGCCGAGGGGTCGGCGTCTGCTCGGATCTCGTGTGTGGGGCTCTCAACTCCTGCAGGGAAAACGAGGTGCCAGTAGGGATTGAGGGTGGGGGACACCAGGCAGAAGGGATGACAAGGCAGTAGAGGACAGGAACCCACGTTAGCATCAATCCTGTGCTGGTAAATCCACCCCAGCACAGTTAAGTTGCCAACACAGATTTACATTGAGGAGGAGTGTGGACATTGCCTTGGGGAGGTGATAAATCAGCCTTGTGCAGCAGGACAGCCCCAGTGCTCCTACCTGCCAGCAAACATGGCCCCCGGATCTCCAGGTGGAAGCTGAATTCATACTCAAAGGGGTTGGTGGGCTCACTGTCCAGCAGCTGAGTCAGGCAGAACCTGCTCCCTTGCTCTGGGCTCCCCAGTCCGCAGGGGTGCTTGTCCCTGATGGTGAGATAAATCCAAATAAACCCTGCCAACATGTTCTATGCCACCAGGAACTGCAGGTCTGCCAGAGGTAAAGCCTGCAGCCACTCTCCAGCCTCCTGCAGCTCCTGCTCATTCAGCCCTGCTTTCTCCAGTATCAATCCCAGCCAGAGCCCACCCCGTGGTTTTCCATACATTTGGAGCTGGTGGCTGGAAAAGCTGCTGGCATTCTCCAGGCTGGGCTGGGGGACCCTGGGGACACACACAGCTGGCAGAAGGACCCTCACTACCCCACTGGGCAGTGTCTGTAGCTCAGAAGAGGTGCTGATGAAGATGGAGACACTTTCCAGGGGAGGAATCATGCCCAGGTTGGCCACAAAAACAATCCTCTCCAGGTCCTCATCCATCATAAGCCTTCCTGCACAGAGATTGGATCATGCCAGGTATTGCAACCACGGAAAATTCTCCTTTCCAGGCCTCCCACGAGCCCCAGCCCTGGATCAAACACCCAAAGCTGCCACCACTGCACACATCAGCTTTCTCTAAAGAGCCCCAGCTTCTGCATCACTCCTTTGGCTGCCCAGAAGTAGCAGTGCTTTCCAAGATGGATAAGACTGACACTTTTGGCATGAGCACCACAACCTCTCAGCTTTCCAAAAGGAGCCCCCTTGGTGCAGCAGCATACACCAGCCAGCCACCCCCATCACCTCCCCACTCCCCTTCCCCTCCTTTTCTCCCTAAAACACCCTCAGCCCCCTCACCACTTCCATCACCAGCTCTTCCAGGGGGGAGGCTGCAGCTGTTGAAGTAGGTGTCATCCATCTTGGCTTTGTCTTTGATCTGCACTGTCACGGTGCGCCGGGACACGGCCGCCTCGAAGCCCACCACAGTTGTGCCCTCGTCCAAGGGGTACACAAAGAGACCTGCCAGCCAGGAAGGGTGTCAGCAACACCCACCTCTTTCCTGGACCCACCAGCCAGGTCCCTCTTGGCACTTCCCAAGTGGGAAAAAAAATCCCACTTGTGGGATTTTTCACACCTAAAAAGTTGTAGAGTTGGACACAATACATTTGGTTGTGCTTCCCACCAGCATCTAAAGGTTGAAGGCATGCCCAGAAACCCAGCACTGCCATATCCTGACTTTAAAGTTCCCATTCCAAGCTTCACTCCTTCAAACTTGCCTTCCACAGCCTGGGGGTCTGGGTTGTGGTAGGTGAGCAGGGCTGTCATCCCAAAGGCATAGCCGCTGACGCAGGATGTCACCTCGGACGCAATGAGGGGCAGCCGGGAGAGGGTCACACGGTCAATCAGCCCTGGCATCTTCCTGGGGGTCTCTGGGTGATGTGGGGAGCTGGAGAGAGAAAGGTGAGAATGGCTGTGGAGCCCCGAGTGCCCAAAATGTTTGCATGGCTCTGCCACCTCATTCTGAAACCCTGAGTGACCTGGGACAGGATGAGACCTGGGTTTGATGACTGCAGTGATGGGGATGAAGCAAGACCCTGATGGGAAAACAAGGCAAACCCTTGCCCCAAATCCCCATTGGCACAAGGGAGGAGGTGCAGATGAAACCTCCCTGGCGGGGGACACAGCCCTGGAGGTGCTCAGTCCCCACCTCCCACACTGCTGAAGTCTGAGCAGAACAGTTAACATCTTTTTCTGTCCCTCTTTCTCCTCATTATCCTCCAAACCAACAACTTTCTCCAGGATAAGACTATGATCATGAGAGTTTTCCTTTCTCCTGGGGAAGGAAGAGTAGTCAGGCAGAGCCATACATGCTCCTGCCCTCCCATGCCCTTGCCCATCCTCATCCTTGCTGATTACAGGGAAGTGCCATTGCTCTGCTGTCCTGCATCTCCAGATCCTTCCTGCACAGGCTGACTCATCCCTCCCCGTGCTCAGCCGACACATTCAGATGCAAAGTGACTCCTTATGCCAATTACATTCCAACTCTTTTCCCTAAGCAGGTTTTCCTGCATTACAGCTCCTCTCCCCCAGGCCTCAGGGTTTTAAAGGAGACTTTTCAGGTGGATTTTAGGGCCCCATCTCGCTCCCCCAGGGAACCAGGAGAAGTTGCTAGGCAGCAGTTCTCCCTGGCTGGCTCTGCAACGCTTTATGCAGTGATTTACGAGGCCCAGGAGAAGCCAGCAGCACTGAAATGCATCAGTTTCTCATTCTTGCGTTATTAAAACCCACCTTTATATGCAAACGCCACAGAAGACATCAAGGCCACAAGCTCGGTGAGTGCTCGGGCAGGAAAACGGCATTGAGAAAGGACAAAGGGAGAGCCAGGGAGAGCAAGAAGGGCTGTCCAGGATGGGGGAGAGCAGCCAGGGAAACTGAGCATAGGAAACAGCAGAGAAGATGATGATGGAGGGCAGTAATCCCAAGGCACGCCCCTGGATCCCAGCCAAAAACCTTAAATTCCCGATTTAATCCACCCCTCCTTCCAGCACAAACGCTGCTCACGCCAGGAGCTGAGAGAGGTTGGGGATGCATCCATGGGGCTGCAGCCCCCACAGTCAGGAGATGGATGGAGTCCCAGCTGAGCCAGGGGAGGCCATCCCAACCAGGATGCTCCAAGTTGTGCCAACACGGCCTGGGAAGGCAGGAGCTGGCAAGGGTTCATCTGCCACAGGGAGAGGTAGTGAAGGTCCCCCCCTTCGGTATGTGGCAGAGGCCACCAAGGTATGGGGAAGTGATTAAATGCCAGGTGGGGGAGGAAGGAGGGAGAATGATTTTACCTTAGGGAAGAAGCTCTCTAACAGCTTGGCACAACAGGAATTCATTATGGGACTGCCAGAGGGGTGAATTTGGGCTCCAGGAGCGTGACTTCAGCTTGGAACTGGGGACTTAGTACAGAGCCATGGCCGAGATCCAACCTCCCCACATCTCCTGCACCCATGGAACACTGGGGACATAGCCCCCATGGGAGCCACTTGCCAGCAGGGATTTCTGCATCACCTGGGTCAGAACAAGCACTAAGGGACCCTTGGTGAGATGCAGAGCCCTGTGCCATCTCCTGTTTAATCCAGCCAGGAAAGCTGCACCTGTCCTGTAGCTCCGAGGTGGCTCAGAGCCTGGCACCAGCTCTCACTGGTGTGCCAGCCGAAAAATCAGCCCCACAAGGACAGGGAGGGCTCAGAGGGCTCTTCCCAGCAAAAACCCTTTGACAGGGGACGCTGCCAGCAGAGCCGTGGGGCTGCTCCACACAGCTTGTGTCACCAACGCCATCAAGTGACTGCAGCATGGAAAGGGAGAGCAGCAGAAATGCTGGAGTGAGGGAGAGCAGTGGGAAGGCTGGAATCTCTCCCCTGTGCCACCCAGGAGCTCAGCACTGGCCCCTTGCCTGCTCCCCATCCTGCCTTTGCTGCTCTGGGATGTGCACCCAGTCTCCGTTCAGGTCATGGGGCCTGGACTCTCAGGATGGGCCTGGCAGGACCCTGCATCCCAAAAAAACTACCAACAGCAGGACCCTGCATCCCAAAAGAATTACCAACAGCTCAACACTGCACAGAGTACCCCTAGACACACCCAGTCCTCAGCGTGTCCCCTCACGGCCACCAAAGGTGTCACACACAGCAGGCACAGGGCCATCCCACAGACCTGGCCAGGTGCCTCCCGACCTCACACTGCATCTGGCATCCCAGGAAAAAAGGAAACCATTGAGGGTTACTACCTTCAGCCCTAAAAATACACCTGTAATCCCATCAGCTGGGGAGCACCTCAGGGCTGGGACAGACACTGTCCCTCGGCCAGCTGCGCTCTGGACCAGGCTGCTACTGGATCGATCTTTTCTTTCCCCCTTCCTTTCCATGACAATCCACTGCTCTTCCTGGCCACGGAGGGGAGGGAGACACGGAAGTGTGATCATCCCACTGCAGACAATGCCCTCGGCCAGACCCTGTGCCCCACTGACGGGGAAGGTGCTGATGCTGCTGCTGCTGTGACATCCCCGTGACACACAGGGAGCACAGGACTGGAGCCAGAGCACAGGCTCCAGCCCCTCACAGGGCTGCAGTGCCTGTCCCAGCACTCCCGAGGGGCTGGGGCTGGATTTTATGGGATGGGAAAAGGTGTTAATGTGCCTGGAAAACGGGTGTGGTGCCTGAAGCACTGCTTGGAGCTTCCTGGGTGTCTCTAAGCACGGATGGGCCCTCAAAAACTCTGTCTGAGCACGTGGAGTAAAGACAGGGGCAGAGTAATGCTCCTCTGAGGTAAATTTTCATGCATTGAAAAGGAAAATGGAGCAAAACTGTGAGCACACAGCCTGGCTTCTGGCAGGACCCGACTCCCAGGAGTGGGCTGGGGTCACCACAGGATCTGTGGCATCCACAGCCGACAACAGGATAGGGAGAGTCAAAGCAGGAGCTGGGATAAAACCCGACGCAGCTCCACCCAGCCCTGCTGCCTCAAGGGCAGAAATCAGTGGCAGCCCGGCAACTTCTGTCCCCCAGGACAGGCAGGCTGCCGTGTCAGGCCCAGCCCTGGTGTCACACCTTGCATCAAACGCATTTTTGAGCAGCTGAATCACTGCCCCGCCCTGCTGTAACTCCGGACCGGCCACAAGCTCGTTCCCTTGGAGATGTCGCCTCCAGGTCCCAGCTAGACGTGGGGCACATCCCCACTGCTCAGAGGATGCCTGGCTTTCTGCAGCTGGGTAAAATATTCCTTCCACGTCGTCTGTCTCAATCAACACTGACATCCAGTGGCTCGCCGGGATGACGACAGCCGGAGCGCCCTGTGGAGATGTACAGGTGGACAGAGCTGGCCAAGGATGCCTGTTGCACCACAGCCTCCCATCAGCATTCCTGGACAATCTCCACTGGGAAAAAAAACACCCCCACTGTTTGCAAATCCAAGACAGGAGAAGCCTTGCACTTCCCAAACTGTCGGGGCTCTCAAGTAGAATCACCCTTGGGAATTCTCCCTGGTTTTCAGGGGCAGCAAGGCTCAGGGAGATGCTGAGGGACCCCTGACTTCACCTACCCGATCTACATCACTGCAGGTCATGACTAAGACATGCAGGAGTCCTCCAGCTGCTTTCCCCCAAAGCACAAGGCTCAAACCTGGCTAGGAAACTGGGATCAGCTCCCACAATATCTCTAGGAAGAGCAGGAAATGGGGTTTGAAAGAGCACCCATAGCACTGTCCTATCTGGAAGAGCCCTGGATCCACCATGGCAGACCTGTGAGACACTCTCAACAAAGGCTACAGGAACTGTTCTCCCATCTCCAGCCTCCCCTCGCCTCAAACTGCAAGCAGAATATCCCACTTAATGGAAAACCAGGAAAATAGCCACTGCAGGCCCCCAGAGGGTGACAACAAGGGCCCCCACTGCCACAGCAGTGACAAGGATTGCTGGCCCCAAGGACACCCTGAGGCCTCAGATATGGAAACTGAGGAAAGGCTGGGAAGCAACTTCTCCTGCCAGGACCCAGTGGAAGCAGCCAGGTGCCCATTCCTGAGGTGACACAGTGCCAGGCTGGGCCATGACTGACAGCCCTGGCAGAGACAGACTTTGGGGACTGTCATAACCCTGGCAAGTGTCTTGGACCACCAGTCTGGCCCCAGAGTTGGGTGTCACAGACCTGGATTCCTGTCCCAGGCCCCTTCCTAGAGCTGTTAATTACACATTTCTGACACAGGGGTTAGTTAACCCCCACCTTGCCGGGCTCACACCTTGGGGGAAGACCCCTGGGCTGAGTCAGAGGAGAGGTGTTGGCCCAGACACCACTTAAACCTACCAGGCAGGCTGCTCCCTGCTTGGGGTGCATCCAGATCCAAGGAGACACACAGGGCCCCCAGGAGCAGCACAGCCCTTCTCCATCCACCCCTGTCCTGCCCTGCCCGAGCCTGTGTGGTGGTTTCCAGCCAGGTCTCAGTGTTTTGATCCTTACCAGGGGGATCAGCCCCCCTCACCCTGCCAAGGTCACTCCTTCCCCAAACAGTGTGTCCACAGATGGGTTATCCCACTTGGCTGCCCAGGACAGCAACAGCCCATCACCCCCAGCATCATCTCCCCATCCATCCCAGTCCTCTGCCTGCACAGAGATGGACACAGTCACTACTAAAGTCTGTACAATTTTTGGGGAGGGATGGGATGTTCCAGGACTCAGCATCCAGCTGGGAAAAAGCAAGGCTGGGAAGCAGCAGCTTGCAAAGTGTGGGCTTGTGCCTGCACAAATATTATGACAGGGATCTCTACAGTGAGCAGCTTTGTGCTGGGATCGTGCACAGCCTTGGGAAGTGACACACACACACACCCCTCACACCCACCCCTGCGGAGCTAAAAAGGTGCAGGAGCAACTGGAGAGTAGCCGCTGCTTTTCTTACCTTTCCTGGGAGAGAGGAGGAGGAGAAGGAAGAAAGGGATGGGGGGGCTGGAGCAACTTCACCCACTCTTCCAGCCCCTCTGCGGCTGGGCTGGGGAGGGCAGGAGGGGCAGGAGGAATCCCGAAGGCGACAGGCACGGCTGCGGAGCGCTGTCTCTGGAAGACAGGGAGAGAGGGAGATGAGGAGAGAGGGAAAGGGAGGGAGAGAGGGAGAGGAGCAAGCGCCGGGGCTTGGGGTGGGGGAGCGCTGCACCACCAGCCACCTCAGCAACCGGTGGCTTCACCCCCCGGACCCTCCCCAGCGGGCAGCGGGGCTGGGGGAACCCGGGGAGCCCGGGGGTCCCGGGGGGGCGAGGAAGGGTCTTACCGAGCCGGCTGCAGCAACATGTGCCCCGGCAGGGAGGCTGTGCCCGGAGCCGGGAGGGGGTCTGGCTCCCCTGGGATGGGGGGCTTCTGCATCGCCAGGGTGGGGCTCTGTCCCCCACCGCTGACTCAAAGTGTCCGGAGCTGTCTGGGTGACCATCACCATCATCATCACCCAGTGGAGCCATTTGTTTTGTCAGGGAGGTAACCATGACAATCCCCTCGAACACCCTGGCGCTTCCCCCTCCCCTCGCTCCCCTCCTGAGCCCGGGGGCTGCGGGGGAGACAACGGGCGAGGGGCGATGCCCATCCGGGCGGAGGAGATGCCCCTGAGCTGGGCAGGCTGGTGGAGAAAAGAGGCTGAAACTCCCCTCACCCATCCCCACGATTTATCTCCCCGGGATTTTCCGCAGCAGCTGCCGGGAGGGGAAGAACCCACCGCATTCACCTTTGTCATCCCCTTTCTCTTTCAAAGGAAGGAAAGCACCCTAAAGGCCCCCAAAATCAGGAGGCATCACTGCTCACTGGCCTCCTGTGCAGCCCTAGGCTGGGTATCTCTTCCAGCCTTGCTGTTGCCCCCATTCCCATCTCAGCTCCTGCACCCTCTCCCCCCAAGGAACCCCCAAAGCCCCTCAGCCACAGCCCCCACCCATGGGGGTACAGGAGGACCCTCCCCACAGGAGCAATGCTGTGCTGAGGGATGACCCTGGTGGGATACAGTCCCTGCCCTGAGCAACTTACACTTAAACCCTGGAAAAACTTGCAGAAAGGGGAAACTGAGGCAGCTGGGCGGACACAGACTCGGACATTGTCCCAAAGCAGAGCTGGACACCGAGCCTGGGTCACAGCACACCGAGGGTAAAGCTCCTCTTTCTCCCCCTGGCCTCCAAGGACACATCCACACTGCAGGATTGGGATGACCAGACATGTGGCACCCCTAATGACCCATCCTCTCCCCCAAGAACAATGTGTTTTAGAGGAAATGGCAAGAAACTCCACAAGCAAATGCCTGATCAAGAATTTTTTTCCTAAGCCCAGCTCCCAGGGCTGACTTCAGCCCTGACCCTCCAGAATTTATGGTTCTTGCCAGACAAATAAGTCAGCCATGGAAAAAACGCAGGTCCCGTGTTCTCAGTGCCTGTAAATGTTTGTTTACCACGGCTTGTGGCTTCTGGGGAGAAAATAACATATGCCAGGAGAAATCCTGGGATTCACACCAGCAAATGTGGTAGCAGCAGGGTATTTGTTTAGAAGATAAAGCAACATCTGATGTGGTGGATGAGGCAAGTGTGAGACCTCAGGAAGACACACATGGAGTTTTTTGGGGGGAATTAATATTTAGTGCTGATGCTGAAGCTGCATCACCACAGTGATCAAAAGTGCTGCCCAGAACAGCTCACAGGTGTTTGCTCCTCCTCATCCTCTCCAGGCTGGCTTTGCCCAGGACACCCCATCATGGATGAGGGCCAGCCCCTCCCAGGGAGCAGCAGTGGGGAATGGGATGGGTATAAATGAGGCAAAACCGGGGAGGGGACAAGCTAAGAGTAACATTTGAGGTCACCTAAGTGCCATCTCGAAGCTTGTGGCTTTACCCACCTGGGGCCAGGCAACAGCAGCACCTCCAACCACCACAGAGGAATATTTCCAGTCCTGGTTCATGCCTGGGTGGATTCTGGGACTGGCCAAACACAGGACAGGCTTTCCAGGCTCATTACCCAGCTCACTCAAGTGTGCAAGTGTGGTGCTCTTGTGCTGGGAGATTCACATGGGCTCAAAACTTACAAAAAAACCCAGAAAAAAACTAATACTAAACTAAATCTCCTGCTGGATGGACAGCAACAAGCACTTCCCATGATCTCCATGTGTGTTCTGTATGTAAATGCCATTTTCCTCAGCCTGGAATGCTCTGAAGAAACAAATAATCACTCTGTTGGGAGACTGATGATTAAAAAGTGATAACATAGGGTTGGGCAGGGATTGCCTCCTCCTCCTCATCTTTCTCCTCCTCCTTTTCCTCCTCTTCTTCCTCTTCCTCCTCCCTGCAGCAGGTTTGTGTGTGGGCAAGGAACATCGACCTGTTTGGGGTATAAGGACCAGAGACAATTTCAATGAAATTCCACCATCCAACCTCCACCATTGTGAGCTCTCTCATTCCAGCACAGCCAAACTCTGCTGGTTTAAATAAATAAGCATTTATTTAAACAAATCTGAATATTTATCTCATGTTTAAATGAATAAATATGTAATTGTATGACAGCAGAGTCTCCAGCAAAATCAAGGACCCTGCATGGAACCCACAGGAAACCCACACCTCCCTGCTCCAGAGACTGAGGAGAAAAGTCCTTCCTCATGGGCAGAACAGAGAAACACCCACCACAGTCACACTGACAGGCTGCACAGCCCTGAAAATCCCCAGGAATGATTGCAGCCAAGGCCAAGGAGCAGAAAGGAGGCATTGGAAGGATCTGCCCCCAGCCAATGTTGTCTGATCACAGTTGTCTTCTCAGCACCTCTGTTTTCCCCTCTCTAAAATGGGACTAGTCCCAATTAAATGTATTTATGGGAGGGGTGTCAGCAAGAAAACATTAAACTGAAAGCATGAGCCTGTCAGCCTCTGGGATTTCCCACATTCATCTTTATTTTTACCCTAATTAACTAATTAACATCTCAGACTTGCCTTTGGCTGCCTGCTCTGTTGCCATTGAAAATCTCCTTGTGTTCAGCTCCAGTGTTCAGCATCCTCCTGTTGCCATGGAAAAAAGGCCATGATGTCACCTCCACAAATACAGCTCCAAATACAGACCCCAAAGTTCACGTGTGGGGCTGGGGAGGGATCCCCACAGACTGAGGGACATGGGGCCACCACCTCCACGCAGGAAACTGAATTAGATGGAAAAGTATCAGATGATAATATTTGATAACAACAGGGTTTAGTTTTAAGGAAAAAACCAACCATGGTTGGTGTGAAGAGAGCAACAGTGAAGGGTCCAGCCCCACCTGGGATAAGATTTCTCAGCACAGAAAGAAATAACAGCTCAGTTGGAAGTTTTAGGCTGTGGGAACAAATGGAGTGTCTCCATCAAAGGGGAAGGGGAATACTGAGTCAGGGAAATAATCCTTGGTTTGGAAACTTGTGGCTGATGCCTGCAGGCTTGGCCATTTTACTGGTTCTGCTGCATGGAATAAAAACACAAATTCAGACTATCCTTGAGAGCTGCTCTGTCAAACAAGGCTCAAGGAAGGGAATAGCAGCCCAGCAAGGAAATCCCACAGGATCGTCCCACACTTCTTTAATATCCACTTTCCCTTTTACTCCTCTTTATTGCAAGACCTTTAAAAACAGGTTTGATACCAAGTCTAAGCTGGCTCCTGCCCTACAGCAGGAGACAGGACGGAAATTACTCTTGCAGCTCCTGTCACTTCTAGACCTCCATGACTCATTCTCCTACCTTGTTTTCACCTCCACCCCTGTTCCACAGACGGAGCTGCGGCTCCCTCACAAATGTCACAATGTCTGCGTGATTCTCCCCCAGCCCTGGCTCCCAAAGGGACTCCATTCCATGGGAAACAGAAGCTGCAGTCTCACACCACACGGCACGGCAGGGCCTGACCCCCAGCCCCAAACCAGACAGGGGGAACAGCCCCACCCCACATGGAGGGCCTGACCCCAAGCCCCAAACTAGCCAGGGGGAACAGTCCCAGCCCCACCCCATGTGGAGGGCCTGATCCACAGCCCCAAACCAGACATGCAGCACAGCCCCACCCCACATGGAGGGCCTGACCCCCAGGGATGACCATGTCACACAGGGAACGGAGCCCCACATCATGTGAGACACAGGCTGACTCCCAGATCATAGAGGGATCCTGATCTCAGCCCCACAGCATTCAGGGCACCAGGCCCCTGAACACAGTGCCCCTCAACATACAGGGGACCCGAGCACCCAGCCCCACACCCCACACAGGGCTCACAGCCCCACAGGGCACACAGCCCCACACTGCACACAGAGCTCACAGCCCCACAGAGCTCACAGGCCCACAAGGTCACAGCCCCACAGCCTCACCCCACACAGAGCTCAAAGCCCCACAGAGCACA
>JAWWMQ010000089.1:1004377-1022585 GCA_035047885.1 Chlorospingus flavigularis
CCATACTGCAAATACCTTAAAACTAATCATTTAAAATTACCTCTCATAAGTCTTACTACAATATATCTTTCATAGTTCTGTTTCTCCAAAATATCTACTCTTATTTATAAAGTCATTTTTTAAAACTTGTTTCTTGTTCCATTTCTCTCTCAACAATGTTTATCCTATTTTATAACATTTTTAAGTAATGTGTGTTTACATACAAATGTATACTATGTGAACCTTCTATCAAACTTTGAGAATTTTCTACAAATCCATTTCCCACATGTGAGGAATTAAATTTTTCTGGGAGAACTTAAATCAGAGAAATAGTGCAGGCTGAAGGGGGTTGGGTAAGTGGCTTTGGGGTGGAAGAGAGGGTAACTGTGGCAACAGAGCAGACAATGCCTGGAGAGGGACTTTTAAAATCAGATTTCCTCATAAGATGATTGAGAAACTGTTCATTTACTTGCATATTTGTCTTGAAGAAAACTTCAACAAGGATTTTAAAAAGCAAGTGTGATAGTGTTGCCCTGGATGTTGATCACCTCACTCATTATCCTTCTGTTCCTCCAGTGTTTGTGCCTTTCCCCAACATATGAGCTGGCACTTCAAACAGGAAAAGTGATTGAACAGATGGGAAACTTCTACCCAGAGCTGAAACTTGCGTATGCTGTCCGAGGCAACAAACGTGAGTAAGGGGAAACAGCACAAACAGGAATGAGGGAATGATGCTCCTCAGGTGCACCAGAGCAGTCAGGGGGTGAAATGGCTCAGTCAGAGAGGGCTGGAACATTTCCCTGTGTGCAGAGCCCCCCTAGAGCAGCACTTCCTTCTGTCTCGGCAGTGGAGAGGGGGCAGAAGATCTCGGAGCAGATCGTCATCGGCACGCCCGGCACCGTGCTGGACTGGTGTTCCAAACTGAAATTCATTGATCCCAAGAAGATCAAGGTGTTTGTGTTGGATGAGGCAGATGTGATGATCGCCACCCAGGGCCACCAGGACCAGAGCATCCGCATTCAGAGGTACAGAGGGACACACAGACAGTGGGGCTGCAGTTGGGGCCCGTGTCCTCACCAGTGAAGCAGCAAGATTGAAATGACAGATTAGCTCTAGTCCAGGGGTTCACAGAGGCACAGTGTCAGGGGATGACAAGCAGTTTTATTTCACAGAGTAACACAGAATCACTAGATTGGAAGAGAACTTCAACATCATCCAGTCCAACCCAGCCCCAACACCTCAACTAAACCCTGGCACCCAGTGCCATGTCCAGGTTTTGTTAAACACATCCAGGGATGGTGACTCCACCACCTCCCCAGGCAGGCTATTCCAGAACTTTATCTCCCTTTCCATATAAAACTTTTTTCCTAATATTCAACCTATATTTCCCTTGGTGCAGCTTAAGGCTGTGTCCTCTGGTTCTGTCAGTGCTGCCTGGAGAAAGAGACCAACCCCACCTGAGCACAGGCACCTTTCAAGGAGTTACAGAGAGTGATAAGGTCACCTCTGAGTCTCCTTTTCTCCAGGCTGAACACCCCCAGCTCCCTCAGTTGTTCCTCAGGGGTTTGTGTTCCAAGCCCCTCACCAGCCTCGTTGCCTCCTCTGGATGTGTCTCAATGTCCTTCCCAAACTGAGGGCCCAGAACTGGACACAGTACAGGGGCAGAATGACCTCCCTGCTCCTGTTGGCCACACTGTTCTTGATCCAGGCCAGGATGCCATTGGCCTTCTTGGCCACCTTACAGAATAAAAATCCTGTCCCTGGAGCAGGGTTTATTCCTCTTTAAGAAGGTAAGTCTGGATGCCTGTGGTCCATGAGGGATTGGTCATGGGTGGGTAAGATTTGTTTTAGTCTTTCCAGCCAATGAAATAACTGGTTCCAGGGTTATGGTTTTCCTTTGCCTGTAGCATGAATTCCATCAGGATATCAGGAGGTGACAGTATTGTGTGGGAACCTTCCCTATTTCTCTCTCTCTTTCAGAATGCTCCCCAGGGACTGCCAGATGCTCCTGTTTTCAGCCACTTTTGAGGATTCTGTGTGGAAATTTGCTCAAAAAGTTGTTCCTGACCCAAACATTATCAAACTGAAGCGTGAGGAGGAGACCCTGGACACCATCAAGCAGTACTATGTGCTGTGCAATAACAGAGATGAGAAGTTCCGGGCTCTCTGTAACATCTACGGGGCCATCACCATTGCCCAGGCCATGATCTTCTGCCATGTGAGTGCTTCCAGGGAGTGTTAGTCCTAGTGACCCCTCAGAGTCTGCAAGTGCTAAAACCAAGCCAGACAGAGTTTCCAGAAAGGAGCTGAGAACAGAATTGCCCTTCTTGGCTTCTCTGGTTCCATCTTTGAGTGAAATCCCAAAAGCCACATTAGTGCTGGCTGGTTTGATTCCCGGGGTTTGTCCATCCAGGAGACAACACTGGACTTTTTTATTCCTCAATGGTCATTGTTATCTCTTAAATCCTCTGAAGGAAAGATCAGAGTAATGCACATTATTCCAAAACTGTGAACTGAAAAGAAAAAAAAGTGGGGTTGGAAAATGGATGAAAATAGGGCATAATGAGGGATTGGGAAGTCTTGCTTCTCTAGCTGATACAGAGCTGTTCATGGGACTTCATTTCCCTCAGGTAATTGAGGATACACCTCTGGGATCTCACTGTGAATCATGCTGAGGCTTGGTTTTCTTTTTCTGGAAGCTGCCATAATAATTTTTAGGGAAAAATCAGTGCTGACAGCACCAAACAGCCAGGCAAAGTGAGCTCAGACAGGATGAAAGTGTTTGGAATCTGCTGCAGCAGTTTGCTTTTAGGCTGTCTCAAGACATAATTGGAGCTCAAAAAACTGTTTAATTCAAGGCTGTGCAGAGCTCTGTGGGATTTCACAGCTACATTCAGGTCTGACCCTGCCATTTTCCAAGCTGAGTAGTTGTGGTTTTGTGACAAGTTTCATGAGTTTTCAGTGTACACATGTAGTGTCAGTCTCCAGCAGAGTGAAATCCAAGGAGCAGAGCACAAAGAAAACCTGTTTTATTAATCAGGGGCTCCTGTGGTGGCTGAGGTGTATTGTCCTCCTTCTGATACAGTTTATAAGTGAGACAAAAACTGAGCAGCCACGGAGCTTCCAGTGGGCCCCCAGGGAGAGGTTCATTGTCATTTTCCAGCATTAGAACCCTGTCCAACCGTGGGGCTGGCTGTGTGTTGCAGACCCGGAAGACGGCGGGGTGGCTGGCGGCCGAGCTGTCCCGGGAGGGCCATCAGGTGGCCCTGCTCAGCGGGGAGATGATGGTGGAGCAGAGAGCGGCCGTCATCGAGCGCTTCCGCGAGGGCAAGGAGAAGGTGCTGGTGACCACAAACGTCTGTGCCAGAGGTAGGATGTGGAGGAATGGGGCCAGGTGATGCTCCAGGGTTTTAGCTTTCATATGTTTCATGTATTTGTGACTCTGCAGTTCTTTAGTGTGTAACTTCAAACCCCACACGCAGTGCCAGCTGCTGTTCTCCCGTTTGGGGCAGACACAGCAATTCCTCTCCAGGCCTGGCAACCAAGGATACCTCACTGCCTCAGGATTTCATGTTTTCATTTAACATAATCTTTATAATTTGCATTTACAATTTGTAATTTGTAATATAACCCTGCAGTTCTTTAGTATAGAACTCCAAACCCCACACGCAGTGCCAGCTACTGTTCTCCCGTTTGGGGCAGACACAACAATTCCTCTCCAGGCCTGGCAATCAAAGACACCTCACTGCCTCAGGCTTTGAGAAATTAAACAAAAGGGAGTTGGGGGAAGCAAACTTGGGGTAAATGACTTCATTACCTGAAGCTGTAATTGAAGGATTAACCCCCAGTATGCAAATGAACCAAACTTATAAAAGTGCAAAAACTCATGACCCCGTGGTCCATTTTTGGGTTCAGCCCCTGGGGGGCTTTGTCTGCTTGAGATGTACCTGAAGGCCCTTCAATAAATACACCCACTTTTTATTCCCTTTATTTTGTCTGGCCTCTGTTTTTAGGTGGCCTGAAAAGGCATCCCAGGGAGGGCTGCAAGCAGCACTTCCTAAGATAATACATACCCCTGGCCAGCTCACAGGGAGAATTCGCATCCTCAGGTGTTCCAGTTGGGAGAAATTGGTGTCCTTACACTGTGTGCCTGTGGGCAAACACAGAATTGCTTGTTGGCTTCCTGCTGCTTGAGATGGAAAAGTTCATCCTGTGAGAGTCTGGCACCAAGCCTGCCTTGTGCTGCTGACACTCAGGGTTTGCAGTGAACCTGTGCCCAAGTAGGGAAAACTGAAAACCAGTGAAATCCAGTTCACTATCCCAGTAGGAATTTGTGGTGTAATTTGACATCCTAGAACAGTTAAGACAGGATTGTACTTGGAAAAAAACAAGTGATCTTTAGAGCTTTGCAGGGAAGGAGAGGGTTTCTGAAATACTTGAGTGCTGGTAGAATTTCCAGAATATTTAAGTGCCTTTGGCTGTTTCAGTGGGACTCTCTGCCCTAACAGCTCAATAGTTTTTATTTCCACCCCATGAGGGTACTGTGGAAAAACTCCATTTCAGAGTGTGAGGAGGCTGTTCCTGCTGCAGAAAGATTTAAGTGACGTTGTGTAACCCGATGCTCTCTTTTTGTCAGGGATTGATGTAGAGCAGGTGTCTGTTGTTATCAATTTTGACCTGCCTGTGGATAAGGATGGCAATCCAGACAACGAGACCTACCTGCACCGCATCGGCCGCACCGGCCGCTTCGGCAAGCGAGGGCTGGCCATTAACATGGTGGACAGCAAGCACAGCATGAACATCCTCAACAGAATCCAGGAACATTTCAGTACGTACCCTCAGGCTCTCTCCTTTCTCTAAGCTGTTGAATCGCTGCAGAATTTGACTTGTTGGATGCTGAGCAGGTCTCAGGGTGTTTGTTGAGCCTTAAACGAGTGGCAGAGGAGCACAGCAGGAGTGTTTGGTGTAGCATCACTTGGGATTGTGACCTGCTGCCTGGGACAGGAGCAGAATAATTCAGGCTGTGTTTGCTGTCTGCCTGGATAGTCCTTGAAGTGGATGTTCTGGAGTACCCAAATGGGCCTTTGATAAAAGGAAACAGTTTTAATTTGTATTTTTAAAACCTGACTGGACATTCCCTGATAAACCAGAACTCAGGTCCAGCTGAGAGCAGCGTTCCCTTCTCTGCTCAGTGTTAAGAAATCTGACCTATTTCTCTTCTTTCCCAGACAAAAAGATAAACAAATTGGATACCGATGACTTGGATGAAATTGAGAAGATAAATAACTGAAATAGCTGCTGGAACTGGTGTGTGCCCTGCTGTGGAAGCTCTCCCACTACAATTGGATCAGCGTTTGGATTGGCACAGCCTCTCGGCTCGTCCCGAAAAGGACTCTTCAAGATATGAGTACACAAAAATTACCTCATGTTCAAAATTGCAGTTGGACTTCAAATTGTGCAACTATGGGGAGGAAGAGGAAATGTTTACAGAAGCTTTTAACATTTCTTAGTTTAGCCTTAAAATGGGATGATCTTTGGAATTCTGAGAAATACACTTGCCAAAAGAGAGGCAATAGGGAATACCTAAAATTTTAAAAGGAAAAAAATATTATTATCTTTAATTGGGATAATGTGCAGCATTAACCTGGTCAGTTTAAATCCAACAGCTGAATATATAACGGACATAAGGAAAGGGAAAAAATAAAAATTAAAAAAAGAAAACCTAAAAGCCCCAAACAAGGCAGCTGGTTTTTGGCTAAATGCTTAACTTGTACAAACTAGGATGTCACTCCCCTGAGCTCTTTAAGACTCATTTCTGGCTTTCTGATGGATTTGCCCTGCTTTTCCTTCCATAAATTGTCCTGAGGATGTCTCCAGTAGCTCCTACTCGCAAACACAGGTGCAGTGTGGCTTTGCTGGGCAGCATTTTCTTTTCCTTTGTCCTGGATTTGTTGGGATGGCCGCTCCCCGTGCCGTGGGTGGTGGTGACACTACACAAGTTCATCCCAAGTGTTTAACCTGGCTATGGTGTGGGTGGGTGGGGTGGGAGGGGCAGTATGAAGGGAACTGTACTAATGGATTGCCTGATTAAATTCACCTCTGTGAATGAAATTCACCATCTGATGAAATGCACCATGCCGTGAAGCTCAGCATGGGTAATGTACAGAGCTGTTGGGCTTCACCCATCAGATACAGGATTACAAGAACAAACAAATCATGATAGCCTGGATTGACCAAAAAAATGTACCCTTAGTACACCAAATTTACCTGTTGCAGTAGGTTTCAGTACCAGAGTTTTGAGTCAAATTGCTCAGCCAAATTGCAGGTGGGAAGTGCTCCATAGTGCAAAATAGGTTGTTGGTCCCTGCCCCGGGGTGTTCCATGGAGAAGGAAGGATTCACAGCTCCTGGAGAAGGAAGGATGATGCCTCCTGTGTGTTGGGACCACTCTTGTGCACACAGCTGGACACTGTGGGCTGTTCCCCCAGCCCAGTCTCCAGGAGAAGGAGGCTCCTGAACCAGAACTTAGGGTGCACAGCTCTTTGTGGGGGGGAAATGGGACATGCATGAGCAGCCATGGGCCTGCTACTCAGCGTGGGAATCATGTCAAAACAAATGTAAAAATTGTAAATTTAAACTGAATTGTTTTCTTTGCAATTTTGGCCATCATATTCTGTTCAAAGACAGGAATATGGATCCTTTTACCAAGTAAAAAAAGGCTCATTTAAAATGTACCTAAAATTTTAGGAAATTGTGCACCCTTTTATCAATTTGTATAAAGGCTTTAGTGAAGAAAAAAAAAACAGCTTAAAATTAAACTTTTTGTATTCTGGGGTGTATCTATTTTTATTCTGTTGGAATCCTATTTAAAGTGGCAGGTGAGTGAGTGCGTGTGGAGTGGAAGACTTGATTTAATCACCTACTTTCCTAGTACAGTTGAATGACCTGGTGACAGCAGAGTATTGGATTGAATTGTCATGGAAGCTGCTGCTGGTCCTGTGTGCTGTTTCTAATGTACTTTTAATTGGAATTAAAGAACACATACTGAACAATCCCTTTGCTGACTTCTTGCTTTGTTGGTGTTTAAAAGCCTCAGTAAGGACATTCTCAGCCAAAAGTCCTGATAAGTTTTATATTTGTGACAGAATTAATTTTAATGCTGAAATTCTTGAAAGATTCCCACTAAGAAGTTTGTTAAATGATGCCACACAATAAATGAGGTCAGATGAATATTGTTCTTCCCCCCGTGCTTCTTGTGCTGGACTTAGAGTTGCTGCTAAAATCTCCCCAGAACAGTTCTGAAGGGAAGAGAAGAACTGAGGGAGAAAAGAGGTGTTTTCCCTGTGTTGTGCTTGCCTAGATCAAGACTTGATACTTTTTGCCCATCTTTGGAGATGCTGTAGCCTGGATGAGGTGATTAGAACCAAACTCATCCAGCTTTACCAGGAGGAACATCCTGCAGCGTGAGAAATCCACCGTGAGGGAAGTTACTCTGCATGGTCTGATTGTTCTGTTCTTGCTCAGAGCCCCTGTGCTCTCACAGCTGCCTGCTGCTCCCCAGCTCTGCTCACAGCTTGTCACTGATGGAGAGTGCTTCTTCCTTGGCTGCAGGCTTGTGTTGAGCACAGGATGCAGATCCAAACTTCAGGAGGGTGGTGTGGAGGGCAGCTGACCATCCAAAGGCTGATTTGGGCAGCCCCTGAGGTGTTTGCCATCAGATTGAAGGTTTCTTAAGAGCAGGTGTGATGGATAAACCTCAGCTCATGTAAATCATTTAAAGTTCAAGATTCAGCCTAAAAGGTTTTATTTAACACAGGATGGAAATACTCTGAAATACAGGAGTAATACAGTACCCACAACAGGCAGAAATAGGGAATTAACTACCTAACTCTGAAGGAAACCTGGAAAATTTTCCTGAAGCCAAGTGAAATACTTCATGGTTCTGTTGAAGGCATCCATATGTTTCGATATCCATGACTGCTGCTGAGTGATTCCCATCACCAACAGCAGCAGGGACCACTGTTCCATCAGACACTGGTTTTACAAAGCTGCTGAACTCTGAACACTTGATTTAGCATCAGGTACCACACTCAGCCAGCACAGCAATCAGCTTTCTGCTCCTCTTGTGTTTGTGCTCCTGTGCAGAGTTGGTTTGGCACTTACTGAGCTTCAAAATAAATTTGGTTTGCCTCAAAACATTTAAACTCACTCATCTGTGTGGCAAGTGATCCATTGTTAAAGGAGATTAAAAATTACTGCCTTTGAAATTCCATTAGAAACTAGGAGATATTTCTCTTTTTAGCACAAGGACATTGTGTTTGCCTAAACCTGCCTAGTCACCCAACCAGCCTTTTAATGATGGTGCAGTCAAAGATGGCTTACTCCTTGAGCCAGATCCCAGTTAAATCCCATTAATACCTTATTTTAAAATTCCCAAAGCAGCACTTGCTCCTTGGACTAACTCACTTCAGTGCAAAGGGGTTAAATGGAATTATCTGTAACATCCCTTCTTAACTATCCACCTCTTCTTACTATGGATCCCATGAGCCAAATAAGAGAAGGAAAACTAAGGAGAAAATCCTGTTGCTCCCCAAGACAGCCAAATTAATAATTATTTCTTCTTAAAAAGATGATTTTGTTACAGTTAGAGCTGGACTGAGGTCACCCAGAAACACCTGAGTCCTCCCAGCTATTTTACAATGTCTTGCAATTTAATACTTCACAATAACTCGTTCCTGTGTTACTGCTGTTATTTCCAGATGGGTTTGGGGTTTGATCTCCTTTTCAGTCTCTTGAGAAGACATTTAGGATAATGATAAGCTACTGAAGGTGGTCCTGTAGCTAAACCAGTTCTGTTTCTACCTTCCCAAATGGTGCTTCTGCATTCAGAGAAGTGGTACCTTCCCAAAACATGGAAAAGGACAAGAGGAGAGGTCTTGGAAACCTGAGTTTTCAAAGAACATCAGGAACTTCAACAAGCCAGAAAGGCTGAAGGTTGGTGGTGCTGAGGCAGAAATTTGTGATGGCACAGGTGACACAGGCTGTTCTGTATGAATCAGGTTTATCCATCTGAAACACTATTTTCTGAAATACTATTTCAAGTACTATTACATATCCATCCTGGGGATTTTGTGGGAGATAGAAGATTAAGAAGCAGGTGCAGGAAGCATCAGACTCTCATTTTTGGAAGAAGCAATGCAGCTCACTGAGCAGAAGGACCACAGTGTCTCTGTGTGCCTAAAGATCTGCTGCTGCATCGTGCTGTCGGATGCACAGCACGGACTTGGGCAGGATCCTGCACTCCTGGAGGGACTTTGTAAGGTCAGAGAAGCTCCTCCGGGGCACCTCCATGGTTTCAACGCTGCAGTGTTGGTAGTTGGCCAACAGTTTCTGTCCTGCCACAGCAAGGACGGTCTGGAGGCTGTCAGAGGGCTTGAAGTGGTGCTCAAACCTCTGCCCAGAGGGAGACCGGACAGCGAGCAGCACCTGCGGCTCTTCCAGGCTTGCAGGGAGCACCCAGGGGCTCTCCTGCCTCCCCTGCCCTCCCCACTGCTCCGGGGCACAGAGGACATGTGAGCTCTCCTCGGTGGGAATGCCACTTCCTGACAGTGTGCTGGCACATCCCTGTCCTCCAGAAAAAGCCTTGGTGGCTTTTGGAGCATCCTCCAGGCCCTCGCTCACTTCCAGCCGGTTGGTCCGTTCAGCCAAGGCTTCCACGGCGCTGCTGCCCGCCCCCTTCCGGCTGATGGAGGGCAGCACCCGGTACCTGTTCAGGGAGGAGGAGGAGGGAGGCTTCAAAGGCACCTGCTGCAGAAGCTTTGGGATTTTCCCAGGAGACACCTGGGCGGGTGGGAACGCCGCTTTTGTGAGCGGTGCTCTCCGGATCTTCACCAGTTCCCGAGGAGAAGGTGCCAGCGGGGAACCTGGCACATGGCAAGGACAGGCTTCTGTGCCCTGACGGTGGCTCAAGCTTGGCCTCTGTCCCTTGGCAGATTTGGGCCTGGAGACGTGCATGGTGATGGTGCTGGCCCACAGCAGAGTGGCTGTGCCCAGAGGGGAGCGGAGCTGAGCTGGTGCTGAGTCCTGGAAAGCCGCTGTGGCCATCGCACCTGTGGGCTGGGAGCAGAGGGAAAGTTACAGGAACTGGGCAGGAGCCTCCAGCCTCCCTGAGGCTCCCACACTGGGCTCTGGGGCAGGTAATGCCAGGTAAACCTGGGGTACCACTGCATGGGCATCAGTGGGCATCACTGGGTATCACTGGGTATCACTGGGCATCACTGGGTATCAATCACATGGGCATCACTGGGCATCAGTGGGTATCACTGGGTATCACTGCATGGGCATCGCTGAGCATCACTGGGCATCACTGGGTATCACTGGGTATCACTGAGTATCACATGGGCATCACTGGGTATCCCTGGGTATCACATGGGTATCACTGGGCATCACTGGGTATCACTGAGTATCACATGGGCATCACTGGGTATCATATGGGCATCACTGAGTATCACTGGGCATCACTGGGCACCACTGGGCATCACTGGACATTGCTGCATGGACATCACTGGGTATCATATGGGCATCACTGGGCATCACTGGGTATCACATGGGTATCACTGAATATCACTGAGCATCACTGGGCACCACTGGATATCACTGGGTATCACACGGGCATCACTGGGTATCACTGGGCATCACTGGGCACCACTGGGTATCACCAAGCATCTCTGGGCATCACTGGGCACCACTGGGCATCACTGGGAATCACTGGGTATCAATGAATATCATTGGACATCATTTGGTATCACTGGGAATCACTGGGCATCACTGGTTATCACTGGGTATCACTGGGCATCACATGGGTATCACTGGGTATCACTGGACATCACATGGGTATCACTGAGCATCACTGGGCATCATTGAGCATCACTGGGCACCACTGGGCATCACTGGGTATCACTGCATGGGCATCACCGGGCATCGCTGGGTATCACATGGGCATCACTGGGCATCACTCTAACCCTGCAGTGCAGTAAGGGCTGGGTCCCAGAGCGTGGGAGCTGTGTTCTGTGCAGGGACTGGCTTTGGCAGGAATTGTGTAAAGCTGACCCAGAGCTTTGGGGAGTTGTGCCCTTTGCCAGTGAATGTCAGTTTCTGATGGAAAGAACGATTTCTTTCTTCTGAAGCTGGAAACTCAGCACAAATGGGAGAGGAGTGAAGCTCAGAGCACAACTCTGGCCTTTGCACTGTTCCTGCAGTGGCACATTCAGTTCTCACTGTGGATTTTGGGATAAGACTGACTTCACTTCATATTTTAAAGGTATCAAAACCACTGAGATTGAAAAACCCTGATTCAATACACAGAAACCTGTTCTGACTCTCCAGAGACCAAAAGCTTGGTCCAAAAGTGTCCAAAATTCTCTGTTTAACAGAGAATGATTTACCTGAGGGAATGGCTGGAGCTCTGTCAGGGCAGGGTTAGGTTGGATATCAGGGAAAGGTTCTTCCCCCAGAGGGTGCTGGCACTGCCCAGGCTCCCCAGGGAATGGGCACAGCCCCAAGGCTGCCAGAGCTCCAGGAGTGTTTGGACAATGCTCTCAGGAATGCCCAGGGTGGGATTGTTGGGATTCTGTGCAGGGCCAGGGCTTGGACTGGATGGTCCTTGTGGGTCCCTTCCAGCTCAGGATGTTCAATGATTCCATTTTCTTCTCTATCAAATAGTCACCAAGTTCCCCTTGCCTTTTTTTTTCCTTGTTTTTTGAGTTGCAGCCATTCTTACCTATCTGAAAAGCTAAAAGTCTTTGCAGCCTGCTCTCTCTTTTTATTTTTTTTAATCTCTATTGTGACTTTCTTCTTGCCAGATAAATCTGCTCCTATATTCTTTCAAAATGCTCTTTTCCCCCCACTTCATCTCTTTTAATTTCTCCTTTCATGTCGATTTTTCTTGTGCCAACTGCAGAAGCTGTCCCTTTTCATCTTTGATGCTTCTCAGGGAGGTTCCTCATTAATATTCAGGTTGGAATAAGAAAGGCTGATTCCTGGTTTGTGTGTGTAGTCAGGAGAGGCAGCCCAGGCTGTGGATTTTGAAGGGTCTCTCTCATTTTGGGTGCTTTGCACATCCTTGCTGGGACATGGATTTAGTTGTGGGTTTTCCCTCCTGCCTGTCTCCAGTCAAAACCTTATCTCTGGATTTTCACTGAGTTCCTGTGGGATCCTCTTTCCTGTGCTGGCACTGCCCTTCCCCTGGGGCAGGAGATGGGAGAAAACTGATCTCACCTCTCACCCTGCCCGGATTTTGGGCACACACAACAAAATGAAGCATTTACCAACCATTCCCTCTCCAGTGCCTTCCTTTTCTTCCTGCTTTCCACTGCTGCTGTGGTTCTGTGTTTAGCTGAATTTCTGTGGGGATTTGGCCTTTAGGAAATCTTGTTTATTGCCTGAAATAAGAGATGTTCCTGCACTGCACTGCAGAGATGATCATTTCCATCATTTCCCTTCCCAGTTTTATTGGAGCAGGGAGCAGTTGTGCCACAGGGCTGCTTTCATTTTCTCTTTGTCTGCTCTTTATGTTCCTTTCAGCCTCTTGGTGGGGTTGTCATTGCCTGCTGGAAAAGGGGCTGGCCCAGCTTCCAGTGCCATTTCTGTGAGGGATGTGCTGGGAAATGTGCATTTGATTGGAATGATGTTCCTGACACTCCTCACCCACAACCTCCTCTGCTCTGTGCTTCTCCCACAGCAGAAAACTCTGCTTTCATCTGGGGGTTTTAATTTCTCTTACACTAACTGTGTGTGCCAGCTCCAGGGCCCCACCCACTGGGAAAATACAGGCAATGGGAAGTTGTCCTTGTTAAGGATGTAATTTATTTTTCCTTGTAAAAAGCCTGCAGCCAAAATATCTGCTCTGTTTGGTTTTGGGATTTGTTTTGTGGGGTGGGGAGGCTTAGGATGAGTAGTCAGGCTTGGGGCTGCTTTATATTTAAGGGCAAAACAAACAAATTGATGGTGTTGGATGTAAAAGTTTGTGCATGAGATTGGGTTTGGGAATACACTTGGGTCCATTATTCATCATTTCTTTTGTAGGAAGCATCCTACAAGGGGTTATCCTTAAGGAGGTGACACCTCTGCCCCCAGCTGGAAGCTGAGAGAGGGGGAATATTCACAGCAGCAAAAACCTTTTGATTGGAACAATTAGAAAATTGAAGCCAAACCCCAAACACTGTGCAGAGAGCCAAGTGTTCCCCAGCTCCCAAACCCAAAGCACATTTTGGGAAAGGCTGAGCTGGGGAGCTCGTGCAGCTCTGTGCATCCCTGGTCCTCCTTTTGTTTCCATGGCAGCACAAAGGATAACACTGCTGCTGCTGCTGCCAGATGCTGCTGGGGAGAGATTACAGCTTTGACCTAAATATCTCTTTAATACACTTCTCAGTTACTGGGAGAGGCTTTTCAGATGTCACAGATAAGGGAGGCTCTGATGAGCACGGGCTGGGATTCCTGGTGCCTGAACTGCTCAGAGCTCAGCCTCGTTCTCCTGTTTGGAATTAGGAATTGGGCATGGCCAGAGATAAATCTGCCCAATATCCAACATTTCTGCTGGGGCTGGAGGGGTTTTATCCATCCTGACAGGGATGGGAGGAGCCCTGAGCTGTCAGCTCCTGAAATCCCTCTGGTTTTAGGGCTGGGATTGAATTCTCTGGGGCACTTGGGTGGTTTGCTCTGCAGGGTGGGCATTGCTGCTGTTGGTGAGGTGTAAATAGAGATTGTGCTGCCACAGGAGGAGCAGGGCAGGGAGCTGCAATGCTGCTCTCTGCCCAAACTGCCTGAGAATTATAAATTACACATCTGCAGCTCAGGAAGGAAAAAAGGGACTGCTTGGAGCTGGGTGGTTGCAGCAGTAATTCCATAGAATTCATGATTCTGTCACACTGAGCAGGGAGGAAGTAAAACCTTAAATCATCCTGGTGGGTTTTCTAAAGGTTTTATTTGTTCCTGCTTTGTAGTTATTGTTTGGTGTAATGGAACAGAGTGAATAAGCAGAGAGGACTCATATAAAAAACTGATTTGAAAAACCCAAACACAACAGGTATAAAAATTCATAGAATTCCAGGGTGATTTGTGTTGGAAGGGACCTTAAAGCCCAGCCAGTTCCACCCCCTGCCATGGGCAGGAATACCTCCCACCCATAAAGGGTGCTCAGAGCCCCATAAAACATGGAAAAATAACCTTTTGAAACATGACACGATCTTCCAAATAATATTTTATGCAAAGCTTAGAAATCAACATGTCAGGATGGTTTTGTGCTGTTTTCTGCTGGAACTGACTCAATGCTTTGACCCAAAGTGCTGGGGGCTGGCTTGGAGGGGATGTGCTGTGAGATTAATGTGTGATAATGTGAAAAATGCATGTTTTAGGAGGATCACAGGTCTCAACCCAAAAGCTGCACATTTCCCTCTTTGCTCAGAAAATCAGCACAGGAGCTTTGGGAAATACATCCTGGAAGTGCTGCTTTGATACAGCTCCAAGAGAGCCATGTGTGGCCTTCTCTGCATCCTTGTGGGCAAGTGGCAGCTTGTAGGAATATTTTCTGTGCCAGTTCACTCTCAGGTTTTTATTTCAAAGCAGAAGAAACTCTAAATATTGCTTGTAATGCAGGAACTATTGAAGGGGGGAGAGCAGCACGTGACGTGGCTGTTGGTGCTTTTAATTCATCCCTGTGTTTTTGAGGGCTGTTGTTCTTAGCAAAAAGCATCTTTAGCTGAGAGTTTCCAGAGAAACCCCTTGGCTTTTCCATATTTTATTTATTTACAGCTTTTCCTCATTTAGAGGGACAGCAAAGTAACGTTGGGATTGCCTGAGGGAAGATTTTGCTGAGAAACTTTCCAAGAATTATGAAAGATTTAAATCCTTTCATCCTGCAGAGATACCTGCCCAGTGGTGAGGAGAGCCCTCACCACTCCTTTTGCCACTGGGTTTCCATCTGGATCAGAGGAAGAGAAAGCTCTGAGCCTCTCAGCTTCTTGCTTGTCAAGGGTGAGAGATTTGGGTGGAAAAAGGGCGGAACAAGGTCAGTGGAACAAGGCTGGTGATGGGCAGGATGTGCTGGCACTGCCCAGGGCTGGTTAATGTTGGGGCTGCCCAGGCTCTCCTAAAATAATAATAAACAGCCAAACTGCTCTGGCTGCTGGGGGTTATCCTCAGGGATGGTCCCAGAGGGTGGAGAGGGTGCTGTAAATCTGACTGGCCCCAGCTTTTAGAACCTTTTCCTCAGAGCTCCCCTCAGCTGCCTTGCTGCTGCTGATTAATTCAATTTAGTGCCATGATTCCATGAGAGTAAATGGAGTTAATTTAGGAGAAGGTTTCCAGTGTGAAAACTCTGGGATGGGATGAGCCAGACCCTGGACTCAGGACAGCCAGGCCCTTGCTGGGGTCACTGCTGGGAAACATTTCTGGTTCTCATGCCTTCCCTCCCCTTTTCTGAGCCATGGGTGCTGGGATTGGCCCTGACCCTGTGTTCTCTCATTAGCATTGCTCTACTGATATTTATTTAGATTTTAGTGGTCAATCCTGCATTTGAAGAAGTAGATTTTTCTGTGGGGAAATTCTAAGCAAATTTTAAATATGGAATATTGGAACAGTCAGGCCTTGGGGTCAGCTGCACTCCTGTGCCATGGGGTGCATGGACATGGGCAAGAGTGGCCACCAAACCCCAGGATTCCACCCCAGGAGGTGCTGCCCCATCCCTGGGAGTGTCCAGGGCCAGGTTGGACAGGGCTCCTGGGATATTGGAGGTGTCCCTGCCCATGGTGGAGTGGATGGGCTTTAAGGTTGCTTCCAACCCCAAACTACACAGTGACCCTAAATCCCCTAAAGTGACCCCAAAACAGCAAACCCAAACCCCCAAACTGACCCCAAACCCCGCATGGGGGTCCCAAACTGACTCCAAAACACCAAATCCAAACCCCAGACTGACCCCAAACCCCTCATGGGGGTCTGGGATTCGTGTGGTGGAACCAACATCTCTTTCTTAATACTGGAATTAAGAAGGTTCCTCTGGGTGGGGCTGAGTCACTAAACTGAGGTTTTAAAATAGGTGAGGATCCTCTTGGGAGTTTGTGCTTTGCTGTAGTAGTAGAAATGAAAACAGAAGAATTGAGGAAAAAGAAGACTTCTGTTGTGGCAAAGTCAACTTTGAGAAGGAAATGCAGCTTCAATGATCTTGGTGCACGTTTTAAGAAGACACAAGTGACACCATGAATATTTGAAGCTTTTGATCAGTGCTGCAGAAATGAAAGGAGCAGCAGATGCAAGTGTGATTAATTATTGACAAAAGCCATTTCTTGCATGTGTGGAGCCTGCAGTGGGACGGGGAGGTTGAGTTCACTGGAATTCCAGGGCTGGGCAGTAATGCAAACAAGACCCCAGCTCATCAGCTTCATCCATGTGGTTCTGTTTGTTATGCAAATCTCTTCCAATGAGTTTAATCAGCTTGTGCTGCTGGGGGGTGGCAGCTTCAGCTTCAGGGGGTTTTTGTGGGCTCTGCCTGCTCCAGTTTGATGGATCCAATGGTTCATGCTGTAGCTCTAAGTCAGTTTTCTTTATTTAGGAAAATAATCCCCAAACCTGTTTGTCACGTTCTATCTGTGAGTGTTTGACCTTTTCACCTTGGCTTCTAGGAATAAATCAGTTTTTTCTTGAGATATTCCCAGAAGGAATTGGGCAGAGGCTGCTTCCATGTCCATCCCAATGGTGGCACACAAACCTCACACTGCAGAATAGACCAGGTGCTGTTTTATGCCACATTCTGTGTTTAGCTGTGGTAATTCCTTCTAAACATGCCAGTGTAGAGCAATCTCATGGGATCTCCTAACAGAAATAAGTTGGTTTTATTTTTTTAAAGGGCACTGGGAGACCTTATGTAAATTAATTGCGAATTATTGATAATAGAAGTGGGAGATTTTAGTTTAAATTAGTTGGGTTGAGGTCAGGGTGTTTGGGTTTTTGGTGTGAGGGTTTTGGTGTTTGTTTGTTTGTTTGGGGTTTTTTGGGCTTTTTTTTGTTTGGTTTTGTTTGTTTGTTTAACAGGCATATTTTGGCAATAAAATGGAATTTCAACCATTCTCAAGTATTTTGGATGCTCAAAACCTGTGTGGGGGCAGGAACCCAGGGTTTTAGTAAAAAAGGGGAAGGTGGCTTTGTCAAGAACTCTAGCACCTTGTCAAGTGAATTTTATTTAATTTCTTGTATTGGTAATTGGGACTAAAATGCACATCCTGCCCACATTGAGGGTCCTTGAGATCTGATGTAGTTTTGGAAGGTCCTGGTGTGGGATTTTGGTGCATTTTGATGAAGGAAGAAGCAAGTAGGAGGAATAAATTCAAGACCTTGGGCTGGGTCATCCTTCCTCTCTGCAGCTGCCCACCTTCTGCTTTGTCTTTTGGCCTCTGTGCTTTTTGGGATTTCAGCTTTCATTGCCTCCCTGGTTTGTCCTTTTGGAAAGCACAGGTGTTCCAAAACAATATTTTGAAAGGTTTTCATTATAGAGAAAAGTGGCAGGATTTGTGATGTTCTTGTTCCCCTTGTGCTGCTCCCCTTTGGCTTGGCAGTTTTTATTTTTGCAGATCTCCAAGTCAGCAGCAGTGATTTGCTCACTCACCATTCTTTAATCTTCCATGGTGATAAAATCCAGTGGTTCTATTGCATGGAAGCTTGTTGACATTTATTGGGGAGCTGTCCCAGTTTGTTTCACACACCTAAACCTCCACAAGTCAGGGATAAGAGGCTGATGGTTTTCCTTGACTCCTGAGAGTCTGGAGCTGAGCTGGAACCTCCTCATCCCCTTCAGCCCTGGCTGCTCCTTCCCAAACCCACAGCAAACCATGGGAGGTGATGGTTTCCTGTTAGGGCAGGGACATGTGCCCCAATACCCGCTCTAAAGCTCCCATCCCATTGCTCCCTGTCTGGGCAAACATTCCTCCCCCCAGGAAGGCAGGAGAACATCCCAGACCAGCTGTGGTCCCTGTGGGATGCCTCAATCATTCCCATTTCCCAAAGGGAAACTGCTGCTGGTTCTGGCCCCATCTCAAGTTCTGGATGTGCTACAAAAGGTTTTCCTTTCCCTTTCCTTTCCCCCTTTCCTTTCCCCCTTTCCTTTCCCCCTTTCCTTTCCCCCTTTCCTTTCCCCCTTTCCTTTCCCCCTTTCCTTTCCCCCTTTCCTTTCCCCCTTTCCTTTC
>JAWWMQ010000089.1:1031291-1041751 GCA_035047885.1 Chlorospingus flavigularis
GGAGCCGGAATCAGGGCTTGGCTGAAAACGTTGTCAGTGGAGGACAACAAAAAACTGTTTTTCCAGCACAAAAGACACAGACAAATCACCTTCCTTAATGTCCCTCCCAAACCAAATCAGTCTGAGATTCCATAACTCTTGGAAATAAGGGTTAAAGAATAATCATCCACAGAGGAAGGAAGATTTCAACCACTTGACCACTTACATTAGACAAGTGCTAATTTAGGAGGGCAGTTGATGACTGAATGGTTTCTGCAGGAGGGTGTAATGAGGGGGTGGAAAAACCTCAAGGAGAGAAATAAAGGGAAGTTGGGCTTTCTCACCTCAGAAGAATAATTTTGCTTCTGTTTTCTCATGGTGAGTGAGAATCATCCGGTGTCTGCCCAGCCTCGTGACTCTGGGAACTGCACATTTAGAGATGGTTTCAGTCTTGCCCATAGACTTTGCCCAAAGAAGTGATAACTCTCCTTGAGCCACCTTACACCTCCTTGAAAGCCCCAAACTTGTTGTGTCCATGCCCAGCTTGAACCAGAGCTGTTCTTTTCCCCCTGCTGTGGCTCCCTGGTGCTGGGAAGGGCAGAGGAGGAGCATCTCTGGCTGAGATGCAGAGCATGTTCCTTCCTCCTCAGGCTGGAAGTGACTCTACCTTTCCACCTCATCCCACCCACGACCCACCCGTGCGTGGGGACCGGGGCTGGGGCCTCGGGGGATTTCTGGCACTCCTCAAAAGGGGAAGGATGGCACCTTCTCCTTTGCAGGGAAGCCCAGTCAGCCAGTTTTGGCTCAGGCAGGTGGGAGCAAGCTATATAAAGCAAGCAGAGCTGGCTGCAGGGCACTGCAAGCCAGCAGGGCTTTCCCAAGGTAAGTGGGGATGGAGGATTGCTTTCCCTCTTTTCCTCCTTTCACCAGGAGCTGTGCAAGTGCCATGCAGGGAAGCAGGATTGCAGGAGATGCCAGTCCAGAAGAAGAGCAGCCCTTGAGGGCTGAACATCCCTCCAATTTTTCTCCCTTTCTCCCGATTCTGCTTTTCCCCATCTGATTCCCATCGCTTCCCATCCCTGATGCTTTGTGCTGAAACAAGGGGGCATCTTTACCCCCTCGTTGCTCCTACTCCCCAGAGAGAGGGAGAACCTCTGCTCCTGGATGATGAGGAAAGAAAGAAGGTGGTTGGTGTAACAGAGAATGGTTTGGTTTCCTCCCCCAGAGCCATCAGAAGGATGAACTCTCTCCTTGGCCTCTCCGTGCTGTTTGTGTGGGGTAAGTGTCCTCTCTCAGTCCCAAGGCTCTCAGTGCAGTTACATCCATTGCAATTAGGACCAGGCTGGTAATTTCTCCACCTCTCCCCGTCACCAGCTCTCCGAGACATGCCACAGCTCTCCCATGCCAAGCTGGGAGCACATTTCCTCTCTGTTGGGTTATAATTTCTAAGACATCCCCACCCTGGTGCCAGTTTGGGGGCTGGAGGGATGGAGCTGCTGTTGAGGGGCAGGGAATCAGCGTGGTCTCCCTAATTTCCCCCCTCCAGGCTTGTCCCCAGCCCATGGGAGCCTCTTGCAGCTGCACCAGATGATCTCACAGGCGACAGGGAAAAACGCTTTTCTGTACTACGGCTTCTACGGCTGCTACTGCGGGCTGGGGGGCAGGGGGCAGCCCAAGGATGCCACAGACAGGTGAGAATCCACTTAAAAACCCCTGCACAGACACGTTCTTGAATATTTTTAAATTTGTGGCGTGAGGGGGAGAAAATGCCATCCCCTACAGCTTCAATCTCCTGTGCAGATGTTGCCAGCTGCACGATGCTTGCTACGACAGCCTCCTGAGGCACGACTGTGATGCCAAGGCACGCCCCTACTACTACAGCTTGCACCACGGCAGGCTCTCCTGCGGTGAGTACGGCCCTGGAAGAGGGGGTGCCAGCCCCCCAAAGCCGGGGCTGACCCTGGGCTCCCCCTGTCCCGCAGGTCAGGGCTCCTGGTGCGACTTCTTGTCCTGCGAGTGCGACCGCAGCCTGGCGCTGTGCCTGAGGAGAAACGTCAGGAGCTACCAGAAACGCTACCGGTTCTATCCCAACTGGCTGTGCCGGTGATGGGAGCTGGGATGCGGCCCCGAAACGCCAGGAGCTGCCAGAAACGCTACTGCTCTACCCCAACAATCTGTGCCCGTGATGGGAGCTGGGATGCGGCGCCGGGATCGCCCTCCATCCCTCTGCCAGTGCTGGCCACACCAGAGCCGCTGTAAATTAAACCAGCGCGGAAATAAACAATGTTCTTGTTCAACGTCCCCGGTCCTCTGAGAGCTGCTGCTGGGCAGGGAGAGAAATCCCCGTAAATAATCAACGTCTTCCCAAAACTTTCCAAGAACTCGGGCTCGGCCCCTGCGTCACCGGCGGCAGAGGGGGGCTGGCCGGGGGAAGGGGCGTAACATCCTGGCTTTGGGACAGACGAGTCCTCCTGGAGCTTCCAGCTGGGCTGCGCACGGAGGGCAGGCTCTGCCCGGCAGGACAGACGGACAGCGAGCAAGGGCCCCGGTGAGCAACCCCCTCCCCAACTCCGCTGCTGGGGGAAGAAAAATCCGGGGGGATGTTGGGAGGCGGCAGAGAGCGGCCCTTGCCGGTGGGAAAAGTGAAATCGCTTCCAAAGGGAAGCGGTGCAGGGCTGCCCTGAGAGGGGAGAGCTGCGCTGGGTGCCAAAAACGGTGGGACGGGAGCTGAGAGGTGCTGAGGGGTGGCACAGGAGCTGGGGGATGCTGAGGGGTGGGACAGGAGCTGAGAGGTGCTGAGGGGTGGCACAGGAGCTGGGGGATGCTGAGGGGTGGCACAGGAGCTGCGAGGTGCTGAGGGGTGGCACAGGAGCTGCGAGGTGCTGAGGGGTGGCACAGGAGCTGGGGATGCTCAGCTGGTGACACCACTCGCTCTCGGCCAGGAAGCAGCAAAGCTGGTGAGAGGGGGCACAGCTGCTTTCCTCCCTCCAGATTGTGGGGTTGATTCGATTTCAGAGGAAGGTTCTCACGGCTGCTCCTATCAAAGTGGCCACGCTGCCTGGCTGAGCCTGTGTCCTGTTTCTCCTCCCAGGCCCAGGTGAGAGGAAGATGAAGGTCCTGCTGGTGCTGATGATGCTGTTTGCCTGCAGTAAGTGCATCCCCGACCCACAGACGGGAGCCAGGCTCATCCCCAAACTCCTGTGCACTCCTCAGGGGGACTCCCAGCAAAGCCTCCTTCCCTCCCCAGTTCCCCAGGCCTCATAACTCATAACAGGCACATAACTCACAAAAAACAAATCACATTTTACGGTCACTCTAGGCGTGTTCACAGCGCACGGGAAGCAACCACGCCCATTCACACCGGGACTCGAGGGAAGCACCGTAGGAAACCTGACTGCGCATGGATGCTACAGGGGATGGGGCACCTCCAGGGCTTCGGTGGATCGGTACAGGCAACGCTGCCCCAGAGGGCTAACGCTGGTCCCACAGGGCTAACGCTGGTCCCACAGGGCTAACGCTGGTCCCACAGGGCTAACACTGGTTCCAGAGAGCTAACGCTGCCCCACAGGGCTAACGCTGGTCCCAGAAGGCTAACGCTGCCCCACAGGGCTAACGCTGCCCCAGAGGGCTAACGCTGGTCCCACAGGGCTAACGCTGCCCCACAGGGCTAACGCTGGGTAACCCCGGGGCTCTGCACCACCCCAGCAGCCCCCGCCGAAGCTTTGCACAATGCAGACCGAGTGCTTGGCAGCAGCAGCAGGAAGGAATCAGGTTATCGGGAAGCAGGGAAGGTGATGCAGTGCTCACCCCTAACTCCATCCCGGAGAGGGCAGGGCGGTGCCAGGGACAGCGCCCGGTCGGTGTGATGGCACCAGAGCAGGGGGACGTTCCTGGAGCCGGGACGCGGGGCAGGGCTTGCACGGGAGGCAGAGGCTTGGCGTGGGAACGGGCAGGACAGAGGAGGCTCTGGGCGATGCGGAGCAGGAGGAGGCAGAGCTGGCAGAGCCTGTGCCAGCCGGGGCGGCAGCAGCCGGTGCCACACGCAGGAAATAGATTTGTCGGCTGTGCGGCTGCCACGCTCCCGACGAGCCCGGGCTCTGCTCCTCCCGCAGGTGCTGCCTGCTCCGAGCCTGCTGCTATGCCAGGCTGGCAGCGCGGCGGTGCCCAGCGGGACCGGCCCAGCCCCTGTCTGCGCCCCGGGCAGGGATCCCCACCTGCAGTGAGTGCTCGCCCACAGGGGCTCGGGACGCCCCTTCCCGCACCATCCCCTGTCCGCGGCCCCTGTCCCGGGCTGCTCCGAGCTCCCAGCTCGCTGTCGGTGCCCGCAGGTTCGGGGACGCGCTGCCAGCGAGGCGCCTGCAGGTGCGAGAGGGCGATGCTGCTGTGCCGGGCTCGGCTGGGCCGGGCTCAGCTCCGCCGCCGCGCCGGGTGCCGGGGACGAGCCGGGCGCTGCTGAAGCACGAACTCCCTGTGCGGAGCCATCTCCGGGCTGATCGGCGAAGGGACGGCGCCGGCAGCGCCTCCCAGCCCCGGCGAGTCTCCCCCTCGGGGCCTTTCGGCTTCCAGGCGAGGACAGGAACCCTCCGGGGAAGCCGCATGCGAGGAGGGGCAGCGGCGCTCCCCGAGGTGCAGCACAGCACAGCAAGGGAGGAGGGGACCCCTGGCCCTGTCCCGGGATGGGGAGCGTCCCCCGGGCAGCCTGTCCGCTCCCTCCGCTTCTGCTTCTCAGCAAATTCCCTCCTGTCGCTCCAAAATAAAACCAGAGAGCCCAAAGCACCGGTTCGCAGTGTGCAGTGACTCAGCTGAGCCCAGCGAGCGCCCCTCACTCTTAGACAGGTTTCCTGTTGAAGTACCCAGCAAAAATGACACTTGGGAGGTGACACAACCCACCCCGAACTGCCCCAACTCAGCTCTAAACATTCAGGCTCTGAAAATGCCCAGTTTTCCTGAGAGAGGGAGAATGAGGCTGGCGGAAGGGCTGGGCGCAGGCACGATGCCATGGGAGGGCCGGGCTCGGACCTGGATGATCCTTGCGGGTCCCTTCCAGCTCGAGACATTCTGTGATTCCCCCAAATCTCTGCTGTGACACCATGGCCGGGAGCTTGCGTCACACCCAGCGCTGAGCAAAACAGAGTTCTCACCAGAAAAGAATGTTTTGGCCCAATTCTGCAACAACCCTGAGCACATTCCTCAGGAAAAGGCAGCTCAGGCAGCGGCTGCTTCCCCCCACTTCAGCATCCCCAGGTTTTGTGCCTGACCCCGGCAGGTCTCCAGGCTCCAAACCGCATTAGGGGGGCTCAGCAAGGAAATAAAGCCACAGAAACAGCAACAAAACGCTTTCCTCAGGGGCTGATGCCCAGCTGGAATTGCCACCCTGGGTTGCCCCATAGCTGCAATCAATGGCACCAGGAAATAGCCCTGAAATCAGCGATGCTTCGGGAATCAGGGAATCCCGTGTGCAATGCCGGGGGAGGGGAGGAAGGAGCTCTCTGCCCAGCAGCTGATAATTGCAGGGCATAAATCAAAGATCAAATCCTCACCGAGAGCATGGATAGCCCAGACAGATTGCAGGCTGGGACAAACTGAATCACACTCTCCCTTTGTAAATTCTGGGTGAATTTTAACCATCCCTGAATTTTCCTGCTTGGACATCCGGCTGTACAAACCCACTCATACAAATCCTCCAAATGCTGATTGTTTGGCTCAGATGCTGCAGCCCCTCAGAGAATTGCAATACACTGGGCTGCAAGAGTTGTGGTTTTCATACTGTGAAACAAAATCCAGAGATTCCTGGGGATGGTATTTGGCTTGGGGGGGCTTATTTCCCATTTGGAGAAGGGATCCTGCAAACCTGCCCCAGGTAGAGGGGCTGGGCTGGAGAGGCTCCCAGTGGAGCTCAGCCAGTTTGATGGACAAGAATATCCCTTATTCCCCCGTCATAAAACTGCTTGTGGACTTGGAAAATCCTGATTTATGGCAAATCCTGGTTTAGCCAATTAACTCAACACCACCCCAGGGGACTACTTAAATTAGCCCAGAGAGGTGATGAGGCAAAGGGCCCATGGCAGAGGGGGGAAGAGATTTTGCTGAGCTGAGTTCCCTTCTCTCAGCACCTCTCTGATTCCCACACAAGTTGCATCCTTGTTCCCTGCCTCAGTTTCCCTACCAGCCCTGGGGGGATTTCCTCCCCTGCCTCAGGGCCAGCCCATGTTGGGGTTCCCCAAAAAGCACCACAGAGCAGCTGCAATCTCTGCCAGAAGGTATCTGCTAACTGATTGCTCAGTACCACCAATTTAATCAGAGATTCTCCCCAAGCAAACGACACAAGCAGCCTCTTTTCCCCCACCTTCCATCACACATCACTTGCATTTTTTCTTCTCTGCCACTTGCCTTATTTTGCTTCTAAATAAAGGTGAAGCACACACCTCATGTCATGAGGTATTTGAGAGCAAAACAGTGTCCAGCACACATGGGGAGAGGGATGGAGCATCCCCACATGCAGGAGGGAACTGGGCACTCAGAAAGCCCCACTATCAAGAAAGCCACCAACCATGGCCTCTGCTCAGCTCTATCTCCAGCCACAGTCATTCTGGAAACCATGGGACCTTCCTCCCCTCCCAATGCTGCCTCTCAGCCACTCTGGTAAGTTGGAAGGGGAGGAATCTCTGCTCTGGCTGCATTTTCCCACGCCCAGCTAAGTCAGGATGGAAACAGTAAGACACAGAATGGTGTTTTCTAGCCAAGGCATCCAAAAACCCGTCATCCAGGAAGAAAGTGGATCGTGGAATCACAGACTCCTCAGACAACCTCATTCCACCCCCTGCCATGGGCAAGGGCACCTCATACTAAGTGGTTCCTGTTCTCCCTCAAGTTCTCTCATTTCACTCAGGGAAGCACTGGGAATGCTGAGACACCCACAGACTCAGCCCCAGGCTGCTCCACACATCCCAAACCTCCTGCCAAGACCTCCCCCACACAAGGCACCCCACAGCCTCCAGCAGTGCCAGGACACCTGCACAGCAGCGGGACCAGTATGGTGAGCATTGTCAATATTTGCCCACTTTGGGCTCCCCAGAGGAGGGGCCCTGCTGAGGGTGCACAGCCATAAAAGGTGGGACCAGCAGCACCTTGGGCTCACCAAACCCCAGAGCTGCCTCTGCCAGGATGAAGCTCCTCTCGCTGCTCCTCTTCTGTGAGTATCCCCTGGGAAAGCTCCCAGGCCCTGTGCACAGCCAGGTGGGGATGGTGAGATGCCCATTTTTGCTGTGGAAAGGTGGGATGGGAGGTCGCTTTTCCTGGTGCTCTTAACCCACCTTCTGCAGTCCTAGGACTGGCCCTTGCCAGCTGCAACCTGGCCCAGTTTGCAGCGATGATTAAGCAGAAGACGGGGAAATCGGCGCTGGCTTACAACGGGTACGGCTGCTACTGCGGCTGGGGCGGCTCCAAGCAGCCCCTGGATGCCACTGACAGGTACTGGGACAGAGCCCCCAGCCCTCCTCCCCTCCCTGGGTACAGCGCTGCAATCTCCTTCCTGCTCCTGAGGGTGGAAGCAGCAATGAGAAAATTGTTGCTCGTCCTTAAAGTCTCTGTGGAAGTGGTGCAGCAGCAGAGATGCAGTGGGTGATGTTTTACCTTGCTGTCCCACCTGTCCCTGACCTCGGCTCTCCTGCCCCCAGGTGCTGCCACGCCCACGACTGCTGCTACAAGAAATTGGTGGCCGCCGGCTGCAGCCCCAAGACGACCACCTACAAATACAGCTTCCGAAAAAACCAAATCACCTGCGGTGAGAGCGGGGCGGGGGCAGAGCTCTGAGCGGGGAGCCACCCACACCCGGGGAGCCTGGCTTCCAACATCCCCTTTAGATCATCCTGGCCTGGAAATCACACACGGGGAAGTGGGTGGAAATACAGGAAAAGCGCCAGGAATAAGGCAAATAAGTATCTGCTGGATTATGGTGAAGTTTTAGAGCTTGGAGACTTCCCAAGAGGCCAAACACCAAGGGTTTGAGAGGAGCCTCCCATGCTGGATGGGGACCTGGCACAGCTGCCCTGAGTGCTCATTGTTACAAAGCACATCCCAGAGATGCAGGCAAACACCCACAGACACATCAGAGACAAAGTGAATGCTCCACACCCCAGACACGACACCACCTGAGACACCCCAAACTCAACAGAGGGGCTGCGGGGACGGTCAGAAAACACCCCCTGACCCTCACACCCTTCCCCTGCCTCCATCCTCCCCAATTTTCTTCCAGGAAACGGGAAGCCGTGCCAGAAGCGGGCGTGTGAGTGCGACAAGAGGGCCGTGGAGTGCTTCCAGAGGGCAGCCAGCTCCTACCGCAAATCCTACAGCAACTACCCCAACTCCAAGTGCAGGGGCAGGACACCCTCCTGCTGAGCCCTCCTGCCATGCCCCAGCTCCAAACCTGCCAGGAACCATCAGAACTGGCGGGTTCTGCCGTATTCCTGCTCCAAACCTGCCAGGAACCATCAGAACTGGGGTTTCTGCCATGCCCCTGCTCCAAACCTGCCAGGAACCATCAGAACTGGGGTTTCTGCCATGTCCCAGCTCCAAACCCAGCAGGAACCATCAGAACTGGTGGGTTCTGCCTTCCCTGTGGCACTGAAGAATTGTCCAGTGCCTTTCCCCAGAGCCTTAGCACAGGGAAATCCTGCTTCCCATGGTTGAGTAACTCCTAAAAATCAGGTAAAGCCTGCAAATAAAGATATGTTTCAAAATTGTGGCCAGTGTTGTGTTTTGGGAATCAGTGGTGGAAGGGGTAGGTAACAGCATGGAGCTTGAGGGCTGATTTTTTGAAGAAAATGTTCCTTCCTGCATAATTTTTTCTTAAAAAATGACCAGAAGTGACATTCTAGCAGCCAACCAATAAATCTTAAGAGCTCCACAGGAAAAAAAAAGCCCACAGAAACAGCAAGTGGCTGCTGCACCCCAACCCCCAAGCAGGCTCCAAGGCCAGCTTCTCTCCAGGAGCTCAGCCTCAATCCACAATCCAGCCCCATCCCACCTCTAATGACTGTTATAGCAATTAATAGTGACTGAAGGCACAGGGCAGGTCAGTGGTGGGGTCTCAGAGGATTGGGTGGCTCTTTCTTGCACACAGATATCTCCTCAGGCTGCTGCTCCATGCAGCCACCTTGTCCCACACCAAGCTGCACATGATCCCAAATTAGCCCTAATTACCCCTAACAAGCCAGGGCCCAGGGGTGCTGGCTGCACCCTGGGCCTCGATGGAGGCACCTCCAGCTGTAATGCTGCCTCTGAGATGTGATCTGCCTAAAGTAAAGGAGTTTTAAGGGTAATTTATTTGATTTCCACATCAGTGCTGAGGGCTCCTGCCTTGGTTAAGTGTTTCACTACAAGCAACAGCATCCCTGCCTCAAGCTCCTACAGTAAATGTGGTACCTTTATAACTCCAAACCACCCATTTCTTCTCATTTTCTACAGGCAATAAGGATTCTAGAAGCTGAGACAGAGCCAATTCTGCCTTCCGAGGCTGGTGCTTGCACCCAGGAAGCTCCAAGGGACCTCCCCACAGCTCAACACCAGCACAAACCATCTTCTTTTACCCCACACTGGATTATGGATCATTCTTCATCCCAAATTTCTCTCCTTTTCCTGTTCTTTTACCCCACACTGGATTATGGATCATTCTTCATCCCAAATTTCTCTCCTTTTCCTGTTCTTTTATCCCGCACTGGATTATGGATCATTCTTCATCCCAAATTTCTCTCCTTTTCCTGTTCTTTTATCCCACACTGGATTATGGATCATTCTTCATCCCCAATTTCTCTCCTTTTCCTGTTCTTTTACCCCGCACTGGATTATGGATCATTCTTCATCCCCAATTTCTCTCCTTTTCCTGTTCTTTTATCCCACACTGGATTATGGATCATTTTTCATGCCAAATTTCTCTCCCTTTCTGCAGCTTCCAGAGCTCTGCAGGCATGGAGGCCATGGGTGATGTGGCAGAGCTGTGAGATAAACCAGAAGGCAGCTCCTAAGTAGGGACAAGGAAAGGAGACACGGAGCAGCACGGGCAGAAACCCTTCCCATACACAGCCATGCTTATGGAGGTCAGCCAGAACCTGCTTAAAACTTCCAGGTCAACTGAATTCCTGACCTGCAGGGGCAAGATTTGGGAAAATAAGCCCAGGGAAGATGATGGAGGGAGACAGGAGGCAGGGACAGTGGTTTTCTACATCCTCCTGCTGCGTACTTGCCCTTGAGAGGCTCACAGTGACCCTGCTGCAGCAACAGCCAAAACACCCTCCTATGTGTCAGCCAGCTGCTAAGAACAAACAGTCATCCTCCTCAGAGCCCAGGGGAACATCCAGGGCTTATTGTCCACCCCTGGCCCGTGGATTACGGAGCACTCAGCTCCACCAAGGAGTAAACACACACCATGGATGAATCATGGTGTTGTTCTGCTCTGCTCTCTTGCCTCCCTTCCTCCTCCCAGA
>JAWWMQ010000089.1:1063032-1073142 GCA_035047885.1 Chlorospingus flavigularis
TGCTCCAAACGTACTGAGAAAACCCCAAAAACAACGAGCCACCTAAGAGTTGAGAGATTGGAGTGATGTCTGGACATCAGGAACAGAGTGCTGAGCCTGCAGAGATGTGGAACACCTTCGGAGTCCCTCTCACCCCTGAGCACGGGAGTCGTCCCGACGCCGGGAGCGGACGGGAAGGAGCGGGGGGAAAAGTGACAACAGAGGGTCACAACGCCCTAAAGGTTCCCACTGGAATCGGACCCAGCTCTGTTTCTCGTGGACAAAGCTGGGCATATCGTCCTCCTCTGAGTCGCGCTGGGAGAGACGACGGGAAGCTGCAGATCTGTCCGAGCTTCCCAATCCTGAGCTGATCAGTTGTAATAAAGTCATTAAAAAGGAGAAGAAGTCTCCTGGCCCTGTTTATTTCAGTATCACACTCTGTGTGGGGTCCTCTGAAGTTGGGGGAGTGGAAGAGCCTTTCTCTCTTGCACCTGTAAGGCTTTTACAGGTCAGCCCAGAACAGATCTGTTAACACTGCAGATATCAAAGCATGTTCTGAAGCAAGGTCTAGTCCCACTCTGATTATTTCCTTGTTTATTTAGCCAGTTGGTTTAGCAATTCACCTTCGTCTGACTCCTGATGCTTTGATTTTTGTTTGAACTGATGTTTGAAACCAAGGACTGCTCAAAACTTCCAAAAATACCCAGTTGTAAAGCCTTGAAATACCCAATTGTGAAGCCTTAACTGCTTCTGTTGCCTTACAGCTCCTTCAGGACAGAATTCATCAAGGGCTTTGTGAAGTGGCTGGACCTGCCTGATGCTGTCTTACCTGCCATGACAGCCTTTGCTGATGGCTTGGGAGGTGAGGGCACAGAAACTTTCACTGAAATTTTGCTGAAGGATCCCATCTTGAAAGAAAATCCACTTCTCATTACCCAGGTAAGTCCATGTGCTCCCCTCACCCTTGTTTGCTTTGCAAAAGAGGTTTGTCATGTCTGTCTGTTTGCAGCTGAAGTGATGTTTGTGCAGTCAGGGAAATAAAACCAATATTTCTGATAGGCATTTATTTATAAGCAGCTGTGGGGGCACTGGCAGTCTATCCATAAAGACTTCATGGAAATTATGAACATGAAGCATGGTCACTGTCTGCTGAGTTGTGTCTTTGATGGTTTCACTTTACAGAACAGAGAACTGACAAAGTTTTTACTTTGATTGTGTTACTGCAGTGGTCTCCATTCATACACGTGTTGTGCAGATTTTAGTGACACCCTGAACACAGTAGACACGATTCTCACTTGTCTGAAAGCCCCTTCATTCTGTATGTATCACAAACCACCTCCACACACATGCTCCAAGGAGCACAATTTCCAAAGTCTTTTTTCCCATAGTACATTTTGACCAGAAGGAAATTATTGTGACTTTATTTTCTTTCACTGAGGAAGTGAAACTGGGACTGGTCCATAATGTTCTGCTGTAAAAGCTGGTGGAAAGGTAAAAGAGGTGAAGCATTTTGTCAGCATTTGCTTTTGCTGGGGAAGATCTCTCCTCATCCAACCTCATGTTATGCCATGCAGGGTGAAGAGAGCATTAGGCTGCTGCTGGTGCCACACGGAACGTGGGCACTGTCACGCTGAGCCAGACACCCCAAGGGCACCCAGTGCTCTGATATTGGCTGAGTAAGGGTTGTCACACACTCACCTTGAGCAATGGCCTGGCAGAACAGCAGATGTGAGAACTCGGCTGTGTATGGGGAGATAAGAGAGCGGTGAACGACTCTGGTCACCTTGACTGCCTCCCATTTCCTCAGCCACCTTTTTCTCTCTCCTGTCAGTCCTGTCATGCCTCAGAGGATCTGCTCCTGGTCCAAATGTTCCAGTGACCAAAGTCCTACAATAGTACAAGGACAGCAACAGAGATCTTAATCTTAATAATTTATAGCAGATCTCCTAAAATAAAAGTGCCTCTTTGGATGCTGTTTCCTCAAATTCAGTACATCCACACTCATTCTTTCTGCCTCGATGTGCTTCCTGCATTGTTTCCTCATTCTCTCTGCCTCAGGATGGATTCTCTGCATTGAGACAGGTTTTCCTGCGTTGCTGCTGAGTTTATTAAGGATGGAATTTAGCTTGTGCTTGCTCTGAGCTTATGCTGCATGAGGGCTCCATGTGCTTGTACAGAAGTGGCTCTGGATCAGTGGGAGCACACAGGAGTTTGCTCTGACAGGAAACTGAGGATATCCCCTGGATTTTGGTGGAATACAGAAACCATAGACAACTTTGATCAGTTTAAAGCAAAGATGAGGAACAACTATCAGTCCAATAGCACAGCAGCAATCCCTAACACAGTCATCTGCATGTGGGCAAGATGATTGATTTTGTCAGAGGAGAGGCAGAATGAAAGCCTTCAGTAGAGCAAGGCAGCAGAGGTGTGTCTGGAAAAAACCCTGGTGTGTGGCAAGCGTCAACGATAAGCTGAGATCAGCTTTCTCCTTCTTACCTGGAAATAAACAAGCTAGGGGACAAAGCTTTATGAATTATTGATCTTTTGCTTTATGGTTCTAGTGCTCCTTTGTATTCAGCAGCTGCTGATGCAATATTTACTGTTTATTAACTATCTGCTTTAATTGCTCAGCATGTTCAGTGCAGGGCCTTGCTGGCACTAATGCTGCATTTTTTGAAAGCTCTTCATGTCAAAGGAGCTGAAGAGATGATCCATGAAGTCAGGAGATTAGATGTGAGCTCACCATGGATTCAGTGAACATCTGAGGATTATGGATTGTTATCTTTGTGTCTTTTGTGTCATTGCAGGTGACTAACACACAGGCAGATGGTGGTAACTGAATCCTTTCAAGATAGTAGTCATAGCAGGCTATGGGTGTTGTATGGGAAGGCAATGTAATAAAAGAAGTGTAGAAGCTGTGATAGGTGATTACATGTTGAAAATTCTTATTATGAATATGTTTTTTCTCTCAGCATACTTGGAATGCCCATATTCCAGTGGTTTCCTACCCACATTCACTGTAATGTGGATTTGGGCCTCTCTGTTGTTAAGGAAGTGGGTTTTGAACTTGCATCAACTCAGAAAAAGCTGGCAAAGACTGAATAAAGACTCCCTTCTTTTGTAAGGCTTCTCAGTCATATGGGTGGTTGTCTTGTCATGGAGTTTTCATGGAGATTCAAAACACTGACTTCACAATAAGGCTGCAATACAACAACTGCTGCTTAGGGAGGAAAACAAACCAGTTGTGAACTAATCTAATCACTGCTGGTAGGATTCCAGCTGCCTGCATGTGCAATACGAGCACAGCCTAAACTGCAGCCTAAATTTGAGTTTGCTAACTGGCACAGATGCCACAAAAACAGTTCTTGCTGTTTATCACCTGTTTACTTACGTGCCTCCCTGACCTTTTGAAAGGCACATGTGTACATGCTTAGGCCAGATTTACGTGGGGTGGTGTGATATGAGGTGCCACAGGTGATACTGGGCAGGCAGGACCTCAGTCACAGCCTCACTCAGGGAGGGTTTATTGCCCACAAGCCACCACCTCTTCCAGAGGCTGCTTATGGCAGTCTGGAAAATTGTGGCAACAAGGTCACAAGCTTCACCTTATTCCAGACTCAAGGCTCTTTGCTTGGTCAGCTTTTTGCTCAAGGCTCCCAGCCCTGCACCTTCTGCTGGGCTTTGACACCTCTGTGCCAGCCCTTCCCCCAGAAATGCACCCCAGGAGGAGGTGATGGTGCCCACATAGTTGATCCCTGGGCACTCCCAGTACTCAGGCTTTGGGAAACCAGTTACATCCCTCCCTCTCTACTGGTGCCTCCAATTCCCACACCCCACCAGTCAGCCTGGGGAGCAGCCTGCAGTTTGTCCCTCTTCTGGTTGCTTCAGGATGGTTTGTTCTGCGTTCTGCACTCCTCATGTGTAGGACTCTCAGGTTAGAGACGTTTTTACTATACAAACTGTGCTTGGGAGCTTACAGGACTAATAATCATAAACTCTTTGGCAGCCTCCTACATCTTTGGCTGCATTTTTTGTGTTCCCAGAGGGCTGAAAGGATTCTGTGTAAAATTCAGCTGTGCTGTGTTTGTGTGTAGGAGAGGGAAGCAGCTCAACTGAGCTGGTGCTTAATGTAGTCACATAAAGAGCTTAGAATTTGTCCAGTGGCAATAAAAGAGGAGAACACAGTTGTAAAAATACTGGCCTCTTTTTCATGGATTTATCCATAGAAACCATCTATTGAATTGATTTGTTTTTCCATTTTTTTATGGTAAAGAGCCAACACAGGAGTCAAGTCCCTCAATCTTGACAGATGCCCATAAATTCTGAGTTTTCTAACTCACTTAATCCAAAAGAACTTCATGCCAGTTCAGCCTTACTGCCTAAGGCTGTGAATTCCCAGAATGCCAAAGAAAATAGGGGCCATTAGAGGGACATTCAAACCTGTTAGTGATGTTGCATATGTGACTGTAGGGAGCAGAAGGCATTAGAGTGGGAGGATTAGAGCCCTGCTCCTCCAAACTTTAAAGTCTGGTGTAAGATCAGGGTCATAACAAAATAACAAAAAATGTGGGATGCCTTAGCATATACCAAGCACTATCTGCTTCTGTCCAGCCCTTTGTACTGGCCTTCAGAGAATTTTGGACTGCTTTTGCTCTGTGCTGCCTCACTGAATTGTGACTTTCTGCTTCCCTCTTATGAACTGAGCTGCTGCAGTAATTCAGTCAGTGTGATGGGTTTTATGCCTCAATTTTGATCCCTCCAGACCTACATAATCAATTTTAAATTGAATATTCTTTTTTTTTTTTTCTCTCTCTCTTTAGGACCTTTTGTCGTTCTCTCTTCAAGATGGTAAGCTTACTTTTTCTTTGTAAAAATAATATAGTTGAGTTTACATCTGATACTTTGAAGTGCTCAAAAAGGTGCTATCCTATTTCATCTCAGCTTTCTTTCTGGCAAAAGCTGCACACTCCTTCCCTGCATCCCCTTCAGGAAAAACAACTCTTCTTTTAGGAATGGTTCATAATACCCACTGAAAATTGAACAGCTCTTCACCTCCTTACCTTCACCCACCATTCATTGCCAAGCAGATGTAAATGATGGTGGAGTGGGGTGGTTTTTCTCCAGTGTTTCCAGGGAATCAGGTGATCTCTTCCTTTAGGAAGGCAGTAAAGCCGTTATGAAAATCTCAGCCTAAAATATTTTCTGCTGGTTGCCTAAAAGAAAAAAAAATATCAGGGTATAAATTCCAGAGTGTCCTGTGAAGCCCATTATAAATAAATGTGATTTTTCTCATATATTATATTACACATAAAACAATTCTCTGGCTTGCAATCCATTACATGGATTAGTCTGATAAAATTAATGAAATAAAGACTGTCTGCTGAACAGAATGTTCATTTCTAAAAGAAACCTGGATTCTATCACTACTTGCATTTTTTAAATCTCTGTGTTTTAACATGTCCTCACAGGAAAGAACTCACTGGTTGCTGATAGCCTGTTGCACTGCAGAACAGAACAAGTTTTGTTCTTGCTTTATTTTTAATGGAAAATTGACAAGTCAGTTATTGCAAAACTGCTTATTTTGTGAAGCTGGAATTTAGGAGCAATCTCTTTCCAAGCCTTGCTGCCTTCCCACCAGGCTGGTGAGGAAGAACCCAGCAGTGTCAGCAGACAGAAAACAGAAGGGGGCTGGTTCCACCTGCCTGGACTTGCAGGACGTGCCGCATTTCGGGAAGGAGTGAAGATAAATCCTGTCCTCGTTTCTCAGCTACGCACAGACCTGATCAAGGGTGTCATTTAAAGCTATGGAATTGGTTTGGTATCTTGGTAATGATGGTAATAAATAAACAACCCTAATAGATTGCCCAATGCCCTGTTTGATCTACGTGCAGCGGGTATCACAGACACTCTTTGTAATTGGGTCTTGCTGGTATCTTCACCCACCTTGAGAAAAACAATTGTGGTTTCCATCCCAGAGTGCACCAAGAACCCTTTATAAAAGCCAAACATCAGGAAGTAGTAAATGCTGCTGAGAGAAACACATTAAAAAAGCAAGAGTTGGCACAAATAATTTAAAATCTATAGCATTTAAGATATTTTTTCTTCTAAGATGTCTTTTCTTGAAGAACACCTGCTTACAAAACCAGGAGCATTGAGTATAACAGATAACAACAGTTATCTGCTGTTGTCTGACTGCATTCTGCATCTCCAGCAAGGAGTGTAAAAGCAGACATTTGTCCGTGGTGCTGCTGGGGGAGCTAGTGTGCAGCTTTACACTCCTGAGTGCTTCTTGCTGCCACCAAAGGAGAAGATAAAGGTTTTGCATGGATTTTTTTGCATTTTTACAAAATGCCAGTTGAGGTGGGCTGTGCCCAGTTGCCCACACAGACATGTTTGATATTTCCAGTTAGCAGTGGTCCTGCTGCAGCATTTCTCTGTTGCAAAATTGCCAGCAGGCCTCTACCCCAGAGGATGGAGACCAAAGGATCTGAGATCCTTTTCCTGCCACACAGGCATTACCTGGTGTGGTGGCTCTGTTTGCAGGGAAGAAGGATTTTCCATTTATCGGTCTCTTCTCATGTTCCTGGAAGAAAAGGAGGGCCTGGGGGAAGGAGCTGCTCTGTGACACATTCCTTGAGTACTCTGCTCCTTAACTAAACTGTGTCATCAGACTGATCAGGCTGGTTTCCTGGCCTTTTCTCTCCTCAAGGATCCTATGATGCTCGAGCCAGGGTGTTGATCTGCCGTGTCAGCTGGCTGCTGAGAATTCCCTTGGAAGATCTGGAAGTCCTGGAGGAATCTCTGCTTGAGAGCCTGAAGGAACAAAAAGAGGAAGAGTCAGAGTAAGAACGTTTGGGTTGATATGGGATCAAAAAACACTGCCAGTGCTCAAAAACTTAGCGGTAATTGCCTGTGCCTAAGTCCAGTCTCTGATTATTCCCCACATGGCTTTTGCTGTAATCATTTATGGCTTGATTAGGGTTGCAGAGCCCTCACAGCACTGACAAGAAGAAAAGCTCAGCATTCTTAAAATCAGAGCTGAGATCTGGCCTTGCACACTGGTAAAGGCTGTTCTGCTCTGGGCTGCCTCCTTTCCTCTTTCCAGTTGCTTCTCAGAGACAGTGGATTTTGTATAAATACATCACACAGATCTTGTTGTCTCTTGGCCCAATATCCTTCAGCTAGAACTGCCTCTTGCAGAATGAAGTTCCTACAGATAATCAGGTTTAGATCCTCAGCTGTTCATTGTCTCTGGATCTGTCTTTAAGCATCTTTAAGAGACAGCTGGATAACTCCTATTGAAGGGAGATTTCTGAGGGCAACAGGCTGAATCTTCAGATATGTACAGACCTGGCTCATAATTCTATGTTATTAACACAGGGTTAAGTCTTGGTATCTATAAGAAATGTAGTATCTTTAAATTCCTCTCATCAGGCAGGAATTGTGACAGTTTAGCAATATTTAAGGCAGTAAACAAGTCTGTAGTGGACTTTCAAGGGAAATATTTTCATCTGTCAACTCAGCAAACAGGTTATGAGATTACCCTAAATGCTAATAAAGTCTTTAATCAACACCCTTGCCATGGTCAGATGATTGCCATGGGGTCCAGCATGTGATGGGTATCTTCCAGTAAGAGCTGTGTTTAAATAATGCTTAACTTTATAGCACACTGTAAAAAGGGAAAGTCAGAATAATCTCAAAGATCGCGGACTTCTAAACATTTGGTGTGCAGGAGCAAGGGTTGGTATTAATGGGGACTGTTTTGCTGTGGTTTGTGAAAGCAGACTCAGTCTGGCCCTTTAAGCTGTGTCTGATAACAGTGAAAGAACAGTGTGGATTTCAAACCCTGCTGCCAGCCCAGTGGGCTTCCTGTGTGTCTGCTGTGGGATTCCTGGCTTGTCCTCTGCACAAATTGCAGCCATGGGAGTAAATATCTACTGGATAAAAAGAAAAGAAAAATCCTTATGGTGAGAGGGGCCCAAGACCACAATGTGAACACAATTTTGTTGCTGTGCTTAAACAAGGCTGAGATTTGTGGGGAACTGACCCTTTCTTTGGTTTGAAATCAGGAGTCAATGGGGAAAGGAAGCAAAATATAAACCTGTCACCACCTTGACCTCACAGATTTTGGGGCTGGGAATACCATTATGTGCTTGGGATGCTTCCAGCTTTGACCAGCAAGAGGTTTTGGAACAGGAATAACCAACCAGAGGTTTGGCAGCTCCTGCACAGGTGTTTTTACTGATATTTGTTAACAGGAGGTTTGCTCCTGCCTTTGCTGATGTGGATATGTTGGATTGAGGCCCAGAACCTATGAGATTAAATGTACAATACTCTAAAGAATAATGCTCAAAATACTTAAACTGTGTTAGTTAAACCAAATGTACTCTGACCTGCAGGTGAGAACTTTTGTACACAGTTCTGTAAGAAACTGGAAAACATCACAACATTCACTTGCTGATGTGTGCTCCTGCACCTTTCCTTATTGGAAAATCACCTGAAATTCCCCATAACAATCTCTCTGAATATAATTTGTGATTCAGGCAAGAAGCTGCACATCTGAGCTCAGTGAGGGTAGAGAAATACCAGAAGCAGCAGTTAATTACCACAGTGGATAAAAGCAACCTGGTAATCCAGTGATAATGGTAATGGAGGAGCCATTAGGAAGCAGTGACAGGCAGAACTTCTCCTTTTATTTACTGCATCAGCAGGCAGGATTTAGCTGCCACTCTCTTTCTCCCCACATAACTCAAACTGCTCATTATTCTAACTGACTCCAAGTTAGGCATGTTCCAGCTCTCTTGTCATTATTGTCAGCCTGAGACACACTGCAGTGACTGTAAAAGCTGATGAAGCTCATGTAGAGCAGAAATTGCTGGGTATTGCCAGCTTAGGTATGAACAGCCTGGCTGCAGCACTCATATAAAGAACTCCAGGAGCAATTTTTTCCAAAGCCAAGCATTCAGACTGGTGACTAAGGCACAAAGTAGAGCATTTGGAAAGGATGAGAGGAAATGGCCTCAGGCTGTGCCAGAGGAGGTTCAGGTTAAATCAGGAGGAATTTCTTCATGGAAAGGGCTGTCAGGCATTGGAAGGGGCTTCCCGTGGAGGTGGTGGACTCTCCATCCCTGTAGGTGTCCAAGGAACAACTGGACATAGCACTCAGTGCTCTGGGCTGGGTGACAGGGTGGGCATTGGACACAGCTTGGACTTGATGGTCCTGGAGATGTTTTCCAACCTCAGTGATTCCATGATTCTCTGATAGCCTAATCCTGCTTTGTCTGTGGGGCTGTAGAAGTAGCTGTGGCTGTGCAGAAATTGGAGAAGTGTTGCTCTCAGTACCTGGCAAGATAATGGAGCAATTTATACTGAGTGTCATCATGTAGCATCTACAGCATGGCCAGGGTATCAGAGCCAGGCAGCAGGGGTTTAGGAGGGGTAGGTTGTGTTTGACCAGCCTGGTCTCCTTTTATGACCAGGTGACCACCTGGTGCATGCAGGAAAGGCTGTGGATGTGTCTGTCGGGACTCCAGCAAGGCCTTTGGCAGTGTCTCCCACAGCACACTCCTGGAAAAGCTGCAGCCCAGGGCTGGGACAGGAGCGCTCTGTGCTGGGCTCAGAACTGGCTGGATGGGCCCAGAGAGTGATGGTGAACGGGGCTGCATCCAGGCACCAGTGGTGTCCCTCAGGGCTCTGTGCTGGGACCAGCTCTATTCAATGTTTTTATTGATGGCATGGATGAGGGGATTGAGGCTTTCATTAGTAAATCTGCAGATGACACTAAGCTGGGAGTGTGTGTCCATCGACTGGAAGGTAGGAGGGCTCTGCAGGGAGACCTGGAATGATTAGGCTGAGTCTTAACAGGATGAAGCTTAATAAATCCAAGTGCTCAGTCCTGCATTTTGGCCACAATAACCCCCAGCAATGCTCTGGGCTGGGGATGGTGTGGCTGGACAGTGCCCAGGCAGAAAGGGACCTGGGGGTGCTGCTTTGTAGCCGTGATATTTTCTGAAAAATCCTTTCCTTAGGATTTTTCCTCCTGAGAGGCTGAGAGGCCTCAGGAAGAAAATGTAAACAATGGTTATCTGCTGCTGTGGAATGCAACAGGTGCATCTGTGATTGGTCTCATGT
>JAWWMQ010000089.1:1073242-1101527 GCA_035047885.1 Chlorospingus flavigularis
GTTAGGAATAATACACTTTTGGTATTCCTCTAGGCACTATGGCTAGATATTTCTTTCATCTAGCAAGGTAAATTTCAACTGGGACTAGAGTAGTGCAAGTTAATCTTTTTGCCAATACACAAGCTGGCATCCGACTCTTTTGCAGATGCCTACTTGAATTACTTTATTAGAGGGAAAAGGAGACCCCTGGGGATATGAACATAACAACATAATGGACAGAGCCACAGGGAGCATGCAAAGTAATTCTGAGGAGTGGTGCTCCCCTGCACACACCTCAATGGAACACTCATGCAGAGAGCTGGTAATGACAACCTAGCTCAGTAGCAGCAATTTCATTAGAAAAAAAAGTCTGCTAATGTGCTTATCCCTCATTAACAGATTCTGAAATACCACGTGATGGGAAAGCTGCTTTTCTTAAAAGCTAAGAACAAACAATTCAAAATTCCTCACAGGCTTTTCAGTGCATCTTTCCCTGCAAGGAAGATGTATTTGTTGCTGCTTGCTTCTTTGGGACCAAAATAGCTGTAAAATTGACCACGTTTTGCAAGTAGAAAAAACTGTGTAACTGCCAGGCTGACAGTCCCCTCACTGTCCCTCTGTCATCTCCCACAATGGCTCAAATTTGTGTTGCCCTACACAAGCATTAGAGACTATGGGTGTTATGTGCTGTGCCTGTTTAATCTTTCACCAGCTGCCACCAAAAAGCCAGTCCCGTTTCTCCATACCTTGAAAGTACTTGTAAAACCTTGATGCTATCTTCATGTCAGCTGAGGTACTTACAGCTCCATGGAGATGCTGCATGCAGCTCAGCAGAGACTACAGGGCCCTGGCTCCCAAAGAGTTAGAAACAGAGCACTCCTCCTCACAGTGTTACCGCAGAGTGAAGTGACTGCCAGACAGAAGGGATGGTGTGTTCAGTTTCAGCACAGACACGTGGCACACAGGCACCCCCAAGGTTAGACCTTCTCCTTTACAGGAAAACCCAGCTGGGTGAAGGACGTACTGAAAACACCAAAACTTCCTCTGCACTACAGCTGAACTGCAAGTTCAGTCAGGATTTGATTGTCTGTATTGCCAGTCTTCACATACTGGCTCAGGCAGAACAGAGATGCGCAGTCTGGAAAATCCAGCAGGTTCTGGACACAAGCCAACAAGGTAGTGTGGGAGAGGCACACCAGAAAACAGTGTCTGCCCTAGGGACATCTTTGGCTCTGCCCAAACAAAGGATGGCAAGACCCCATGATTAAGCCTCTGTCTCACCCTGCCGTGGATGCTGTGACTTAAAGCCATCAGGGACAAAGAAAATTGTAGACTACAGAGCTTGTCAGGTCACTTCTGCACTCCAGCCTGCAGCCTTCCTCATTGTGTTGATGTGTGTCTTAAGCAGGTTTACTGTCTGCAAAGACCTATGGTAGGTGACTCCATGTCAGTGATGCTGTAAGGGCCTCAACTCTAACTGTAAGAGCATTTCTGGCTGTTTCCAAACAAAAAAAAGACTACTTCCCTGCTGAGCTGCTTTACATTATTTTTGAGAATCCATGCTCCTAGACTAGAAATCAGTTTTTCAGCTGACATAGTTTCACTGAAGACATTACACATTTTGCTGTGAGTTCAGTACAATAAAATCTTTGTTGCCTTCTGTTGTTTTGGGTTTTGGTTTTTTGTTTTCTTTTTCCTCAGTGAAATACCCATGTGGAAAAATACCAGTGTTGGTAAAAAAAAATTCAACTGCGCGTGGAAGAATAGTAGGTGGTTTCATCTGTCCTCCAGGTGAATGTCCATGGCAAGTGAGTTTTCAAAAATCTTTCATTGCTTCTATTTTTAAAATTTCCTTATGAAATCACTACACTAAATTCATTGCTTTAAATCTATGATGTTAAAAATTCATAAAAAGTGCCATATCTTGATAACCAAATTCCTTCTTCATCCATAGCCAGCAGATCCACCTGTTTCACTTAGGCACCTTAGCTTTGTTCCAGAGTACCTGGTTTCATAGGAGTAGAGTGGTAGCACAGCTGTCTCTATCTCCTGACCCCTCAGTCCTTAACTTCACTGCCAGCAAGAATTTTAGTGGCAGCTTCCAGGGATACACTTTGGGCCATAATATGCAGGGTCCATGCTACAAGATGAAGGAAACGTCCATGGGAAGACTTCCCTTGCTAAGTTCTCCATGGAGTCAGCGTGGTGTTGTGGAACACAGTTGCATAAAGGGACAGAAAGAAGCAATATGAAACCCATCTCTACTGAGATCTATGTCAAGCACATTTAATGAAGGACATAAATTTGCTTTTTGTTGGCAGGCCCTTATAATACAGAATCAGATAGAAAAGTGTGGTGGCACGCTGCTTTCCCCAGGGTGGGTGATCACTGCAGCTCACTGCTTGGAGCATGTTCACCCTAAACAGCTTCGGGTGAGACTGGGTATGTATCTTCCCCTCCTCATCTCATCAAGGTGGTGGCAGCTTCCCAACCTGATAAAATCAGAGTAGAAGACTTTGGCAGTACAAGCTAATTGTCCTTAGAGGTGTCAGACTAGAAACACCCCACATCCTCAAGCTTCCAAGGACTCAAGGAGCTACCTGACATGACCTGCAATTAATAACTTTTCCAGGTGAACACAAAATAAATGTTGATGAGAAAACTGAGCAAGAAAGTGGAGTGGCCAGGATGATCATTCACGAAGAGTACAGGAATGGACAGGTCAATAATGATATTGCCCTCCTGAAACTGGAAACACCCGTGAATCTCACTGACCATGTGGTGCCAATATGTTTGCCTGAGAAAAGGTTTGCTGTGTATGAACTGTCCACCATCAAGTTCTCCACAGTAAGTGGATGGGGACGCCTAATAGATGGAGGTGCCACCTCTTCTGTCCTGATGAGAGTTGATCTGCCACGTGTAAAGACACAAGAATGTGAAAAGGAGACTGATTTAAATATCACAGAGAATATGTTCTGTGCAGGAGACCTGTCTGGGGTTAAGGACTCCTGCAAGGGAGACAGTGGTGGTCCTCATGCTACACAGTACAAGAACACCTGGTTTCTGACTGGGATTGTCAGCTGGGGAAAGGGCTGTGCTGTTAAAGGCAGCTATGGGGTTTACACTAGGGTATCCAAATACATTGACTGGCTGAGGAAGCACATGGACTAATGATGCTGAGCCACATCATATCCAGGTTGTGCTATTGCCCCCCAGTCCCTCTGTACCATCTTCCCATTGAAGGATTCCTTCATTATCTTAGATATTTGATACAGACCATACCCACAGCACTATTAAAGACTTGAAGTGAGCCTAAAGCCTATTGAATACATAAAATAACTTCTCTCTCAGTGTTTGTAAACTTGTGTATCTTGTAAAGCAGGCAGAGAATGACCATAACAAATCAGACACAATGTCCCTCCTGTTCTGCATCCATTTCTGCTAAAGGTCAGAGATACATGCTGAGAGAGAGACTATCAGCAACACATCATGCAGACCATGAACCTTCCTCCAGCCACCCTCTCAACTTCTGGTAATCAGTGAAGTACAGACTTCCTGAGCCAGAAGTTGCATTAGACTGAACAGTCATGAATGAATGTGTTGTCCATAATTGTGTGCAATCTCCTTTGAACACATTTATGCTTCTGGCTTTCATAACTTCCTATGCTATGGATCCCGTAATATAATGATGAAATAGCAGAAACAAAAATAGAAAAGGTGCTTCCTTTAGCTTATGTTAGAGCAGCTTTCTCCCATAGTTGCAGTGGCAACAGGGAGATTTGAAGGGGAGGAACTGCAGACACTCTCCAGGACAAGAAATATGGGAAAAGGTTGATTCCATATTTACAGGTCTGCTATGAAAACTTGATTTAAATCTTCTTGCACCAAGCACTATTTCTGTAAGGCTAGTAAGTGCAATATTTAACCCTATATTTATGAGTGGTAAAGAATACCACTGATTTAATCTTATCTTTCCCTTGGTATTATGCATGTCGACAGACAGCGTGCAAATGAAAGGGAATGTTTACCAGTTGTCCAGTATAATCTCAATTGTACTCTCTATCCTGAGATCTAAAACCAGAACAGGATAATTGTCTACCCCTCTGCAAAACACTGAACAAAGACCATTCACTAAAGTCTTAAGGCATAAATGATAAAACCTGAAGCTTTCTGAAAACATATACAGCTCAAAAATGTACTTTCTAACCTTAGCATGAAAACACTGAAAAGGTGAGGAAGATAAAACTGAACTAGGAGATTGGGAAAGTTTAACTATCTCATGCAGAATTTGCACTCTAGATTGTTCAAATAATGCAGAATATCAACTCAATCACAAAAGCTTATCAGCAAGTAGGCCACAATTGATCATACTCCATTATTAGGGGAAAACATTGTCATTGTATGGTACATACCATGCAGTACTGAACATCCTATAACCTGTTTTACCAACAGCGAAGGAAGTTTTACTGTTCATTTAGGTAGTGAACTGAACAAGGAAAGGCAGCAAATTTCAGAGACCTGAAAAACAAGAGATGTTACAGTATGTATGCATACATGCACTAGAGGTTCCCCTTGCTCCTAAAGAGAGTCCAGTCTCAAGGAGAAAGTAAGTAGTGACCAGCAAATAAAGCCTCATTTTCATTTAGATGAGGCGCTCGGCACTGTAAAACCATCCCTGACGACCCTTGAAAGTAGAATAATTTCTATTTACCATGATGCACAAGATTTCCCCTCTATAACATTCCAGTGAAAATGCTGATATTTGTGATCAAATCACCTTGCAGAAAAAAGGGTAAAACGCCAAAAGAAATCAGTACTAATAACTGTCGCACAAAATTACTTTTTCAAAACAAATCTGGGTTTTAGATTATATTTTTAATACAACAGCCTGCTTAGGAAAGCCAATGAGATGAAGGAGAACGGAAGGCTGGCTCTGTAAGCACCGAGGACGTGGCTGCCGCAGCGCACTGTCAATCCCCCCAAGAAAGGGGGGACAGATTGAGGCCAGTTTCAGCCGAGGGCACTGGTCCGGAGCGCGGAACCAACAGGTTCCAGGATGTGGATGGGACACACGGCCGGGAGCAGCCCGAGATGTGGATGGGACACACGGCCGGGAGCAGCCGGGGACGGCGCCTGCTGCGGGCTGCGAGCCTGGCTGTGCACAGCGCTGGGAACACGACAGCTTACGGAGGGGCGATTCACTTCCCCTCCTCCAAAATAAAAGGTGCAATTAAAACCAAACCAAAACAAACCCCACGCTGCCTTGGGCTTTGAAAAAATAAACCAAAAGAAGAGCAGCCACATTCCCCCGACTGAGAAATCCCGCCGCGGCTGTCACCCTGTCCCGCCGCTTCCGCTATTTCTGGGCAGGGTGAAGCTGCGCGGCTTCAGTCTCACCCCGCCCGAGGGGGTGAAGACTTCGGCTCCCGTCCGTCCCGTCCCTCCTGTCCCTCCCGTCCCATCCGTGCCGTGCCGGGAGCGGCACCGGCGGGGCCGCCATGTCCGGGTGCCTGCTGCCACTGCTGCTGGTGCTGTGCGCCGCGCTGCCCGCCGGGCTCCGCGCTCAGGGAGGCGGTAAGGCCGCTCCTTTCCCATAGTTTCGGGAGGGGGGAATCTCCCTTCCCAACAGTCCTGGGGGCAGGCGGGGGCCTGCCGGGTGAACGCCGCGGGCGGTGGCGGTCGGTGCTGCGGGCCGGGACAGTGCCGGGGAAGGAGAGCAGGCACCGCACGGCTCGGCTTCCCCGGCAGGTTCGGTTCCCACACGGCTGAGGGCTTATCAGCACCTGTGCCGACCCCGCACACCGCCGTACAGCGGCGAGCTGAGCTGCGGGGCAAGGAGCTGCTGCGGGCATCGTGTAGGAAGGTGGGATTGCCCGCCCCTCGAGGGGAGCACGGCTGCCCTCACCGCGTGAGGCGCTCCCTCTCCTGGGTGAGGGGAGTCGTGGTTGGGTGCGCTTGGCCGTGGAGGAGCTGGGGCACAGCGGGGCGCGGGTCCCGCTGCCCTCCTGTGCCGCCAGAGTCAGCGCCTAAGTCCAAGGCAGCATCAGCAAATAACTTTTGAAAAGCTGTTAACTCTTCCTTCAGTGAGTCAGACTGCTTGGGGTTTAAAACGAGGTCTTTGGCATGTTTCTGGAATATCCTGCTTCGGTTGGCCAATGCCTGTTGCTCCTTGATGTCTCTAAAGAAGGGAGTATGATGGAGAGCTTGGGAAAGAGAACGAGCGGCCTCAGAAGGAGGCTAGTTCAAGTTTGCAAAAACATCCGCTAATCCGGGTGGCGTGAAAGCAAAGGAATACAAGGGTGATAACCCCACCGGCTGTGTCCTGTCCATTTCCTGACGCTGAAGAAAGGGATTTGAGGACAAATAAGATAGTGGGTGAATGAACTAACAGTTACTGAGCTGCAAGTTAAAAGTACTTTCTGTAAGCCTTCCTTGAGAGGAGCCTTTTCAAAGTAAGTGGGGCTTCAAATTATGTGAGCATTGCTTAATATAAATAACACAAACAGAACTTGCCTCCCTGAGGAGGAGTTCACCAATTCCAGCGAAAGCAGAATAAGTCTCCTCTGTGCTCGCTTGGAGGATATTAGGGTATATAATTACTTTCAGCAAGTTTATTTATCATGGAATTAAGCTGCATGATGAATGCTCCAAAAGGAGTGCGCAAGCCTCCCAGTGAGCACAAGTCATTGTCCTTGAAGTCACATTTGTAGCACACTCTTCCACACTCCAGCCTAAAAAATACTGAAAATATAGGAAATATTGCAAAGTATTTCCTCAGTGTAAATTCCAGTGCTAGAACTTGATTAAATGTCAACTTCCAAACTCTTCACACTTTCCTAGAACATATACTCTTTACAGGGTAATTAGCAATTTACCTAATCCCAAGAGGTCATTCTCCCCCTGTACTGGGCACTGGTGAGGCTGCACCTTGAGTGCTGTGTCCAGTGCTGGGCCCTCCGTTTGGGAAGGACATGGAGGCACTTGAGCACATCCAGAGGAGGCAACGAGGCTGGTGAGGGGCTTGGAACACAAACCCTGTGAGGAACCACTGAGGGAGCTGGGGGTGTTCAGCCTGGAGAAAAGGAGACTCAGGGGTGACCTTACCACTCTCTACAGCTCCCTGAAAGGTGGTTGTAGCCAGGTGGGGTTGGTCTCTTTCTCCAGGAACTGACAGAACCAGAGGACACAGTCTCAAGCTGCATCAGGGAAATATAGGTTGGATATTAGGAGAAAGTTTTTCACACAAAGAGTGATAAAATATTGAAATGGTCTGCCTGGGGAGCTGGTGGCATCGCCATCCCCGGATGTGTTTTAGAAAAGCCTGGATGTGGCACTGGGTGCCAGGGTTTAGTTGAGGTGTCAGGGAATGGGTTGGACTCTATGATCTTGAAGGTCTCTTTCAACCTGGTGATTCTGTGATTCTCTCTGCAGACACCCCGTTTGCAGCTGCACAAGGTATGAGCAATGGTTTTTTGGAGGGGCTCTGTGGAGACAAAGTCTCCATGACGTGCAGGTCCATAGGAGTTCTGCCAGTGAGTGCAGTGACTCAGGGATTTCACCCACCGAGCTCCATTCCCCTCCTGCTGCGCCTCACAAAGCTGCATATTGTTTGGGACTCGTGTAAAATTGTCTTAATCAAAATTACAGTGTGCTTAGGGGGTTCCAGGAAAGATTAAGCAATTATATGGATAATGAAAATCCAGAATTAGGCTAGGATTAACAGGGAAAATATCCAAGTTTGGAAGCAAGATAAATGTCACATTTCAAGGCCTGGATTAACTGCTGTGTAAACAGGCCAGAAGGAACCTTCCTCTTGAAACAACTTATTCCAGTATCCTCTGTTTCTCCCACTTTCCTCTGAAATGGAGGCACTTCTTGTGAGAGAGAAAACAAAGACACTGGAGAGAAATCAAAAGTAGTGGCTAATAACTGGTATTTGTTCCTTTCTGGTTTATTTACCTTTTTCTGATAAGCTTGTTAAAATACAGCTTAAATGCACATGGATGACTGTGTTTAATTCCTATTATATTATTATATTGTGATGTGCAATTAGAAAGCAGCTTGTAGTAAACACATCTTTTGGAAAACAGTTTAATTGCATCTCTGTTTTTTAGTACAAATTACCCCTATTCCCTTTTATTTCAAACACTTTTCCCTTTTTCTTCTTAGCTTTCTTGTGGTTTTTTAGGACACTTGGGCAGTATATAGTTAATGAAATGCTTTTGACTTTTTGTTTCTTTCTTTTTTTTTTTTTTTACAAGCTTCAGCCCTATTAGGAAGGGTTTTCTGAGTAAGTAATATCTGTTGGCTTTTGTCAGCAATTAAATTGTTTCAATTTAAATCTGTGGTCCATTTAATCCATTCAATTTAAATCTCTAAATCCATGCTCATAAATCTCAGTGTGCTGTCACAGTCCACACCTGCATGTTCCTTTTTACTGCTCCTGGGAGGGAAGTTACACTGAAGAGAATAAAAGCAGATTTTGATGCAGCATTGTTATCCATTGGAATTTTCCCTTAGTTTTTGTGCTTTTAATCCCTCCACAGAACTGCAGAAGTCTCAAGGAAAAAGAAGGAAAAAAGGAAGAAGCTGAAGAGATACCTGCTGATCGGTCTGGCAACGGTTGGGGGTGGAACAGTGATTGGTGAGGCTGCCCTTGGCATTCTGGGGACACAGCCCAGGGACAGAGAGGGGTCTGACTCCAAGTATTTTCAGCCCCACAAAAATAAACATGAAAGAGTTAGCTGGAAAAGTTATTCCAGTGTAGCTTTACTAGCTGGGGGAAGTATTAAACTGAGGTTGTTGCCCCTTAAAAATGTTTTCTCCTTTTTTGCTGTCATAAGAGGATCAGATCTTCAACTCTGAAATCAAGAGTGTGAGGTTAGATCAATGTTTCCTGAGCAAACAGAGCACAGCTCACCTCAGATCACCACATAGTCTTCCTTTGACTTTGAAATTATTCTTTATTTATCTGAAGTCAGTCAAAGACTTTGGTCAGAGATTCAGGACCTGGGGAGGGTCTCAGAAAGTCTCTTTATTGGACATGCAAAAAGCTCTTCCAGCAGCAGCAGCAGCACTCTCCAGCACAGGGGAATGCCTGCCTGGGGTTTTTAAGGGATAATAGTTTGGTGATATCTCTTGCTGCATCCTCAGGTCTGACAGGAGGCCTGGCTGCCCCTCTGGTTGCTGCAGGAGCTGCCACGATCATTGGGAGTGCTGGAGCAGCTGCTTTGGGATCCACTGCTGGGATTGCTGTCATGGCATCCCTTTTTGGAGCAGCAGGAGCTGGTCTTACTGGTAAGAGAGTGACCACACCATTCTCAGCCACTGGGGCACAGGATCACATCTGCAAATACAGTGAATGACCCCACTGAGCTCTCTGCAGAGTGAGGGAAGCGATTTGAGGTGTAATCCATGAGATTTTTGTCTCAGTGCTGATTAAGGTACTGTGTAGCCCCTGGTGACCAAATAGGGAAGGAATATTTGGTGTGTGGTTAATGAAGGAAATGAAAACTTCCTGCTTTGAGTTAGAAAGATGATACCATGGAGAAAAGCAGCTGTTACAGCAAAAAAAAAAACAACCTTCTGCTGGATTCCCTCAGATCACACAAGCTCAGAAAGATCATGTTGGCTCCTTACTATGCTATAAGTAATGCATGGGCTGACTGAGGTTTTGGAAAGGAAAAAAACCCTCTCCAGATTACCCAATTAATTTCTTAACGAACTCCTACTGTTAGCAGAGGGTGTCCTTTCTGTGCCATCTCTGAGCTGTGTGTTTCTTCCTGGCTCTGTGCAGGATACAAAATGAAGAAACGTGTGGGAGCCATAGAAGAGTTTGAATTCCTCCCACTTACGGAAGGGAAGCAGCTCCACATCACCATAGCAATCACTGGATGGCTGTGCACTGGCAAATATGGTAAGAGCATGATGAGAAGCTGAGAGGAGCTCCAAGAGCTGTGGCTGTGTCCTACTCCAGGCTGTGTTTGTGCTCACAAAGCACCATGTCTGCCCCACATTTCCATGGCATGGTAACTGACCCACATCAATTCTCATTATAGGACTTTACAACTGAATGTGCAATCCCAGGCAAACAGAGGAAAAAAAAGGGGGCATTATGTTGGTAGTGGTAGCAGGACTGGGAGCAGCCATAGCAGGATTGTTTCTGATAGGAACTGTTGAATGGTTTTGCCAGAAAAGATCTGTCTGGAAGATGATTGCCAGCACTAGTACAAAGTATCTCTGAGACCTTATGTTTATCCACCAGGAATTAACAGAAAATAGTGTGGTTTTGCACTCTCCATATCTGCCAGCTAATGAGGTTTATTGGCAAGAAAGTTCTGTCAAGTAAATCCTGTTAAGCACAGCACTCTGGAGGTGACTTACAGGGGAAACCTTGAAAGGTCTGTAGTGCTTTGTTTTCCAGCATAGCTTGTCATATAAAATATGTCACCTGTCTGCTAATGTACTCAGCTTCAGCTGACTGAACAGCTGCCAGTTTATTGAGAAGCACCATAATTAACTCTGGATATCATTAATGCAGAAGGATGCCTCGCCCTGTCACTTGCCAGGCTGCAGCTTGCTGTCACAGGGAACTTCTCATTTTGCAGTGCTGTGCTTTGGCTTCTCTCTTCACTTGCCAGAGGTCCAAATGCTCAGAGCTGGAGGGCTCCCAGGCAGGGTTAGAGAGGCAAGTGTGTCCCTCCAGGAACATTTTGTGTCTGTTTGCCCGTAAAAGGGAGTTACAGATGACACACATTCTTCTTCCATAACTAGCAATCTGCTAGAATGTTTTAAAGAACAAAACTAGGGTTGTCATCTATTTTCCTCCTTACAGCAGTGTCTGTCTGTGTACACACTCCTTCAAACAGAGGGACTGAGGACAGGAGTTTTATGGAATTTGCCACCTTGTGGTTTTGGAGCTGCAAGTAGTTGCAAATCAACGTGTCCCCAAATAAGACAGACCACGGTGGGGATCTTGTGACACTTTGATCAGCAGCTGCCTCAACCTGCATTGTTTGGGGAAGAAACAGTGTGGGAAGGCTTTTAATTCTGCTTTTAGTTCTGCTCTGCCCTTCAGTGTTGATCTGTCATTAATAGCATTGCTAGAATATTCCAGTGTCCTGCAGGTTTTGTTCTGATCCTCTCTTGGGCTCCTCTTGCCATTGTGTTCTCTCCTAACATGAATTCCATCTTTGCAACCTTTCCCAGGGAGCTTCACAGCCCCGTGGAGCAGCATGCTGCACTCGAGTGAGCAGTACTGCCTGGCCTGGGAATCCAAGTACTTGATGGAGCTTGGCAACGCCTTGGATTCCCTGCTGAATGGCTTTGTCAACATGATGGCTCAAGAAGCCCTAAAATTGACTGTCTTGTCAGGTAAGAAACTAAATCCTATCAGATCTGCTTGAGTAGCTCTTGTGCAGTTTCAGTGTTAAAGGAGCTTTCCTAAAGAAGGAATGTTTTGGAGGGGGCAGTGCTGGCGTTGCCCAGAAGTGACCTGAGAACCTCCTGTACCACACCTGTAATTTAGCTGTGCTTTCCTGGACTGCTGAGCCACCATGACATTGCATCATTCTGTTAAAGTTACAGCTGGAAACACCTTCCTTCACCTGGAACTCTTAATTTCCCTCTATTATTACACATTTACTGCTCTACAGAAACAGCCCAACACGTGGGTTGCATGCATTCCCCCTGTGGCAGAACATCAAATTCTTTCTTATCTTTAGTCCAGCAAAGCATTTCTCAGCACAGCTATTAGGAAAGAAGAGCTGGAAATGACATAAGCTCCTAGGCTTAGCCTTTAATTTCAGTGAACTCTCTTGCTTTTGATGTTTTCTAAGGAACCTCTGTGTGTTGCAGGGATTGTGACAGCCTTGACTTGGCCAGCATCCCTCCTGACTGTTGCCAGTGTCATTGACAACCCCTGGGGAGTGTGCCTGCATCGCTCTGCTGAGGTGGGCAAGCACCTTGCACACATCCTGCTCAGCAGACAGCAGGTGAGTGGCCACAATTATCCAGGAGTAACAGCTGGAAGGGACTGGCCCAGGGAGGTGAAGTTCTATAGTCATGCTGGTTAAATGGCATCTTTCTAAGGGGACAAAAATTAATAAAACAAAAACACAGAGAGTGCTGCATGGAAGTGACCAGCAGATATTTGGCTTACTGGGAAAAAGGAAGAGGTCCCAAGTGGATCAGAGAAATCCTGCTGAGATTTGTTCCATTTAAGCTAAAGCTTTTCTCAATGAGGAAGAAGAGATCCAGGTCATAAATGAGCCTTGGCTTAACCCTGTCACAACACACCCAGGCCCACTCACCTAGTGCAAGTCAGAGAGCAGGAGGTGAGGATGGGTGAAAAGGAAGGGAGAATACAAAGTGTTAAAAATATTTATGGATCATTAAGAGACACCTGCAAAACAACCTGGGAGAAAAGTGGGTGGCAGCCAATGCCCAGTGACTCTGTGGCTTTGCCTGCAGAGAAGGGGAACGGGCTGGTACCTGACAGAAGTAACAGAAATTTCTCTGAAAATGCTCAAAAAAAGGCATTTCTGCCCCCCAGGAGCCTGCCATCATTTGCTGGGCCAGAGCTGGTGTTTGCTGCCCACATGTTTGTCTCACACCAGTCACTGCTGATCATAGAGGAGCCTGTGGCAAGCCATGGCCCCAGAGCCACGTGTCCCAGCAAGGTGGAACAGCAGAGGAGGGACAAACTTGATTTCTCATAAAAACCCGATCCTAGAAAATTCAATAAACCAATAAACTTTATTTCATACAAGCCCTTTCTTTTGCTATGGGGCATTTGTTCCTGCCTGTTAAGCATTTGCTGTTGTGAAAACACACATTCCAGTATGCTGGAGAGTCTAAAACCAATTAATGAGATGTCTGGGGTGTCCATTGCACACCTGCTCCCTGGATATTACAGAGACCATTTTTCATTGATGTTGGGATTAGGCTCCCTTTAATCTTACAGAAAATCTTATTAGGCTGTTCAAAATAAAAGCTTAAAGCTTAAAAGCCACCTCATCTTTTATAACCATCACATGCTGCTGTCACTCAGCCTGGAATCTGGAAGTGGTCAGTATTTTTGTATTGCAGCTTCTTCTTCTGTGTATTGAAAACATTTCTAGGAAAATTTTGTTCCTTGAATAAGGTTTTTGGAAATTTCAAACCAACAACAGCATCTGTTTTGGTTCTGTTTGAAACATCCCCTTTGTTGTAACTTCTGATCACTAGATTGTTTTCAGTTGATTTTCTAAAGATCAAAAATACAAAATACAAATATGTAGCATTCTCCATACTGAACTGGGCATAACTTTGAGGAGACCTGATCCCTTTGAAACCAACTAAATTGCTCCACTATTTCAGAGGTGATGCACAAGCAGGTGCTCTGTCTCTCAGGCTCTCAGGGATCCCCAGCCTGATCTCTTTCCAGAGAAAACACCATTTGGTGGCATTTTTTCCTCTCCTTCTTTCTCAGGGCCAGAGACCTGTCACACTGATTGGCTTCAGCCTGGGTGCCAGAGTCATTTACTTCTGCCTGCAGGAAATGGCTCAGGAAAAAGGTAACATTCACCTTCTAACCATTTTTTCTTTTATTTTCCTTACTCCTGGTGGAGAAATTTTTCTTCCAAGAGGAAGAATACAGCTTGGCTTTTATAGAATAGAAATAAAACAAAACAAAAAAAAAAAAAACAAACAAAAACTCCAAGGTTTAAATGCCTTTGGAGCCAAATTCTTCTGTCATTTCCCCCAGTCCAGCAGAAAAAATCCACTGTATTCACTTGAGGGGTTTCAGTGGGGCATTTTGGTCTGTGATCAACAATGTGACATTTGTGATCAGTCTGGAGCTGCCCCTGCACTGCCTGATCCCAGCAGAGGATGCTTTGCCTTTCTTGGGAGCTCTCTGCAGCTCTTGTATCTGATTCCCTGAGTCCTGCCTTCCATTTAAGTCTCTGAAATGCCACTGTCATCTGCTATTTTCATGGTAATTTTCCCCCAAAGTCAAGTATAAAACCATCTGCCAATTTATTACCCATTGTGGTTCTGTTTATTAATAGATTTCTATTTTTAATTTAGAAAAAAAAAAAAGAGTAAAATCATTATGATCAGTTGATGAAAATTGTATCTTGGAGTTGAGTCAGCAGTGAGTGTGTGCAGCCTGCCTTCCCCCCACGTAGCAATTTAACTCATTAACCACTTACTTCACAATAAATCATAGCTAGGGAATTTTATAAAGGAAAATGTCCAGTAAAGTCCAAGAAGGTGGGAACAGAGTCAAGTGAGGATGGAGAAGGTCAGGACTGACAGCTGTGTGCCAGAACTTCCCTTCTGATTTAAGATAAAAGTCTTCAAATACAGGAATTCTGTTCTCAAAATAAATATAATCAAATCCAGAATAATCCTTATGGAGTTGCACTGGGGCCAGAACCCAGATCCTAATCTGGCCCTAGATCTACACATTTTGTGTCCTGAGAATGCCAAGGGCTGAGGTATTTCCAGGTTTTTATTTCAGTCTGCAGGCTCTGGAATGACACGAGCCCATAGCTTAGGGAAGAAATCCTTAGGGGTCTGGAAGGTTGGCTGCCACTGCAAAGAAATCCAAGTACTGTGGTGATGTATCAGAACAGCTCCCACCATACACTGATTTTTCAGTTCCTTAATTGAATTCTGAAAGCTGAGCTGTTTGTGAGATGAAAAGCAGCATGTTTAGCACAGATTGCCAAGGCGTTCTCACAGGCACATTCCAGAGCAAGCCACAGAAGGAGCAGAGCTGGGACCTGGGACAGCTGAGACTGATTTGGGTTTGGACTTGGATGTCTCACACGAAAGGAACATACGGCCTCGTCATGCAGGGCTCTGCATCCAGATGGCACTGGCATTTCTGAGGACAGAGAGCTAATGATGGATTGGCCAGTGAAACTCCATGGCAGGAACACAGATTCTGTTCAAATGCTTCTCTGCAAAGCAATGGAACAACCTTGGGATACTTCAGCACGGATCACTCTGGGAGCCAGAGCTCAGCAGGTTTCCAGAAAGTGCCATTATGGCAGGAGCTGGAGTCAATGAGCCATCAGAGACACTTTACTGCGTGGGAGGATCATTGCTCTGATTTCTTCATTGTGATTCCCATGCCTTTTAGTAAATACTTAGCAATTAGCAAACTAATGCAAATTGATAATAGCTGTTACCAGCAGAGACCAAACCTTGAGAGCCAGCTGTGTGTGACAGGGGTGAGGTGTCACACACTGGGTGTTTGGTACTGATCACAGCTCATGTGGCCATTATCCCACTGGGCTGTGATCCCTGCTGTGCTCAGTGCTGGGAATACTCTGCCCTGGAACATCTGTACACAGCCAGGGCTGCATTCCAGTGCTGTTCTCCCTGCAGTCAGGACTGATGTGCTGAGGTGCTTTCCCTTTCCCAGTGAGTTCCATCCCTAGGGCACAGCAAAGCCCAGCTCCCAGGACTGGTTATGGTCTCTGGGACAGATTCTTTCTTCCACACCTTTTCTGGAGAAATCATCTTAATCAGGTTTGAATTTTGGCCTCTCATTCTCACTCCATTCTCACCTGCTTGGACTTGACTGGAAATTTTCCTTTATAAAACTCCTTATTCATTAGCCACTCTCTATGAGGGTAAATGGTTAATTAAGTAATTTTTTTCCACTGCTTTTACAGACTTTATTGTTCATCATCATCTAAAAGATTTACAAACTGTGAAATAGATTTCATTTATCTCGAGCTGCTCTGCAGGCCAGTGATCTGTTCCCAGGTTTCTATCCTGTCAACATTCAAAGAAAATGAACATTTTTCAGCCAAGGCTAAAATTTTTTTTTTGTTTGTTCTAAGCAAGCAATAAACTGGACAAAGGACTGGAGAAACAACAGCTTCCAACACTTTGCCCAAATATTCACTATCCTGATGAATTAGCTGCTTGTTTATTCACTTGGCTCCCACCACAGACATGGAATTTAGAACCTTGGTTGGGACAAGCTTCCTGCAAGACTCTGTGCTTCCTTTTCATTGCCCATAATTATGGGAACATGGCTTTATTGCTCACAGATTACACTCACAAAATTGAATTGCTCTTTGCTGTCTTTGATTGGTGCAAAAATTGCTCTGCAATAAGAAATAATTCCAGGAGAGCTCATTTGGATTTGTCAGGCACGGGATTTACACGGCAGAGAAGGATGCAGGCACTGCAGGCAGCTCCAATCATTTACTGCTATCAGGGAAAGGAAGCTAAGGGATTTACATTTGAAAAGTGCCCAGGCAGAACCTCTCCCTCAAATGTTGGGTTTAGCTCAGGTCTGTGGAGCCTGGTCTGCCACAGGTGCTGAGTATGGATTTGGAATGTTCTGCTCATGAGTCTTCCATTTAACTGCTGTGGCATCAGAGCCTTCATCTCTCTTCACAAAGATTTATGGAAGATACTGATATATTGTTCAGGAGTTTAGGAAAGTAGCAGGGCTGCCCAATATTTCTCATTCAATCATTATTCCTCCTGAAATTGCCCAGCTGCAGCTCTTTGGTAAGTGAGGAAGATTTATTATGCTTAAAAGTTAACAATGCTGTTCAGCAAATCAGGCCCTGGGCATTCATGTTACAGCAGAAGGAAATCAAAGCAGTTTGATGGATCTTCACTGGGTATTGGCAAGTGCCTGCATTGTTGCTACTTCCAAATCAATATTAACACTTTGGGATTTCCCCTTGCATGTTCAGGTCATGTTTTTCATAGAATCAGCTGTGGGAAGAGCTCCTCATGCTTCACATAAGACAACATTTGCTCACTCTGTGGGATCTCAGATCCCTTCACCTGTTTCAAAGCTCTGTGCAAACCCACATCAGTGAGTCTGCAGAAAGACCTTTCCAGGGCTTTCCAGCACCTTTCTGGGCAGAGGCCAGGCCACTTGTCCTTCCCAGTGCTTGGTCCTTCGCACTGTCTGAGAATCTCAGTTTTTCACATTTACTAACTCCAGGTGAATTGTGGACAATTAAGATGTATGCAAAGTTTTATTTATGATCCTCCTTTCCATTGTTTCTATCTTTCAAGCAAATTGATTTTCACCTAAATTATTATTGTTGTGTAGTGCACATCTGAACACACTTCACATAAGAGTATTTTCTGATCCATCTTCTGAATCTGAACTGTTGTGCTTTCACCTTACAGACTCACAAGGGATCATTGAAGACGTTGTCTTACTGGGAGCTCCAGTGGAAGGAGAAGCCAAGCACTGGAGAGCTCTCACCAGAGTGGTGTCAGGCAGGATCATAAATGGCTTCTGCAGGTCAGTGTGAGTTCAGTGCCCAGCCTTGTTAGCCTGGAAGTGGTTTGGGGCATTTATCCCTTTCAAGCACTTTGTGAGTGCTGGTGAGGACATTGACTGAGCAGTGCCAGAGCCTCGTCCCTCCAGGCCTCTGCCTCAGATCCATTTGGGATGGCAGCTTCAGGAGGCACCTGGAGGCTGTTTGACAGAGCTCTTGGCTCTTTGTGCCACTGGAAACCTGTGTTCATAGAGGGACAGAGTTCTGCCACTCACAGCCTGAAGTGCCTGGGTTTGTGTGTGTGATCTGATGTATTCTGAAGGCCCTTTAAATCTCAGCTTTGTGTGAAGGATTAACTGTGTAAATACAGCAGTTAAGTTTGCTGACTGAAAGATTGATAATTAGAATCTATAAAAGCTTTAAGATGCAGTTCACTTGGGGCTGCTTATGGGGAAAAATATGTGAAAACCACAGTGGAAGGGTAGGAGCTCAAGCAAATTGAAGGGTTTTATATCTGGAGTGAGTTTCTGGTCAAGATAGTCCACATGAACAAGATATTTAACTTGCAAAGGAAGAATAACTGGAATAGCTGTAGCAAATTTAGTAAGGATATGAAAGAATACAAAGATTGCCTTCAAAACAAATACCAGCCCTTTAAAATCACATTGAAAAACATTTTAGAAATAAAAGCAGACAACTGTTGGGCAGAGTTATGGGAGCTGCTGGGTGAGAGGAGGGAGGTTCAGAGGCCTGAAACAGATGAAGCAATCTCAGAAAAGCTATTAAGTAGTCAAGTGACAGCTTCAAATCTAATGACTGTGTCTTGGAAGATAATTGTGGCAGGAACACTGCTTACCAGCACAATTAGATAAGGGGAAATTAAAACCAAGGAATAAGTGGGGAAGACTAAGAACATGGGGAAATAAATTGAGAAATAACCAGGCAAGAAAATTAGCAAAGAATCTTCAAGTCAAGGCAGTTTATAAAGCTGTGAGCCCTCAGGTCAAGGACAGGTGAAAATGCTGCTGGTGTTTTCCATGCATGCATGCATATGGATGCCTACACACATACATGGAAGGTGGGGAAGTGCTGTGTTACTGTGATTCTAACAGAGTGTTTTAACTTAGAATGAATAATTAAATAAATTAATTTAAAGTATTCAAGGTTAAAACAACAAATTATCAGTCCTATCTCTCAGCTAGGCTGGGAATTGTTGCTTTTGTCCTCTTTGGATCTCAGGATTTTCAGGGATGCCAGATGTAAACACCACTTGCAGTGTTTCTTCCTGTGCCATAAGGAAAAGCTGCTTGCCTGGGAGTGCTCTGCGTTCCTCCAAGAAACCATAAATCATAAAAATCATTGCATATAACTGAGTTTACCCAGAAAATATTGTTCCTGTCTGTGTTCTACAAAAATAAATTTCACTGTATCACTGCTCAGTGTATCCATTTCCTGTAAGACACACACACACACACACAAACACAAAAAAGATTTGTTACAGTTTCTAAGCCTGCCTGTGCTGTTGGAATGAAAATACAGTGTGTGTGTTCCAGAGGGTTATTCAGGCAACCTGAGGGGCAGCTAGAGGAGGGAATTGAGAGATTTGGGGAATTTCTGTGAGGATTGAGGTAGAGAGAAAGATTCTACAAACATTTTGTGGTAGGGCCTCACCTGATTCTGATTTCTCTGGTCTCTTGCTTGCACAAAGGGTGGCCTCATTCTGTCACTTCAGGAGTAACTCTATTTAGGTTGGATGAATTACACTGAATAGAATTCCTGTGAGATCAGATTTGAGCCCAGCTGCTGAGCTTCAGTCCTTGTTCTCCTTTGGCTTTGGAATATGAGGGGACAGGGTGAGTGAGAGCCCTGTCAGCTCTTGGAGCTGTCCCCTCCCACCTAAACAGCAGGGCTGCAAATTCCCAGTGGGAAACCTCACCCAAATCAGTTGGACTGGCTCAGCTTTTGAAAGAACCAACACCTGAGCAGTGTGAATGTGTTGTAAAGGTTTTGCAGGGCTCTGCATAGACTTACAACTCCTAGTGGGGATTATTTGGGAGTAGGCAGGAATGGGCACCTTTGCCAGGAGCATTTCACCTGCTGCCATCACAGAGCACAAATCTCACTCAGGTCCCACTTAAATCTGCTCTGTAGAGTACAGTGGCATTTTGGCACCCAGATTTTATGCTGTTGTTCAGCTCAGAAGAGTTTTGTGTTTCCTTCTCTCCTCATGCTACAATCTACCCTGAAACTGTCACAGTGACTTATGGCACTGCTTTAGAGTGGGAACAAACCCTTCCCAGTTCTGTCACTGAAGCCATGTATTTCTACAGCACTTATAAATCAGGAGCACTCCCAGGAGCTTCACAGTCAATATTTATGTCCCAACATCAGTGTTGTAGGTCTCATCACTTTTACAGCTTTATGGCCTGGAGAACATAGCAGTACGTTAAAAAGATGAAATATGTCAATGTGCAAACCCTGAGCAAACATAGAAATAAACAGAAGGGTCAGATTTTTAAACTCCCTGCAGGTAAAGACACGACAGCCATGGATCAGGATTCAGTTCAGACTTACAGCCCTGTGTCCCAGGGGTCTGCCCTGAATCCAGCAAGTCATGGTGTGGTTGCTACATCATACAGACCTGCAGCAGGTCTTGGTCCAGTCATCACTGGGCTTCCCAGCACTTCCACTCTCCTCATGGTCTGAGTAGTAACACACTGGAAGTGTTCCTGGTCAGGGTGGGCAGGGCTTGGAGCAACCTGATCTAGTGGAAGGTGCTCCTGCCCATGGTGGGGGGTGGAACAGGATAAGCTTTAAGGTCCCTTCTAACTCAAACTGTTCTGGAATTCTTTGATTCCACATGGCATTGGTTGGGCAACAAGATTATTCCCACTCTTCTCTGCTTCCAGGGGGGACTGGCTGCTGAGCTTTGTTTACAGAACCTCCTCTGTCCAGCTCAACGTTGCAGGCCTCCAGCCAGTCGACCTGTATGACAGGAGGATGGTGAACATGGACCTTTCCTCTGTGGTAAGTTCTCATACTCTCATTTTTTCTCCATCATTCTTTGCCTGCAGCACTGTAACCCCACACTGACTGCTCTGGGGAAGCTGGGGCTGAAGAGAGCCCCTCTAGGTACATTGTCCCTCTTGCCTGTCTTTGAGAGAACTCTTATCCACACTTCCCTCTGGATTTTGTTGGCCCAGCTAGCGCTCAACGCTGAGCAAAACAATGAGAATCTGCCTCTCCTCTTAGATGTGTTTGGGGTTTTTTGGTTCTGACATATCTCATACTGGAGATAGAAAATTCTGTCACTCTTCAAGAAAGGCCTTGCTGTCAGAGAATCATGGAAAGGTTTGGATTGGAAAGAGCTGAGTGCCAGGCCCTGTGAGTGTGGGTCCTGGGGAGGTGGGATCAGCACCTGGAAAACGTGGATCTCAAACACGCACATGGCAGGTGCCAGCCACTATCTTATCTTGGTGGAGCCTCCACAGTGCTCAGGTTCAGGCTGGTACAGGCTCCTGGCCCTTGTACCTTGGTCCCCAGGGCTGCAGGAGCCAGAACTGCTCTGAATTACAGAAGCTCTGTGATAGCAACTGTTGGTTTGCCAGGTCCTGCTGCCTTTTCAGCGTGTGTCTCCAGGAAACAGGGAGAGATTCACTGGTGTATCTGGGAAACATTTAACTTCCTCAAAGCTGGCTGGTGTCATTAGTGATAAGCCACTGTTAGAACATCTGGCAATATATCTAAGCAATATTCAGCTCAATTATCTTACACTCATCACCACGTTGTTGGCTCTTCCACAGAAGTAGTGAGCTCTTCCACAGAAAACCAGGCAGGGCTTATCTTGTGTATCCATATCCACAGAAATCTTGGGCATGCCATTGTGTTTTTTCCATATCTTAATGTTTTAATTTATTGTTTACTCCCTGCAAACTGGAAGATGCCCAATACAAAGCTTGGGATATTTCCATGATCTCTTCTTCCCAAGTGTCCCCACAAGCTGGCAGGGACCATCAGTGCTGCTCTGGAGCTAAAGGCACTTGGAAGAGCTTTTAGATTTTCTGGAGCACCAGCTTGCTAAACCTATAAATACCCAACTGTTCTCAACTCATTTCATTCATGATAACTGAGCTCTGCACAGGCCCTGGCAGCACAAGCAGGGCTTGGTGCTGAGCAGAGAGAACAGAGCCAGGAGGAACAAAACAGGGGCTTCCCAGGAGGAGGGGGTTTGGTGGAGGCTGTTAAACATGGCCCATGCATCTTTGCATCTCTCTGGGTTGTCAGCTTCTCCACACTCCCACATCCATTTTCTCAGCATCCCAGAGCTGCCAGTACTCATTTGCTCTCTGACATCTGTTGCTGGCATGAAAATGGCCCAAGATGCCAAGTGGTGGCACGGGGGTGACATTTCCTGTCAGTCAGTCCATGTCACCCCTCTCTTTTTGAGTTCTCTTCAGAGACCCTCCTTCTCATGCCCCTCTGCCTCCTGAAGAATGAAACCCCCTGGAGCCCTGCACACTTTATCCTGCCTGGATCACAGCAGCTTCTCCTCTCTCCTCAGAGGAGCAGGATTTACATTTCACTGAATGAATAAGGTTTGCAGAGCTGCTCTCTGCTCATCTCCCAGGGCTGTGTGTCTGCATCCTGGCTGCCTGCTGCCAGCAGTCAGTCCCAGTGCTGCTCTCCTTCAGAAGGAATTGACACTTCCTTCATCTCACTGCAAAGCTTTGGGGAGGAAAAATGTATGTTAAGTAGGTGTCATTGCCTTGATCCATTTTCCAGACCATGGGAAGAAATACAGTGCATTCTGGTGAACATTTTGGAAATAAAAGGAGCAAGAATGGGGAAGGAAATATCCAGAGGCAATATTTTTTAAAGTGGCAAGAAAGCAAAGATGGATTTTGCTGCAAGTACAGTGCAGTAGCATAACAGAAAAATACAAAGTGATATTTAGAGATATATAGAGATACAGGTATTTTCTTTATGGGGACCAGCTCCACCCCTGCAGTTGCCCTTGTTGGAGGTCTCTGTGAGTGTCCTGCCAGGAGAAGGACAAGCTGTGAAAGAACAATAAAGTATAGCTGATGCAAAGGTGCTCAGCATGAAAATATTATGAAGCACCATCAGTGTTTTTGGCATCTCCTGGTCCATCCATAAAGAAAACTGGTCTGTATCCAACCAGCTTGGTTCTCTTTGCTGTAGCACCAGAATCCTCAAAAGAGTGGAGGATTAGGAGCCCTCAGTATAAACAGCAATTCACCTCCAAGGCCTCCATCTCATCTCTCTCTTGATTAGTGTGATTTTATCTGACTGTCAGTAAAAAAGCAGAGAGAAAAATATCCTCCCACTCAGCAAATGCAGTTAGAAAATCCTTCCTCATGGTTACAAAGGGGCTGATTTATTCTGTGGATTTATTTGACAGCACCTGTTAGAGACCAAGGAAGTTGTGGAGCTGCAGGGGATTATCCTGATTGCTGTTTGTTCCCAGAGGAGTTCGTTCAGTGCAATCTGAATTAATATTTGAATATTGCAGAACTGCTCAAGGAGCACCCTCAGGGAGGCTCAGGAGTCAGCAACAAGTCAGGAATGGGCAGTTTCACAGCAGCAGCAGTTAGGGATGAACTTTCAGGTTTAGAGGCAGTGAGAATGCATGGCTGGAAGTCCAGGGGAGAGCAGGGATGGATCTTAGAATTGTGGAATTGGTGAGGGGGGAAAGCTCTCAAGAGACCCTTGAGGCCAGTTGTTCCCCCAGCACTGCCAAGGCCACCACTAAGCCATGTCCCCAACTGCTGCATCCAACAGCTGTTAAATCCCTCCAGGGAAGGGAATGCCATCCTTGCCCTGGGCCAGGGCTGAACAGCCCTTTCCATGGAGAAATGTTCCCTGATATCCAATCTCAATGTCCTCTGCCTCAGACTGAGGCTGTTTCCTCTTGTCCTCTCACTTGTCAACTGGGAGAAGAGACCAACCCCCACCTGGATCCACCCCCCTGTCAGCTCTCAGAAAAGGGACCAAAATTCTCATTATGAGGGAAGACAGCTTCAAGGCAGTCAGGTACATCAATACCACAAGCAGATGGAAAGTCTGAATTTTGTGAAATCCAATTGATTTGGCACTTCTGTGAGTCAGGCTTTCTTTCTCCAAACACATTAAATTGTGGCTTTTCCCACTGTATTCCCAAGACTTGCAGCAAAGAATTAATTGTGGTTACAAAATATGGATTAATTAAGAACCCTGGGGAGTTGGAAAGGCAAAAAAAGGTTGCCAGTGTGTCACTGCTCCTTTGTTTCACTTGTTCCCAGTGAGCAGTGCCACCTCCCCAAGGGCAGGATCAGAGGAACAAGAGCTTGGAGCAGAACTTGGCTTCAGGGAGCTGCCTGGAGGAGCTGGGAGAGCCCCTCTCCCCTCAGGGCAACATGCAGGGCCTTGTGGAAACAATTCCATCTGTCTGTTGGGCTGTGAGGTCACAGGGATGGCTTCCACAGCCCTGGAATCCTCAGTGGCTTCATCTTCTGTGCTCCTCGCTGCTGTTGATTTGGGAGCTCCAAGAACCCCACATTAAATACATATTCAATATGTTTTTTTCCCTTTGGGACACAAGCAGAGAGTGCTGGCAGTGTCACTGTGTTAGAACAGAGGAAGAAACTGAAAAAGCTTTTCCAAAAGAAAAGTGCAAAGGAGGGCATTAATAACTTGCAGTTGGTTTTTGCTTTGTGGCTGACAAACCTCAAAGGCTGATGTCCCTCCTCACTGCAGCACACACAGACTGCTCGAGCTGGATGTGCTTTGTGGGAGCCTGGGGGTGCTCAGCTGCTTCTAAAGGCAGAGAGAACCATTTGACAGGACTCACATTTCATGAGGTTGGTGCCCAAATTAATTCCCACAACTGGGAACAAGCAGAGATCCACAATTGCCTGCAGATCTACAGGAGGGATTTTCCCATTCCCCCTTGGTGCCTGGAACAGGTGTGTATCCTTCCACAGGGGATTCCCACATCATCTGTGCGGTGTGTAGTGTGTTCACAGCCCCCAGCTACCCTGGGCAGGGCTGAATTCCTGGCACTGCAGCTTCTCCTCCAGCTCCAGAAGAGCTGAGGGCACCAGTGCCACGTTTGAGTGGTTCACAGGTGGTCTGCATTGCCATCAAACCCAGCCCAACAGAGGAAATTCACTGTTCCTTTGCAGAGCCAGCAAAGTTGTGGTGCCAGCACATCTCCCTCTCGTGGAACATAACAACTGGCATCACAAATCACCTTTGACAGATTTTCTCTTCCCCCTTAGAGCACTTTGCATGTGGAAATGGGACAGTTCCTGCAAGTGCAGGCGCTGCAGCACTGTTCTTTCCTGGTTTGCAGTGGGCAGGTCTGTAGCTGTTGGCTTTGCAGGCAGCTTTCCCCATCCCAGCCCTTGGTGGAGCAAAGCAGTGGGAGTTTTCCCAAAGTGCTGTTCAGCTGGAATCTTCAGGAATGGCCACACAGAGCCCAGACAGGTGAATTAAGGATAGAAAATTCAGCTTTTCATTTCCTGTCTTCTGCTGGAACACAACACTGATTCTGTGTTATTTCTCTGCTCTCTTTGAGCTCCCATTCTGACCTTCTCAGCTAACATGGAAACAAAATCCCAGGGCAGCAGGCAATTAGAAGTGTTAATCAGGGGGAAGGCTGACTCTGCTGACTCCTTGTGCACATCATGGGTTTGAGATACTGCAATTAGAGCAGCTGAATTATTGATAGGAGCTGAATGTCACTGAAATGCCACGAAGGTGTCACTGCCCTGGTGACACTGGGGGAAGGGGAGGGTTTAAACCTCCTGCAAATCCCCATGAGGTGGATTTATGGGATATCACATTGCTGAGGAGAGACATGGCACTGCTCCACAGCTCTTGGAATTTCCAAATGCCCAAGACTTCTTGCCCAGACACATGATTGCCATCAGCTTATGAGGGATGAGTCAGAACAGGTCACTGTCCCCAAAATCAGCAAAAGTTCCTTTAGTTAATCTCAGGTGACCTTGCTTTGTGGGGTTGGGCTGAGAACTCGTTGGAAAGCAGCAGAGATGGTGATGTTTGAGCTGCCAAATCTTGTGTATTCCTGGAGCAAGATAGGGAGAGGAAGGGTGACAGCCTCTTTGGGTGTTGCAGGAGTCACCCTCTGCTTCAGGCTGGTCCTGATGCATCCCTCTGGTTATGGACACCAAACCTCATCTCATGTTCTTGTGTGGAATCCTGAAGAATTTTCCATAATCTTCCATATTTTCCATAATTTTCCATAAAAATACTGATCAATATGTCCAGTATTTTGGGTCACTTGTGGCCTGCTGTGGTTTCTAGTGGCAGACACCTGGATCCCCAAAGCTCTTTTTAGGATCACTCCAATTCAGTGTTTCAATCCAGTCTTTATTTTTGGGATCTCTTGTCCTCCATGGCCCAAGACATTATGTCCAAAATATTTCCCTGTGATAATTATATGCACAGTTTATACTGAGTCTTTTAAAACACTCTTTAGACCATTGAATTTAAATTATTTCCATTTGGATTAGCACCAAAAAATGAGTATTTAATTGTAGCTACCTTATAAATGAGTGGCAGTTGTTGGGAAGAGCATCAACAAAAAACAGTCAACAGCAGCTCCACAAACAGCTGAAAAATCAATGGAAGAGCTGTTTCCTTCAGGGGGATGGCTTGGAGTGCATTTCTGGCAACAGAGGGACATTTCTGAAGGCACATTTCCCTTGAAATTCTTTCAAGGACTCCTTTGCTAATTCAGAATATTAATTCCCACTTTTGGGCTGCCTGCTGTCACTAATGTACAGCTGCTCTCCATTTGTCCCTTAGACCTTCAGAACTTGATTCCTCCATTTGCTTCCTGGGTTTTCTTGTTATAGTCTGTATTTTACTCTTCTCCATCTTCCTCTTGGAATTGCTGAAAGTAAATTGAGCATAAAGCTGGCAGAGATTTTCAGCAATGGATGAATCCAGCAAAAGCCAATGATTACTCAGAATTTTCAACATTGATCACAAAACATATCAAAGTTTGATGGAAAAAACTCTTGGAAAAAACTCTTGCCTTGGTGTAGAATTGCCTGAGGGTGTCTGAGGGGAACATCCCTCAATTACCACCCCAGAAGTGACAATGACTGGATCAGTCTGTTGTGGCTGAAAGATGATTGCAGGAAAAAATTACAGTCTGGCTCAAAAAATAACACTGCAATGAAAGGAGAACTTTTACCAGTCTAGTGAGTTTTGAAATTAGAAGAAAAATAAGAATTGAGTGACTTATTCTGTCCACAAGGACTGTGATTGTGCAAAGGGATAATGTGAAAGCAAAGCTTCTGAGCCTCAGCAGAATAATTCTTTATTCCCTCAATTTGACAGAGCAGAAATAGAAACATTAAAGAGGAATAATGCAAATGGCATTGTCAGGATTTCCAAAATAAATTCAGCTCTATCAGTTTTTCCTCAAATATATTTTTTATTGGTTTCTCAAGGACTGCTGGTACCCAGGATGTACCATTGCTGCAGGTGCCAAATTCAGTTGGTGAATTGAATCAATTTTTTAATAAATCCATTTAAATTGTAGCTTCTGAATTATTGGATGTATTCACTGTCCTCACTTTGACATTGTTTCCTGAGGATCCAAACAGAAGAATTTTATTCCTATCCTAGCTTCATTCAGCACAGCCTGTGTCAAGGTGTGTGGAATGGTTTCTGTTTCCTGCTGTCTCTGGATTTTCCAGCTCCTCTGCCCAGGCAGCATCAGGCTTTGCCATGAGCTGTCAGAAAACTGTGGGGAAACCCAGGACATTTTCTGCCAGGCTGAGAATTGGGATTGTTCAGCCTGGAGAGGAGAAGGCTCCAGGGAGAGCTCAGAGCCCTTCCAGGGCCTAAAGGGGCTCCAGGAGAGCTGGAGAGGGACTGGGGACAGGGAATGGAGGGACAGGACACAGGGAATGGCTTTAGCTGGGAAAGGATAAATTTGGATGGGATATTGGGAAGGAATTGTTCCCTGTCAGGGTGAGGAGAGGCTGGCATGGAATTCCCAGAGCAGCTGTGGCTGCCCCTGGATCCCTGGCAGTGCCCAAGGCCAGGCTGGACACTGGGGCTGGGAGCATCTGGGACAGAGGAAGGTGTCCCTGCTGTGGCAGGGTGGGATGGGATTTGAGGTTCTCCCAACCCAGACCATTTGTGACTCCATGAGAGGAACGTGGATGAACATCTCTGTGCCTGCAGGAGCCTTGTTCCCATCCCTGTGAAATGGCTCTGGGCTCAGAACTGGGGCTGTGTGAACCCAGACCAGGATGAGACAGAGCATTAATGAGACCTTGAGAAGGGATGGCTGCAGCAGTGAGCTGGGCACAACAGCAGCATGGAATTCCAGGGATGTGCTCTTGGCCCAGCCAGGGCTGTTCCTCAGTGTCTCATTCCCAAGGCCCCTGGGCTCTGGAGCAAAGGGATGTGAACAAAGGAGCTCAGCTTTGATGGTTTGCACACTAACAGCTGCCAGGGAATGATGAACTGTGGGTTTGATCACCTCTTGGTGTCTCTTGGTGCTTCTGTCTGTAATTTGGATACCTCCAGGACACTGCCCCAGGCTGAGACTGACTCCTTTGTAACGCTGAATTAAATAATTATATTAAAGTATTAAAATTACCCTCTAACACAGTGATTTTCTGTGCTGTTACCATACAAATTGTATGGTTTTGAGCGGGGACAGCTTATTTAGGAATCCTGTGCTGCCACTGGTGCTTCTGCCCTGGAGGATGTGGTTGCTTTAAGGTCAGGTGTCACTTTAAAGTGAATATTTTCATGAGGTAAAAAAATAAAAACCTCCTTGTGCTGAGCTTCCTTTGCTCACTGAAATAGTTTCTGTATTAATATTTAATTTACAGTAGCTCTGAGGAATGAAGAAAGTCCTGGACTCTATTTTTTTTTTCTAGTCCTTAATACATTTCTTTGGAAAAGCTCTTGGATATAAACAAGGAGGACAGAGTGTCCTGGGCAGAGGAGTGAGACAGTTTGTGTTAAAACCATAAGTGTTCGTGGCTTTAACG
>JAWWMQ010000089.1:1104278-1125678 GCA_035047885.1 Chlorospingus flavigularis
TCTTTAGGATTTTTCCCCTTTCTGAGAAGCTGTGGCCTCAGCAACAAAATGTAAACAATGGTTATCTGCTGCTGTGGGATGCAACAGGTGGATCCGTGATTGGTCTCGGGTGGATGTTTGGTTTTACTGACCACTCACGGCAGAGCTGGGTCTCACTCTCTGATGAGACACAGCCCTTTGTTATTCATTCCTTTTCTATTCTTAGCTTAGCTAGCTTCTGAGAACTTTTCCTTCTATTTCTTTTTAGTATAATCATAATGTAATATATATATATATATGATAAAATAATAAATCAAGCCTTCTGAACATGAGGTCAACATTCTCGTCTATCTCTCACCCTGAAAACCCTTGTGACCACTGTCACAGGTTCCCCCTCACGGGATCCTCATTCCCTGCAGGTAAACGGCCACCTGGACTACATGAAGCAGATGGACACCATCCTAAAAGCTGTGGGCATTAAAACCAAGGACTGCCAGCTGGAAGAGAGGGGCAGTGGCAGTCTGTTTTGCCCTCAAGCCAAGAAATCCCAGCGGGCAGCTGGCAGCGAGGCTCGGGGAGAGGAAAACGCCAGCAAAGAGGAGGATGAGGCTGGGAGTGAGGCTCTCCCAGCTGGCTGTGCTGACCGACAGAATTCCTGCAGCTCTGCCCTGGGAGAGCCCTCTGCTCCCTGCCCAGACTGCTCACACAGCACAGACAGCAAGGACCAGGCAGTGGGGAAGGGAGCAAATTAGGGCAGAGCAGCTCAGCCAGCACAAAAACCGCTGTCAGCACATCCGTGGCTCCGGCATTCCCAGAGGATGGAGCTGGCGGAGCTGCAGCTGCAGTTTCCAGCCCCTCCGGAGCAAAGTGTGGCACTGCCGTGGCACCGGATCAGAGGCTCGGAGCAGCCGCCCTCGGCACCTCCCCGAGGCGGGAGAGGGCACATTCCTGCCTCAGCCTGCCCTGCTCCAAGGAATCCGAGCCAGATCCCATCCAAATCCTCGCAGGAAGCAGCTGCACCCCTCGGCACCGTGTCCCTGCTGTGACTGGGGGAAGCAGGTGGCTCTGGGGGGATTTTAAACATTTCACAGAGAAGGGTTCATTATAGGAAATTAAAACCATTTCTCCACTGGAGATGAGTTTGGTTTGAGGATCTCAGGTGTGTTCCAGGCTCTACCTGCCCCACTCTGGACAGATGTGGATCTGCTCTCCAGCTCTGCTGACCAGGAGGGGAAAGGCTCAGGCTGCCAGGCTTCCTTCCCTGCCTGCTGCAGGTTTGCTGCCCGGGCTCGGGCACTGTCCCATCTCCAGGATGGTTTCCCTGTCTCCAGGCTGAGGTTGGTGGGTGTTGGAGGCCTATTCCTGTTAGAAACATGTTTGGGACCCTGGGGGAAAGCAGCAGGAAAACCAAGGAGGTTTTGGATGGTTTATGAAAATCCCAGGTTCTCCAAGCCAGCAACCCACTGAGACTTTCCTTTTGTGTCCCACAGACATCTCCAGCCTTAAAAGCTCCATCCAGACATATTTTTAATTGGCTTAGAATAAAACCAATACTTGGCACAGGATAAACATGGATCTGTTTGATTTCTGCCTCCTTCCATAAAAGTGAGTTGGCTCCACTCTCTTCATCCCAGTCTTAGAGCAGAGGGAAGGACCCAGCCTTACATTCCCTGCCAGAACAACTCCAGAGCCTTGTGGGAATGATCCACATCTTCCACAAAAGCCCCTTTTCTGGCCAGTGTTGCTGCTGAGCCCGGGCAGGTGCATCAGGCAGGAGGGTAACCCCCCTCTGGGGTTTTATGCTTTGCCACAAGGGAGGGTTCAAACTCTTCCACCCCCATCTGGGGGGTCCTGTTGACTCATGAGAGGGAAAATACTGGGATTGTACCTTCCAATTTTGGTTCACACAAGGTTCTCCCCCTCCTCCTCCCCACTGACCCAACAGCCATGTTAATCCCCCTCCCATTCCTGCAGACCTTACCTGCAGATCATTCCTTGTGGAGTCAGACCTGGCTGGGTTTGGGGGTGATGCTGTGACCCAGCAAAGCACCGTGGTTTGCATGCAGTGCCTGGCAATTCCTGTCCCTAAATCCATCATGCCAGGGGCTCAGACCTGCCCAGCTCTGCCCTGCAGGGGTGCCTTGCTGCGGAGATGGGAGGGCCTGGCTGTGGGATCCCACAGGGATGGGGCTGTTCAGCCAGCTGCTGTTGGCGCTGCAGGGTTGGGATGGGATTCCTCTGCTCATCCGAGGCTTTGTCCACAAGCAAACACCCAATCACACAGAACTGCCTGCATGAGACAGGAAGGAATTATTGCTTTTGAACATTTGGCTTGAAGAGGTGACTCTCCCTCTCTCTCTGTCCATCTCCCAAGGCTGATTTGGTACCTAACAAACTTCCAGACTCCACAGTACCTTTTTCTGCTCCTTTTTAACTCGGGTTGTAGTCCAAGCTTGTATTTATATAAAGCCATTGTGGAAAGATGCACATCTTGATCTGGGTGCTCAACACCAGCCCCAAGCTCCATCTGTGGCAAAATGCATTGAACAGATTGAGGTTTGAGCCTGTGCTCAGCCCTCAGCGTGTCCCGGTCACCCATCCCTGGCTCCCAAGGGATCTGTGGCAAAGAAATGCTGGGTTGGTCATACAAACTCCAGTTCAGTTCTGGAACACCTGTGGGCAACATAGAAAGAAAACTGAAAGTGGCCTGGCTTCTTCCAGCATCCTGTATCCAGAGATGCTCTGTGTCCATTTGGGTATCAGGGAGTTCCAGGAGAACAGTCTTGGAATTAGGCAGAAGGTTTGGAGTGAAGGGTCCAGGAAGGGCACAGCAGCCAACTGCCAGCCCAAAGGCACTTGAGAAAGAATTTACTAAAATAATTTCTTTTACTGATTTTTTGAAGTGCCCACTTATCACATTTACTCTGCTTATGGCTCTGGGAGGGAGCTGGCATTGTCATTTAAAATACAATTTTCCTTTAGATTCTTATCTGAAGGGGGGGAAAAAGTGTATTTTGTAACTGCATCATCAAGGATGTGATGGATTGTCAGAGGGAAGGGAGATGGTCCTGTGCCAGGAGTGGGCAGCTGTGGGATGGAGCTGATCCCATTGCCACTGCGAGACACGCATGGAGGCACCGTGAGTCTCACCCCACACCCCCACTGAACACCCAGACATCAGTGTTGGACATGCTGCACCGAGCTCAGCCCCCACAGTGCAGCTCTGCGTGACAAACCACGGCAGTGTGCTGAGCTGGAGTGCACTGTGTGACAGCAACCTGAGACAGACACGGCTCCAGGCAGGAGATCCAGCCCAGCTCTGGCCAGGAGATCCAGCCCAGCTCCAGGCAGGAGATCCAGCCCCAGCTCTGGCCAGGAGATCCAGCCCAGCTCCAGGCAGGAGATCCAGCCCCAGCTCCGGGCAGGAGATCCAGCCCCAGCTCCAGGCAGGAGATCCAGCCCCAGCTCCAGGCAGGAGATCCAGCCCCAGCTCCAGGGAGATGTGATGTTCATGGTCTGCAGCAGCCCCAAACATCAGTGTTCCTGCTGAAGCAGCTCCAGACCTCTTGCCCATGAGCCACAGGATGTTTTTCCACCACTCCCCCCAGTGCACTTGGAGGAGATCTGCTGAGCTCTGTGTATGCACAGCCAAGCCTTGGCTTGAGGTTAGGGAGACACAGAGTCTGGAATCCGAGGTTCAGACTCACCAGAGATGGAAAGGCCACAGGAAGGGTTAGAGGATGATGATGGTGAGCACAGGAGGGATGAAAGAGAGAGAGACAAAGCAGGTTAATTCAGCAGCCACACCTGGCTTTGCAGGGCTTGATCCTCCCTGTGACAGTGCTGGGGCCACCATCCCCTCCATGAGCTGCACCGTGTGCCGGAACAGGGATCTGGGGAGATGGCTCGTGGCAAATCAGCTCCCTCAGGGTTTGTGTTGGGCCCTGGGATCCCTCCTGTCACACAGAGCCGTGTGTGCCCGCTCAGGCCACGGGGGTGCTGAGCTCCGTGCCCGGGGGCTCCGTGTCCCAGAGGCTGACGGAGCGAGCACCGCGGCCCCGCGGCGCCGGGGGCAGCCTGGGCTCGCTGCCCGGAGCCCCGGAGTCCATGGAGTCGGTCTCCGCCTGCAGGGTGAGCACGTTCTTGAGGGAGGTGGCGGCGCGGGCCCCGCTGTTGGAGTTCCTCATGGACAGGGAGATGGCGCTGGGCCGCGGCTCCGCCGGGCGCCGGCAGCAGGGCAGGAATTTGCCCATGGCCCTCTTGAAGTCCCTCATGAAGAGCGGGTAGATGATGGGGTTCATGGTGCTGTTGCAGTAGCCCAGCCAGGTGAGCACGTCGAAGAATCCGGCCGGGACACAGTCACAAACTGCCTGGGGGACACAGCAGGGATCAGCAGCCTCCCACCTCAGCCCCAGCCTGTAGCAGACTCCATGGAGCTGGCTAGGGCCCCATGGCGTGCTGAGACTGAACAGTAGGAACTGCTGAGACAGCAAAATAAGCTCCTGTCTTCTGCCTCTTGAACCCTAGCTTATCTCTGTAACCCCACAGGCCACTTTTCCCCTAACCCTTACTATTGGACAAGTTTGGATCCCCCTTTACCCTATAAAAAGGGGCTGTTTTAGCCCATTTAGCAGAAGAAGAGCGGTCGCTGGAACCCTTCACAGACCCCTCAATAAACCATCGCTGTGGAACCACCAGGACCCTCCTCCTCCTCTCTCTCGTCTGCTTCTGCCCCCAGCCCTGTGGCGCTTTTGACAAGCATGAGCTGAAATCCTAAGAGAACTGATAATCACTAAAGAGCTGAAAATCACTTAGCTTGCCAAAGGTAGCCACGGCTTTGAGCAGTGTGGGTGTTCGGGCACTCTGTGTCCTGGAGGGACTGATTTATCCACACAGGACTGCCTTGCTAATCTGAGGACCTGCGGGTCTTTTTCACCAACCCAGAGGGGTTTCCCAGGCACACCAACATTCCCCTTTCAGAGGAAACCTTCAAATCCCTTTTGAAGGGCTTTTTCCTTTCTGTTGCTCCCTGGGGAATTGCATCCTTGGTCCTGGAGGTCCAGCAAGACCTTCTGGTCCCTCCAGTTGAACCCAGCTGGATTCCAAAGGGAAAACTTCTGGAAACCCGACATCAAGCCCCCACAGGCTCTTACCTGAGCTACGTTGGTGACAAAGAAGGGCAGCCAAGCCACGAAGAACATGCCCAGGAGGATGCCCAGGGTCAGGCTGGCCTTCAGAGCCTTCTTGCTGTGCTTGTTGGTGAACCTCCTGCTCTCACTGCCAGCCAGGGGCTGGCTCGGGGCATGTGGGACCTGCAGCCAGAGATAGGCAGTGGTGGGCAGCTCTCCCTGGCACCAGCACTGCCCTCTGCTCAACAAAAGTGGCATTTGGTGCTCCAGATCCTGCAAAACCCCTGCCAGTAATTCCCTTCTCTGTTCAGGGCTTTGCAGACACCACGAGCTGGGCACACACCACGAGCCCTGAAGCACAAATTAGGAAGGGGAAGCAATAGAAACCCTCAACACTGAGGGTACGATTTTATTTACTGTAAAATAGTATGTTTGTCATTAGGCTGCTCTTTAGAGAAAAACCCAGCTCAGTCCATGTGAGGAGAAAGCCTGCCCTAAACAGGCAGCTCCAGCTGCTGATTACAGCAGCAAACTAATTATGGTTTTAAAAGGAGGACATGAAACATTTCAGCCTCCAAACACCATAACCCAGCCCTCCGTCCCCTCCTGCAATCTAAAATTAAGTGATTATCTCAGCCCTCCCCTGTAATTAAATGATACCCTGTTGCAACTCAGCTTCCGGTCCAAAAAGAGAACAAAAATCTCTAAAATTAGATTAAGAAAAAGGTTAAAAGATGAATCTGAGGGTTCCTGGCTGACACCTTGTTCCTCAGCCAATTTGGGTCTTCAAGGAAGCTTTTGGGCCTCAGCTGAATGACAGGGAGATGGATGCTGCTCTTGCATGGCACAGCAAAGCCCTGAACATCCCCTGACTCTGTGGAGTCCAAAACCCTGGCATCCTGTGAGGAAATAAACACTTTATGATATTGTGTGTTTATTCTTTAATTCTCCTTTTCCTTTTGACTGTCTGGTGCAGCTTATCACGTGTGGGAGAGCTGGCCGGAGTCCTGGCTCTGCTCTTGGAGAGAATAAACTCAATCAAGGTATTTAAAGGCAATTAAGTTTGCCTTTTCCCTGTAGGATATGAGGTCAATAAAGCCTATTACAGGGAATTAAAGCTGTTAGATTTAGTGGCAATTACCTTCTCCTGGAGAAATACAAACAAGTGCAGCCACGTTTTTGTTATAAAACCCACACACTCCGGTTCCACCGGCGAGCACACGAGGAGCGCTTTGGCAGCTCCTGTTATAGAGCAGGTAACAAAAATAGAAGCTTCTGTTCAAAATAAGGTGCTCTCGGGAATCTGGCATTTGCTATTAGTTAAAATCCTTCTCCCCCGTATGTCTCACACCCACCACGGCCAAGATTTATGAGTGGAAAGTCAGATAAGATTAAATCCCTCGGGGATGACGCCAGCCAAGAGAGGGGGGAAACTGCGTTTATTTTGCACTGCTGAGCATTTTTGCCTGAATCTTATTTATTTCTCTGCTTCTGCTCACGCTGTTTCTGTGCTCATGAGCAGCCTCAGAGCTCTCCATTGCTGGGACAAGGCACGGGGCACCTCAGAGGATGTCAGGGAGGTGGATGTTGCCCAAAATCTCCCTCCCTTGGGTTGTCAAAGCTGGCTCCAGCCCCGAGACCATCCAGGAGGCAGAAACAGCCCAGGCACCCAAACTGTGGGGTCTGCCAGAGGCATCACATCCCTGTGTGCTCCTTACCGGTGGCGTGGCCTCGTCGGCGGTGGCCACGTTGGAGGCCAGGGAGGCCACCTGCACGGCCTGCTTGCGCGCCGCCAGCAGGATGCGGCAGTAGGTGAAGGAGATGGTGGCGGAGGGCAGGAAGAAGGTGAGGCAGGAGGCCACCAGGGCGTAGGGCAGGCTGACCAGCAGCCGGCACTGCTCCTCGTCCCCCCGGCCCGTGACGTTCAGGGGCTGCACCTGGAACTCCAGCTCGTGCCAGCCCATCTTGATGGGCAGGAAGGAGGCCAGCGCGGCCAAGGCCCAGGCGGCCAGGACGAGCGCCAGCGCCCTGCAGGACGTCATGCGCAGCTTGTAGCGCAGCGGGGACGTGATGAGCAGGTACCTGTCCAGGCTGATGAGGCACAGGTTGAGGATGGAGGCGCTGCAGCACATGACGTCGAAGGAGGCCCAGAGGGAGCAGAAGTCCCCCCGCAGCACCCAGCGGCCGTAGAGCTGGTTGAGCATGGCCGGCGGCATCACCACCAGCCCCACCATCAGGTCCGACATGAACAGGGACACCAGGAAGTAGTTGGAGGTGTTGCGGAGGGAGCGCTGGCTGACGATGAGGAGGATGAGGAGGAAGTTGCCCGCCGTGGTCAGCAGGATGATGAAGCAGAGGAAGGCGGCCACCCAGCTGCTGCCCACGAGCAGGGAGTGCTCCCCCAGCACGCTGGCATTGGGGGTCCCCAAGTCCCCCTCCATAAGGAGCCGGGGGCAGGGCTGGCTCTGGGCTGGGCACCCTCTCCAGCGTGGCCAGTGCTATGTGATCATCACCGGGGCTGGGGAAGGAGGATCATCTCTCTGCTCTGTGTCTGTCCTCCCTTCTCCTCTCCTCCTCCTCTCCCTCTCTTCCCCCACTGTCTCTCCTCACTGGCACTCAGGGCAGGGTGACATTCCCAGGAGCCGATCAGCAGGACCAAGGTTCCCTCCCCATTACTCACAGCAGTTCCTGTAAATCCCCCTGCTCTGGGATGTCCCTGGATGCTGCTTCTGGGCGCTGGGGACGAGCTGGAAGGCAGAGTTCCCAAGGTGCCAGGGAAGGCAGGATGCTCTGGATACCCTGATGCTCTGGATGCACCGGACCAAGGAACAATACAGCACCGAGATGCTCTGGATGCTCTGCACTTCAGCTGCTGGGGATGCTCTGCATCCCAGGATGTCCCAGGTGCCAGGGCTGCTCTGTACCCAGGGTACCCTGGCCGCTGGGGATGCTCTGGACTCCAGGATGCTCCAGATGCTGGGGATGCTCCGGCCCCCCGAGGCTCAGCTGCCGCCCCCCGGCTGGGCTGGGCTCCCTGCAGAGCTCTGTGCCCGGGGTCCCGGAGCTCCTCCGCTGCTGCAGCCGGAGCCGTCGGGAGCGGCAGAGCAGCCTCGGGCGAGGAGGACCGGGATGCTCCCGGCCGAGCCCGCCCGGAAGGAGGAAGATGCGGAGTGTGGAAGGGATCTCTGCCGCGGCACAGCAGCGTCCAGCCCACAGGGAGCGGCGGCAGTGGGTGTGTGCAGGTGCCAGCCCGACTTTCACCTGCTGCTCTGGATGCGCACAAAGGATGCAGAAATGCCGATCGAGGAGGTGGGGCTGGGGGGGAGAGGAGGAGATGAAATGGAAGCGCTAATGAAAACAGGGATCTGGGCTAAACTCCACAAAGTGGCAGCCAGAGAGTTCCCGTTTCTGCCTTAAAGAGACAGCCCCGTGCTCTGCCATCCCTGCTGGAGGCACCTGGGCCAGCAGGTCAGTGGCCAAACCCAGCTGGCAGCTCGAGTTCCAGGCTCCATCCTCCACACTGGGCGAGAAAAAGCAAAATTTTGCAAAGTTAAATAAAAAAGCAACAAACAGCTGCCCACAAGAGCCCCCAGGCAGCAGCCCCAGGACTCACTGGCAGATATTGCAGCAATCTGCAGCCAGGGATGGAGGAGCAGAGACAAGGCAGAGCCTGGCCCCTCTGCTCCGGGGTTATTTGGACTGGCTCGGGGCAGCCCAGCTCCCTGCCTGAGGGGCAGTCCTGGATGGCCCCACAGCAACAACGGAGAGGAGCCAGCCCAGAAAACCCTTCTGAGTCTCTGTGTGCTGCTGGGAATTCTGTGCTGACACCTCCATGCTCAGGGCAAACACCTCAGGGTGCTGGGCAGGGACTGCCTGGGGTTTTTAATTACCCAGCTGCCCAAAGGTGGGGTTTTCCCAACCAGTGGCTGTGATTTCTGCTGGGGGAGACCAGGGCTGAGGGCAGTGGCTCCAGCACAGACCAGAGCTGAGGGTGTGCTCCTGGCACCCACCCTGTGCTCCCAGGGCCAGCCCTGCCCTCCCCAAGTGCCCACTGGAGCTTTCCTTGGCACGCCTCCCTGGGCAGCTGTGCTGCAGATGTGTGGGTGAGAGCCAGCTGTGCACACCACACCCCCAGCCACCACCCCAGGGCAGAAATCAGCCTCTTTACCACGTCCTGCTTTTCCAGTCACCTTTCCAACACATTTGTTGTGCTTTTCCCAGTGCCTGAATGGGCATTCCAGGCCTGGAAACCATCTGTGAGCAAGGCACAGGAGGTGGAAGGCAGGGACTCAGACAAACACACACAGATTTATCCCCCCAGATCTCTGGGTCAGGCTGCCACTGGCAAACAGCTGCTTCCACTTGTGCCAGGACAGGCTCTGCTGCCCAGGACCCTCCCCTGGATGCTCCCTGGCCCCCTCAGTGTCACAGTGTGCTGGCAGCAGCCCCAGGGCAGCACCACGTGCGAGGCTCTGTTTGCAGCAGGAGGTTTCCTTAGAAAAGCCTTTGCCCCAGGAAAGCCTCACCTGCCCTCTGTGCTGGGAGCAGAGAGAAACCCCACCCTGAGCAGCCTCCCCAGGCAGGGTGAGGGAAGGCAGCACTCAGATTTATCCCAGCTGGATGCACAGGGAGGAAGTGATGTCCCAGTGCAGAGCCAGCCTCCCTTCCCAGCCCTGCTGCTCACCAGGAACATCCCAGATTGGCTGCAGAGCTTTTGCTTCTGAGGGGGAGACTGGATCAGAATCATGGAGTCCTGGCATGGTTTGGGTGTGGAGGGGCCTTAAAGCTCCTTCCATTCCCACCCCTGCCATGGCAGGGACACCTCCTGCTGTGCCAGGGTGCTCTGAGCCTCACCCAGCCTGGCCTTGGGCACTGCCAGGGATCCAGGGGCAGCCACAGCTGCTCTGGGCAGCCTCTTCCCAACACCCACAGCACATCCTCCATGCATGGGAGGCTTTGTACACTTGGTTTGGCTGTGTTGGCTGGGGCAGCAAATCTGAACTGATTGAAACAAAATGTGTTTAAAAAAACCTGCCTTAAAATGAAGACCAAATCCTACCATTGTCCCTGCAAAAGCTTCTTTGTGCTGGCAGCTGTCCTGGCCTGTGCTGCATCTCTGGACACATCTGCAGAGATCATGGACTCCACCAGCTCTGCTCTCCAGCATCACTAGCAGGGAAAGCAAAACCAGGTTGTCAACAGCCACCCAAGTGTCAACATGGCAAAAAAAAAAAAGGGTGAGACAGGGAGAGTCCAACTGGGAGCTGAGAGACTTCAGTGAGTCCAACTGGGAGCTGAGAGACTTCAGTGAGTCCCCAGCAGTCCAGGGCTGAGCACAGAAACCTCCAACCCTGCAATGCTCTCTCGAGATGTCCTTCAGGCTGTGACTGGGGTGGCTCCCTGGGTTTGAATCTGGGCAGAGCCTGGCTAACTACCTCAGTTTATGGTTTCATCTGCACAGCAGCCCTCACTGCCTGCCTCTGCTGGAGCTCAGCTTGTGTGGAATGGAGGTGGAGATGTCCTGCTCCAAACACCTTGAACTGCAGCTCCTGGAGTTTACAGGAACAGCCCCCTGCTGAATCCAGCTTGTTTCCACTGTACACCAGCAAAGGGGCCCTGTGATAGTGCTCAGTGACCACCACAGGTTTCTCCACCTTTGCCTGGCTCTCAGGTAAAGCTCCCTTCCTTGAGAAGACACCTCACGGCCCAAAAACATCACAGTAACACCCAGAGCACCTCTAGCCCTGCCAGGCCCTCCCTGCTCAGCCCAGCCTCTCTGCTGTGGCAATTCCTGCCTAACACAAAGCCTCTCCCACTTCCCAAAGCACAGACCTGCTCTCCCAACCTCTGCAGAGTCCCCAGAGCCCCACAGAGGAGGGCAATGAGAGCTGAGCTCAATAAAGGGGACAGTGAGAGCTGAGGTCAATAAAGGGGCAATGAGAGCTGAGCTCAGGGAGGGACACGCTGAACTCAGGGAGGGACACTCAGAGCTCTCTGCTGGCCCAGCACAGCCTCTGGCCCCTCCAGGAGCTGCTGAACCTTCCCCAGGGCCAGGCTCAGACCAAGGAGCATCACTGATCATTGCTCAGGGCACATCCATTCCACTGATCATTGCTCAGGGCACATCCACGCTGGCACCGGTGGGACCAGAGATTTGCAAGGGCACAGGGAATGCCCGATCCAGAGCCCGCTGGCTCCAGCCACGGTGCCCCTCCGTGCCCCGAAGGGATGTCCTGTCCGGTCCTGTCCGAGCCGGGCTCCGGGAGCATCCCGTGAGCACGGGGATGCCGGGGACACGGCGGAGCGAGGCTGGCACCTAGCGGCTGTCACCTGCCGGCTGTCACCCTGCGGCACAGCAGCCCCGGAGGCTCCCGTGTGTCACAGACATCTGTTATGAAAAATCCTTTCCTTAGCATTTTTTCCTCCTGAGAAGCTGAGAGGCTTCAGGGACAAAATGTAAACAAAGATTATCTGCTGCTGTGGAATGCAACAGGTGCATCTGTGATTGGTGTCAGAGTTGTTTCTAATTAATGGCCAATCACAGTCAGCTGGCTCAGATTCCCTGTCCGAGACCAAAGCTTTTGTTATGATTCTTTTTTTTCTATTCTTAGCCAACCTTCTGATGAAATCCTTTCTTCTATTCTTTTAGTATAGTTTTAATATAATAGATATCATAAAATAATAAATCAAGCCTTCTGAAACATGGAGTCAGATCCTCATCTCTTCCCTCATCCTCGAACCCCTGTGACACGGTCACACTCATGCACAGGCGGCACCCACAGCTCCCCGGGCAGCTCCCCCAGCACACGCAACCCACACCCTCAGTATTTGGGCTCACTTTTCCTCCCAGCAGCTCTCTGCTCCCTTTCCCAGCTGGAATGTGGCTCAAAGCTGTGGGAACCACGGCTGTCCCTGCCCCGGAGCCTCCTGCCTGTCCTGGCCTCAGCGCCGCCAAAAACCAGACAGGCGTCACAGCACTGAGCAGTGGAAGTCAGAACTAATTTATTTAAGAAAAAAAAACCCAAAACTTGTCAAAAGGACGGGGAGGCATTCGATTACAAGCTCTGGAAGCTCTTGTCAGGACAATGCCAAGGAATCAGCTTTATAGAGCAGAGAGAGGGGCAGCAGAGGCCGTGCCCACCCTGACCCCCAGCCCTGCCCAAGCACTCCCTGCACACGGACGTTCCAGCTCTCAGCCCCTTCTCCCTCCACCACCATGAAAGTGCAGCAGGGAGAGGGGGGACAGGGCTGGAACCTCCCCCAGACCCCCCTCAGCTCTTGGCCTTCCCCTGCAGCCCCAAAATGTGGAGTCCCAGTGCTCATGATCCAAGTCCCTCGTTCCCAGGGAGCAACGTGGTGGCCCTGGGGACAGCAAGGTAAGGGTTGTCACCACCATGGTTCCCATGCCCCCAGAGGCACCTCCTGGGGCAAAACCCTCCCCAGGAGCCACCTGATACAAAGGGCTGGGCTCGGACCAAGATCCCGTGGGTGCCAGGAGTGCATCCACACTGAGCCCTTGTGGGCAGGCAGGGTGAGAGGAGGCAGGAGGGTGCTGCTGGTCCCACCACCCCAGAGAGATGTGGGTCCCTCCTGGGGCTGTGGAGAGGCTGCTTCCCTTCCTCCTCCACGCTGGGCATGAGGAGAACCCAGCAGGACTCAGAGGGATCCCCCCAGGGCCAGGAGCCTGTGGAGAGCCCCAGCCCTTGCTCTCAGCCAGAGCCCCTCATGCCACTCCTCTCAATATATTATCATCATCATCATCATCATTATTATTATTATTATGTGCATCTGGGAAGGCCGAGCCCTCGTGTCTCAGCCTGCAGCTCCAGCCTCAGCCCTGCTGTGCCCCCAGGGTCGGGGGCGACGCGAGGGCAGCGATTTGACAGGAAAGACTCCAGCACCCCCCTCCCTCCCCAAAGCCCGGCCCAGCCCTCAGAGCCCTGCCAGGACAGTCCACACGGTCACTCCTCGCCCTCCTCCTCGTGGTGGTGGTGGCTGGAGGGCGGCTCCTCCAGCTCCTGCTGGTGGTGGGGGTAGTGGTGGGGCGCGGGCCCCTCGTGGGCCATGTTCTCCTCGGCGTTCAGGTACACGTTGAACAGGGCTCCCTCGTGGCTAGGCTCCTTCCCACAGGCCTGGCAGCTGCAGTGCAGGATCTTCTCCACCAGCTTGTCCACCCTGGGGATCTCCTCGTTGCCTGGGCAGTCCAGTGTCACCTGGGCAGCAGGACAAGGACAGAGCAGGTCAGCGCTCAGGCTCCCGTGGTGGGAGGTGTGAGCTGCCCCAGACCCTGCAGATTTGGGGTGGTTTCAGGGCAGATGTGATGGGTTTCTATCCATAGAAACAAGCCCCTGGTCAGTCTGCAGGGTGGGAGTTCTCTGGGAATGTCTTGTTCCAGACATTCATGGAAAATCTCAGAATTATCAAGAGACCTTCAAGCTCATCAAGTCAAACCCTCAACCCAGCACCAGAGCACTGTTTAGAGGACAGTCACCTCTAAACCAGGGAATCACTGAATCATTAAGATTGGAAAGGACCTCCAAAACCATCAAAACCAACTTATGACCCGTCCCCACCTTGTCACCCAGCCCAGAGCACTGACTGCCCTGTCCAGCCATTCCTTGGGCACCCCCAAGGGACAGGGACTCCACCACCTCCTTGGGGACCTTTTTCCAAAGCCTGACCACCCTTTCAGTGACATTTTTTTTCTTATATCTAATCTGAACCTCCCTTAGTGCAACCTGAGGCCATTTCCTCTCCTCCTTTCACCTGAGACATGGCAGGAGAGACCAATCCCCACCTCACTCCCACCCTTCAGCACCAGCTCCAGCAGGACTCAGCTCCCAGGCACTGCTGGCACTGGAGTATCCATGAGACAGCAAAGGCCACCCACAAGGGATGATGCCAAGCAGCCCAGTTTGGGCTAAACCCTCTCATCAAATGTGAGCTGGAAGGAAGGCAGAGGGCAGAGCCAGTTCCCTGGGCTCTGGGCTGCTCTGGGACCTGGGTTTATGGCTCTGCCAGCATCAGAGGTGACACAGAACTGTGAGGTCTAAGGATGAACTTCTGGACATCAAACACAGCCAGATCTCCCAAGGGGGTGCAGGTGGACAGAGGGAGCAGTGGAGACAGCAGGAATGTGGATAAGCATAGGGATAAATAATGCAGGGACTGACAGGGGATGGTTCTGCAAAGAGAGGACAATGGATCATTCAGCAGAGCTTCCAGCAGCTCCTTCCACCCAGGCATCTCGGGACATGGTACAGCCACCTGAGAGCTGCCCTGGGAGGAACCTCTGAGTGGGAAAAGCCCAGAGAAGGAGCAGGAGTGGCCCTGAGGGGGTGTCAGAGCAGAGCTGGGGCCCCATGGAGCAGAGCAGGATGGATACTCACGATTTCCCACATGGATTGGGCTGGCATGCAGGAGTCGCAGTGGACCAGGGACTCTGTGGACTGGGGGAAGGTGTTGGGGACGCTGTAGCTGAAGCACTGTCCCAGACAGGCCCTGCAAAGACAGCAGGATGGGGCTCAGGGGAGGTGCTGCCCTTCCCAGGCAAGGCAGAGGTGTGACCTTCCCTGGCACAGAGGCAGGACACCGTGCCTGGTGCCAGCCACAGCCCAGAGGCACTGCAGTGCCAGCAGTGCCTCCAGCCCTGCCTGAGGGCAGCTCTGTACCTGTTCTGGATGGATTTGGACTCGCAGCCGCTGTGCCCCACGATCTGGGTGATGTTCTTGGCCTCACACCAGGCGCTCTTGTCCGGGAAGAGGGCGAGCTTGTTTATGGGCGGTGGGGCAGCCAGGAGCAGCGCTGGGAACAGGGCCCCCACCAGGAACCATAACATCATGGCCAGCTCTGCCAGAATCCTACACCTGCACACGGAGAGCACAGCGTTAGCAGCAAAAAAAACTGGCCAAGCAGCCCATTTCCCCTACCCCAGGAGTTCTTGGGTGTTACAAGCACAGGTCCAGCCCCACTGCTTTGGTCTTGCAGCATGCAAACTGGATTTCTTCCTGCACAGTATTAATGCTATTTCCTAATGTTATGTCCTCAGCACTGCAAGTTTCATTGTAAAAGTCTGTTGTAATTAGATCACACTGCTGTATGTACAACCAATTTCTCACTTCTGCTAATCAACCTATTCACTTTCTTTTGCCTCTCTTCCTTAATGATGCCAAGGGCCCTGCTGTTTTGTCAGCCTGTCTGGAGGTTTAAGCAGAAAGCTTAATTAATGTCTTCAGCAGTGATCTGGAAAATGCACTCTCTCACAGACAGTTTGGATAGATCCCTATGATCCCCCTCCACAGCTCCCAGAACTCTGCCCAGAGTGGGATGTGCTGCTCTGCCTCTTTCCTCTTCCAAAGGAGCTCTGGGCCAGGCAGAGACCTGCCTTGCCTCTCCCAGGCTTTTCCTTATTTCCCACCCAAAGCTGCCCTGGGAGAACTTTGCAAACCAAAAGTGTCACCGCCACGAGTCGAGCCGGGCTGGGGAAGTCCCACAGCACAAAAACGTTTTTATTTGAGGAAGGCACAAGCTTTCCCCCTTCCTTCTCTCCCAGCTGGGAAGCCTTGGGGGCCCCCTCTCCTCCTGGGAGTGCGCAGCAGGTGTCGCTGCAAGGCAGCAGCACAGACACGGGGAAACCTCAGCCCAGGGCTGGGAACCCGCGGGAGGAACAATACAGCGTTTATTCACACAGAGCCCTCAAATTCTGCTCAGGGTTATTCCGGGGACGGGACAAGGGGGGGCCTTGTCACAAGGGCACGAAGGTGGTGGGCTTGGAGGTCGCTGCTCACCCCCAGAGAAATCCCCCCGAGGTTTCCTTGCTCTGCTCTCCTGAATTAACACCCCCAAGTCGCTGGGGAAAGGCAGATGGAAAAGCAGCACAGAAACAGGGAGATTTTTTTCCTGTGTGAGGTTTGGATGGAGTAATGGTGAAAGGCATTTATACTTCCTAAAATATTTGTTAGAACCATGTTATTTGTTATTTCCTTCTATTTATTTATCCAGACGATGATGCACAGCCCACACTGGAAAGACTGCTGTTGATTCCCATGGCTCCTGGGCCCAGCCCTCTAACACTTGCTGGGAGAAGAGGAAAAATGCCCTGTTCCTCTGGAGCCCTCATCCACACCCCCTGGGCTGCAGCACCATCAGATTTACCTAAATGATTGAGACACCTCCTGAGCACTCAGGGATTTTAAGGTCGTTATGGGATTTTGCCCTGTTATCCCTCCACTGGATCTGAATCAAGAGACAGACCAGAAAGATTCTTCCCTGCCTTCCACCCCATGGCACACAGAAAAGAGCATCCTCACTCATGGGATCTCTGGAGGAATCTTGTGGGGTCTCTGCTAAATTTCCTCATTTTCTGGTGATACAGAACCACAGTAATATAATGCTGCAACACCTGCAGAGCCCTGGCTTTGTAATCCTCCCAGCAGTTGTGGGATGTGGATCCCATGGCTCCCTGGTGGGAATACCTGCACAAAGGAGACCTTGCAGGTGCTGGCTGGAGATAAGCAGAGGGTTTTAACTCCTGAGCTTGCACTGCCACTAATGAGAGTTGTGGGGTTAAATACATCTGTCCCGAAGAGGACTCTTGTGCCTGAGGTTTTTTTCCCATTTCAGCAGGGGAATCCTGCAGTTTCTGAAGGATGAACATGGCAAAGCTGCACACACAGACTCACACACACTTGGTTTGCTTTCTGAAACAAGCATCACTCATTCCTCAAATGCCAGCAGCTCTGTGCTGAGGAATCCTGCTCCCAAAGGCAAGTCTGAGATCAGAGCTGGGATGTGACCCAGAGAGCAATCTCAACCCCCCGGGGAACAACCCAAATTCCTCTGGAGCCAGCACACAAGTTCACTTCCACATGCCCCATTAGAGAGCAATTTCCTTCTTTCCTAAGAAAGGTGGGGTTTTTCCATGTTTCTGTGCATCTCTAGCCAGTTGCAGAGGCAAAATTCCTGCCTGTGCTGGGGTTCTGTTTCCTGGGGTCTGTGCTCCATGGAGGTGTTTCTGCTGCTCAGAGCAGACCCACAGGCACGAGGGATCCTCTCCCAGCATCCTGTGAAGATGAGCGAGGCTGTGCTCTGCTCCAGCACAGGACCTGGCCTGGATTCAGGAAAGCACTTAAACATGTGCTGAGCTTCTCCTTTCCTGAGCTGGGTGTGTTTGTAACCAGGGCCCCAGGGCCGCTGTCCCTGTGCAAGGGGTGGGGAAGAGCTGGGGAATTCCCAGCAGGGGAAGGGGGCACCCCTTTGGAGCTGGAGCAGTTCCAGAGTCCCCCATGGCTCAGGGCACCCAGCACTGCCGTCCCCCACTGCCCTGCAGCCCTGAGCACACCACATCCCCTGCACATCCCCTGCACATGGTGTTTTCCTTCTCCCAGGAATGTCCTGGAACCCGCAGGGCTACTTTTCTAGTAAGTAACGAGGTTTATGCCAGTGCCTAGGAAAACATCTGATGCAGCTGAGTTTGGGAGGGAGCCGGGGCTGGGAGCTGCGTGTCCATAGCTCAAAGCAGTCATGCGGACAGAGCTGCCACCAGCACCATTCATCTGACAGCACCACGGAGACAAAAGCACCGTGTCCCTACTCCCCCCCGCCTGGGAAGGGAAGGCAAAAAGGAAGACGAGGCACCCGAGCAGGTTTGCAAACTCCCGATTAAATAAAGGCATTGAGCACATTCCTCCGTGACAAGCTAAATTACACGTTGCAGCCCAAAGGAACAAGTGTGTTCTCCGGCTGACCCGGCGGGAGCAGCCACTTCCCGGCACACAGGGGCTTCTTTCTCTCCCCCGAACCCAGGCACATTTTTTCCCCCGCTAGTCAAAGCTCTTCAAGCAGAAAGTTCAGCTCAGTTCCGGCAGAGCCACCGGCCCGTGAGGGGCTCCCCCCGCTCCCTCTGCAGGGAGCCCAGGGCAGCTTCCCCTCCATCCCTCCGGCAGCATTTGGGAAAGAAATGACTCAGCCCTGAACCTGGCACATCCCAGCTCCCGGCACAAACAACCTCTCAGCGCAGGCACAGCTGCAGCCCCGTGCTCCGGAGCCTTTTCCAGCCGTGCCCGAGGAGCTGAGGGGTGGCTGGGACCGGGGTTCCACCCCAGCAGCCCCGAACTGGTTCCACCTCAGTTCCACCGGCAGCTTCCCGGCGTAGAGATCTCCTGGTACCACCTCAGATGTTCTGTGTCACCTGAAGAGCTCCTTCCTCCCATCCCAGCAATCCCAGCACTCTCAGGAGTCCCCCCAGCAGGACAACACCAGCGCCTGGGAGCAGCTGGGAAAATCTCCGTCGTTCCATGGGCTGAGGACAATCCCTGGAATTACCTCGGAGGCCACGTTCCCACCATCCAGCCCACAGCTGTTCCCAGACATTTGGAAACCAAACACTTCTGGAGGAAAATAAAACAGATCTAATCAGTTTTACCCTCTTTTTCCAGTGGGAAGTTTACACCATAACACAAGACAGGCTTGCAGGTGGACATGGGGAATGTTTCACGAGTTGTTTAATGTGTTTATAGGTATTTTTCTTATCCAGGATCTTGCAATTCTGCCAAATACAGAGAACCACAAACACAGGTAGGTTGTGCTCAGGGCCACACACGAGGCACCGCAGGCTCTGAGAGACAAGAACCCCCAAAGCTTTCCAAACACCACTGGGGCTCCCAGGCTGTGAGCACAGCACAGACACGGGGTCCATTCTGTGCTGTGCCTCAGGGACCCCAGCCCTTACACACGAGCTCTCAGCAGAGATGGGCAAGGGGAAAGTTTTGGCTCCTGGTCTGGGTCAGAGCTGGGATCCCCTCCCCTGGACACGGGGCTGTCCTTCCTTTCCAGCTCCCCACCCAGCTGTGCCCTCGCTGGGCCGAGGAGTGACCCCAGGCTGGTGTGGGACAGGAGCCACAGGAGCCCTCTGTGTGCCTCTGGTGATTTGTGCTGTTTGACAATAGCTACCTCACGGAGCAGAGGAGGGCCCAAAGGTGCTCTGTGCCTCAGTTTCCTGGCTGCAGGAGGAGCAGGGCAGCTGATGGGTGCACAGGGAGGTGTCTGGAGAGCCCAACTCCACTGCACAGAAGGGGCTGCCCAGGCAGCAGGGAGGGCTGGGCTGGTGCCAGAGCCCTCAGCCCACACCCCTGGGTGCACAGGGCAGGTGGGAGCCGGGTGGGCACAGCCAGGTGTGGGGGAGTCACCCCGGGACACAGCACTGCAGGCAGGGCAGGGAGCACTGCAGGGACTCGTGTGGGATCTCTGCTCTCACTGCAGGGAATGCTCAAAGGAAAATTATTATTGAGGCACCTAAAAGGATGCAAAGCCAGAGTAAAGCGTCTGCTTGGTGGCAGCTGGAAAAAAAATATCCCAGGAAGATCCAGGGCACGGCTCTCCTCAGGGGCAGGATTAGGTCTGTAACCGCTGAACGCCACTGGGGACTGGCTCTTAGGAAACTCAACTCAAATAATATTTGCTCACATGGAACAAAACAACTTATAAGCCAGCATTATTAAGAGGGAAAGCTTAAATCTCAACTGTTAAAAATGGAGAAGTCACAGTGTATTGAAAAACATCTATCAAAACAACAGATGTTATTTAATACCTATTATTAAATACTTCCCCCTTTTTGAAATTTGCATTTAGCTAAAACTTTACAGTTTTGGGGACCCTTACTGTAGTGACTGTATGAGGTAAGATATGGGCAGGGGAGAGGGAAGAGAACTCTGCACTGAGAATGTCTGGAGGGAATTCTTCAGGACAGCAGGACACAAGAGTGCTTAACTGAGCACAGAAATCTCTCCAAGCTCAGAGCCCCAGTCTTGCTTCGCTGAGCTGCAAAATCTGGGGAGAAATTACAAAAAAATAAACAGGGAACCACCACAGGAAGACATTTGATATTTAACAACCACAAGAATCCATCCTAAGAACTTTTTGATAGTGGAGAAAAAGCTGTGTTGTTTCTCACTGTGGACCTGGCTGTGTCTGCTCCTTTCAGAAGCAGATGTTAGAGCTTCCCTTTCTGTAACATATTAATTTCCACTCAAGCATGGTTGGGCAAGTTGCAGAAATAAAGAAAAGCAGTGCAGCATTTTTAAAGCCTTCTGCCCTCCCCACATTGGCCAGAATGTGAAAAGATGTTGGTACATTGGGAGTTTTAATCTGGCTTCTCATCCATGCACTGAGCTCTTGGGAAACTCATTTTTTGCAGCTGGGAAAAAAAAATCCAAGATGCTTAACCTACAAAATTAATTGGAAAACTACCTCTGGACTTGGGCTTAGGATGGGGTCCTGAAGGAGCTCTGCTGGAAAAGGCACCCACTAATGGCCTGTAGAAGAGGCAAGAGTCATATAAACAGTTTCTGGTCATTTATTTCAATTGCTCCATTTCTTCAGCATTAGGAACAATCATGGCCAGGAAAACGCATCAACCTAAAGCTCAGGAGCACATCCTGGCCCCACACCTGCACTGGCCCTCTTCCTGAGGCATGGGGGGCTCTGCAGCCCCCAAGAGCAGCTGGAGGAGTGGGATGGGAGCAAGGATCAGCTGTGTGGGGAGCTGGAAAATGAGCCCGGGACCAGATCAGCTGTGTGGGGAGCTGGAAAAGGAGCTTGGGACCAGATTAGCTTTGTGGGGAGCTGGAAAATGAGTCCAGGACTAAATCAGCTTTGTGGGGAGCTGGAAAACGAGCCCGGGATCAGATCAGCTGTGTGGGGAGCTGGAAAAGGAGCCTGGGACCAGATCAGCTGTGTGGGGAGCTGGAAAATGAGCCTGGGACCAGATCAGCTGTGTGGGGAGCTAGAAAAGGAGCTTGGGACCAGATCAGCTGTGTGGGGAGCTGGAAAAGGAGCCCGGGATCAGCCTCCAGCGGCGCCGGGAGCAGTGGGCTGGGCAGCCCCAGCTGGCTGGGCAGGGGGTCCGGGCTCTGGCCAAGCCCTGCACGGGCCAGGACCGGTCTGGAGCTGTGCCTGGAGCGTTCCCAGCCGGGTCGGGCCCGGTGCAGCTGATCCAGCCCAGCCGGGAGCAGCGTTCCAGCCCCGGGCTCGCCCGCATGCCCGGGCCTGAGCGGGGCCCGGCTGCCTCCTGCTCTCCCCGGGGCTGGGGCTCCCTCAGAGCCGGGGCTGGTGCTCCCCACAAAGCCGGGCCTGGTGCTACCTCAGAGCCGGGGCTGGTGCTCCCTACAGAGCCGGGGCTGGTGCTCCCCTCAGAGCCGGGGCTGGTGCTACCTCAGAGCCGGGGCTGGTGCTACCTCAGAGCCGGGGCTGGTGCCCCCACATAGCCGGGGCTGGTGCTCCCCACAGAGCCGGGG
>JAWWMQ010000089.1:1138091-1159988 GCA_035047885.1 Chlorospingus flavigularis
CCTGGATCCCTGGCAGTGCCCAAGGCCAGGCTGGATGGGGCTGGGAGCAGCCTGGGACAGTGGAAGGTGTCCCTGCCCATGGCAGGGGGGCACTGGATGGGCTTTAAGGTCTCTTCCAGCCCAAACCACTCCATGATCCAATGGTACTGGAATGCTGCTGTCTCCTTGATCCTCCCTCTTTCTCAGTCTGTTGCCTAAATTCATATTTAATGTAGATTTACTAAGGCATTGACTTTCTCCTGGTATTGTATTTATGTTCTGATAACACAGGAGTGTCCATGAGGCACAAAGGACTGGGAATACATTTCAGTATTTTCTCAGCTTATCAGATTCAGATTATCACCAAAGTCAATATTGAGGATCACAGTGGTTTACACCTACCAGTGATTCCATAAGATATCAGCCTCTGGACAGTAAAACATCACTCCCAACTTTCTCAGGGATTTGCCAGTAAGAATTCGGGGCAATTTGAAAATAGCAAAGGGTGGCACAAACACTTTTGGAGTCTCCCAGTCTGTGAAGGGCAGCCTTCCCCTGAGACTCCACCACCACATGAAAAACCAGTTGGGAAGGATGGGCAAGGATGGGGTGCTGGACTGCAGTCGGGGCCTGGCTGCACACCACATTCCCTGCACGACTTCTCCCTGACCTCGCCTACAGCTTCTCCCATCTCTAGAATGGGAATTCCAAACCCTCCTACCTCCCTGCAGCCCATCTGTTTAGTTTGTACATTCTCCAGGGCAGAGGCTGGTTTTTATTTGTGTGTACAGCACCACATACAGCCAGGTCCTGCTCTTGGCCACGGCTCCAGGCAGGACTGGAACACAAAGCAATGACGGTATCTTGATCAAACATGAACAACTCGGATAAACAATACAAAAGCAGCTTGATATTTTTTTCCCCGCTGTCTCTGCTTTTCCGTGACTTGTTTATTCATCTCAAAGCCTCAGCAGACATCTAATCAAGCTGTTAAAGAGGCAGATTTGTGGTCAGTCGAGCACTTGGGGAGTTGTTAAACGTTCAAAACCAGTTCTAGTCAGCAAACAGCTTCTTTTTTTTTTCTCCCCTTCTCCTGGGTAGTGATATGGTTTCCTTACTCACTGTATACTCCAATTACAATTGGGATACAAGTTCTCTCCTAAAAGGTCTCATTAAGTCTGGGTAGGGACACCTGCCTTTTTCAGCCCTATCTTGTTTGCACTTTTTGGTCCCGATCCAAATCACGCCACAGATGAAGCAATGATTTCAGCAGGCTTAAGAAAGAAGGAAAAATGTGATAGTTTCCAGATGAGTGTATTATACTAAATTTAACATGCCTTTTGGTACTTAGAATTTCCACTTTTCCCCCTTCCATTTATGCAATTAGAAATTAAGAGGCAGGAAACCATTCCTACTCCAGCCTCAGCCTGGAAGGTCACAGGCTCCTTCCCACAGAAGGAAAAAGGAATATGAAAATTATGAATTTTGCACAGCTTACATGGACAGGTTCAAAAATATGTTTGGGATAATACATCTTTAATTAAATAAAGCAAAATAAATACAGACTCTTCACGTGGTAGTTATATGTGCATATACATATATATATATATACATCAACACAGACAGCAAGAAGCAAGGCAGCTGTGAAGAAAACCAAAAAGTTAAGCTTTTATTCTATTTAAAGAGCAATGACAAATTTAAATTCCACTTTTAGAATTGTGCATTTTTTCCACACTCACTCATGTTGACTTGATCACCTTTGTTCTGACTGTTCTGACTGTAGCAGTAAAGGACACACTAGGAATTGATATCTACCATGGGTATCTCTGAGTTCCAGGGCCAGAAGAACCACCTGCTCACAGGCCAGAGCAGCCCACAGCAAGAATTAACTCTGGGAAGTCACATTTGGGCTGGAGCAGAGCATGTAAGGGCAGGATGACTCGTTACCAGGGACACCAAATAAAAATTGAGTTCATCATCAGCCTGAAGGACAGAGCAGGAGCTGAGGCTCTCTCCGCACACTGACAGTCACTGTGTGAGGTGTTGCCACCGCCTTTGGTTCTCCTGGGTCTTGCCCAGGCTGCTGCTCCTCTCTCCAGCAGATCCCACTGGCTTCCCAGGCTGCAGCACGCACACAGAGAACTCAATAAAACCCCATTCCAAACCACAGAGGAGCTATGGCTCCAAAGTACATAGCTCAAATTAAAAATTGGGGCTGGATAAAATGATTCAAAATTGGGAAGAAAGCAAGATATCCTGTTTTCAATAAGCTGTTTTGACCTGACTGATGAATGCAGTCCGGCAAGGGAGGAGGTAGAAAAACAAGGACATGCTGGAGCAATGGTCCTGCATGGTATCATGCTCTGACAATCTTAATGCTGCTCTGGCACTGGAGCTCCTTGATTTCACAAGTCCTTTGCTCCAGGCGAGCTCCTCAGCGTCTGTTGACTCTGGGCACAGCTCAACACGTTCCTCAGAGCGCAGGACCCACAGAGCAGTGCCCAGGAGAGGTGGGGATGCAGGGCTGCAGCAGCACCCACACCTCAGGCCTGGGAGATCAGGAGTTTCTCAAGCCCTCTGAACTCCAGCTTACCCCTCAGTCCATCCCCTTCCCTTTCCTGGCACGGTTTGAAAAACAACTATCACACAACTTGTTTTCCTTTCTCCCATTTGCTGTGCAAGACAGGAGGAGCTGCTCTGTCACTTTCCCATCTCTCAGCACTCAGCATGCAGCACAACAGGCTCCCGGTGCAGGGAAGTTCTGCACCAACCTACGGCACTCCCCTTCCCTCTGGAGACACACACTCACTCCTTGTGCTACATGGACAGCACACAGCGTGGGACAAAGAAAAGAGATCCCTGAGAGGATCTCCAGAGCTAGGAAATGGTGCTGAGCAAAGCAGTGCAGACAAGCTTTGAGCCAGGGGAAGAGCAGCAGAAATGTGCCAACAAGGACTGGGGTGGATGTAAAGAAGGGAGTGCTTGGAGCAGTGCCCTGCCAAGGCAATGAAGAGCTTTAAGTAGTTGTGACCCATTGCCAGACACTGAAACCTCTCTGCTCTCCCCCAGAAAAGGGGTGCAAAAATGATCAGCCTAAAGGGTAAGCTGAGAGCCAGATGGCACGAGGATGTGTTTAACTCACCCACTGTCCTGGGAAGTTTCAAACAGGGGTCACTCCATGACCCAAAGCTACAAGAGACAGCAGGGCCTTGCTGCATCCGTCACACAGTTTGGATTCTGCCTCTTCTGAGAGGACAAAATTCCAATTTTAAAGGGCAACTGTACAAACAGGACATAGGAGTATTTATATTCCTCTCCAAACACCGACACAAGCAGCAGGGGTCTAGTGGTGATTTATGAGGTGGGAATGCTTCTTTGAACTGGATGTGGATGGGGGTTGCTCTCAGGACTGGGGAGGAGCAGACGAGGCTGGCTTTGCTGAGGAGCTCTCCCAGTGGCCCAGGTGGTCCCAGCTGCTGGCCACTCCAAATGAAGTTCTCTCCTTCCATTCTCCCTCTCTCTCACTCACATACAAAGTCAACACACCAGAGAAGGCCATTTTTCTTTTATTTATTTCCCAGAAGAGCTCTTCCTTGCACTTTTCAGACACGATACAAAACAAGCAACAGATCTTTGTTTCATAGACAGAAACAGTTTGTTGGAGTATAAAGAGTTACTGGTGATCGTTACTGAAGAATGTTGGCTTATTCCAGGGGCACTTCAGTATTCCTGAGGAATAATCATTGATTTCTCCTTCCTTCCCACTGGGATAGTCTGAGCCATTAGTCACTGTTCCTGTAAAGCAAGAAGGCTTAGATTATTAAAAAGCCATTTGGGTTCCTTACATGGAAGGTGCTGCAGGATGTAAAGCAAGTCAGGGAGCTCTGTAACATTTCCAGAGGGTAAGGGAGAGTTTCACCCTTTGCTAAAGCAAGAGGTTGTACATGGAGGAATTAAGCAGCTGTTTTCATGCACAACCCTCCATTCTGATAAACTGAGTAGTTCAAAAAACCCCACATTATTGGTCAGGTTAACTCTTCACAGGCTGAAGAGAAATCAGACTGAAATCAAAGCCAAAAGAGCAACAGGAAAGGCTGCAGTTGCCTTCTTGTGCTCTTGCACATCAATATAAATCCACATTCCTATCAAAGCACAAGATGGTGAGGTTTGGGTGATAATACAGGCTAAATAACCTGAAAACAGGATATTCTCCATTTTGCAAGGAAATCTAGGCTGTGCAATTCATGGCCATAGCATTTTAAGCCTTGAAATAATTGTGACATGTTGATTTTAAATTCTGCTGGAGTCACAGTGAAAACCACTTGATCAAATTACTTAAAAAGCCTCACAATATTCTGACCACAAATTAGAACTCTGCTGCACTTTTAAGTATTCTTTTGGTCTAGATGAATGGCTCCTGCCCTGGGGTTGGGGTTTCATGGTGGAATTTCTAACCCAAAGGATGGGCAGTGTGATGACCCAAGGTACAACAGCTGCAAAGTCACTGTGACATCTCCTGATTATTCAGAATCTTGAATGTGCTCTGTCCTCTCTCATTCTGACTCAGGACTCAGAATTAAGAACTTGATCCTGAAGAATCAACAATCCCAACTGAGTTACCTGGTCTGATCTCACAGCTAACCCCATGACCTCCCTGAAGTCCTTTCCAACTCGAGTTCTCCTGTGATCCTGTGAACTTGACAGGCTCAGAAAACTAGAAATCATTTTGACCAAGTTAATCCATGTTACATTTCCTTCTAATAAAGCCAATTTTCTTGCAGATTCTATCATTTTGACAAGTTAGCATTTGAACAGAACTTAGCTTTGTAAAGGAAATCCTACAAAGTTTAGTTATAGCAAATTTTTCTAGGGAAAAAACCAGATGAGCGATAATGCAACAACATCTTCCATGTTCCTAACCAAGAGAAATGAAATAATTGTGTTGTAACAACCCTGGAGCCATTACCCATGACATGACATTTGGGAGGGAATTAATGACATTAACCATTAGATGGCTTCATCTGTGTTTTCCCTCTCTCAGCCTCTTTGTGCCAGAGAAAGCCATGGAGACAGTGCACTGGAAACTATTTGTCCTGTGCCATGCACGTCCTTGCAGTTAGCTCATGCTTCCAAGGACCTCCCTGCTCCAGATTAGTCCTTAATCCAGAGAAAATCCCTTCCTAGGGTGACCAGACACTGTTTTGGGCTGCCCAACCTCCCTAGGAACAAGCATCCTTGAATGATGCTCTCAGAACATGTGGGCAGTGCATTTAGCACTCACATGAAGCCACAGACTTGTCACTCCAGCTTTTTTATGGAGACATAAACTGGAGCAACACCCTCAGGATGGTGTGGATTATTAACACATTTTAATGTTAACACATCCAGCCAGAAGAACTACAGATTTTTTATTTTGGGCAGTAGCTGGCAATGCTGATCAGCTGCATCCAAGTCAGTTTCTCTACACTGCTCTCCAAAGATTTTATTTGTTGGAGAATCTTGTTACTGTTTCCCTTTAACAGGCAGCTGGAGAGAACATTTGCAAGCAGGTATTTCTGGTGGGGCTGCAGGAGGCTGGCCAAAGCTCATCTGCAAAAAAGTAAAAACAGGAGGACTGTGAAAAAAGTAAAAAAGCTCATCTACAAAAAAAGTAAATCAAGGAGGACTGGGCTCAACTTGCAGCTCTACAAGCACCAGGAGAAGCCTGGAAATGCCTGGAGGCCTCCTGAGCAGGCAGAGGAGTCACACAGGAGGGATTTCTGCACTCTGGGCCCTGCATGAGAAGCTCCTGGCAGAATACTTTACCTTGGTACTTTCTGAAGTATCTTAAAGTTACTTAAAGTAACTGTAAATATGTGCTGGTGATGCCCCTCCACCAGAGGCACTGAAAGCATTTAACCAGGCCATGGCACTGTGGATCCAAAACACAGACTCACAAATTCCTTTTGTTTCCAGGTGCCACAGGGATAAATTACCATGAGAACAGCCCCAGCTCTGACACATGAAGAAATTAAAACACTAATGGAGTCAGTTTGTGGACTGGTGCACTGCAGCCAGTTGTCACTGCACAAATGGTTCCTGCTAATTAATCCATTCTTAAAAAGTTTATTTCAGCATGGTAAAGTATTTCAAAACATTTTACTACAGTGTTAATACTGAACTCATTGAAATCATCCTCTTCAAAACTGCTTACAGGGCACAACCACTACATTACTGTAGTAATGTCCATTACTACATTACAAACAAGCCACAAAACTTACAAGTGATCAGTGTCTTCATATCAAAAAAAACAACAAAAAAACTCAACAGAAGATCAAAGATCTGCTTCCACAGGCAGATATACCTGACGTGCCTGATGTGACTCTCAGTTTCTTCCCAGCTGATCTCTTTTAAAGTCTGAAGAACCTTAATACCAGTTTAGTTTTTCTGCTTTTCTGACATGTATTTTTATTGTGTTTTCAGGTTGTGGGAAAAGCTACCTGCAGGATCTGTTAAACTAATTCCATGTATTCAGGGTAGTAAATCCACTGTTAAACACAGCAGATATTAAAGAACAGGGGAACATTCCAGCTCTGGCAACACAAGTTTCTTCCTACTAGCACTGCTCTGGGAAAGGCAGAGGAATATCCATGTAAATGGATAATCTGACCTGTAATAAAGCAGTTACCAAGCAATGGCAGCAGCATTGTGTGGTGGCTTTGCACAGCCTGGTTTGTGGCAGCAGGGAGGGGGCACAGAGGTGGCTGCTGTGAGGAGCTGCTGGAAGCTTCCAGCATGTCCTGGTGGCTCTGAGGATGGACAGGCTGCTGGCCAGGGCTGGGCCAAGGAGAGATGATGGGAATGCCTCTGTGATAACAGACTTAAGAAAACCAAATCAAAGGTGCACAGCTTTTCTTCTAGCCAGAGGAGAGGAGCAGGTGAGAACATGTGAGGGAAACAACATGGAGACACCAAGGTCAGTGGAGAAAGAGGGAGAGGAGGTGCTCCAGGTGCTGGAGCAAAGATTCCTCTGCAGCCATGGTGAGGCCAGGCTGGAGCAGCTGTGCCCCTGCAGGCCCTGGGGATCCAGGGGGGATGCAGAGATCTACCCAGAGCCCATGGGGGTCCCTGAGGGATGCAGAGATCCCCCCACAACCTGTGAGATCCATGGGGGATGCAGAGATCCCCCCACAACCTGTGAGATCCATGGGGGGGGATGCAGAGATCCCCCCATGGCCTGTGAGATCCATGGGGGATGCAGAGATCTACCCACAGCCCGTGGGAATCCCCAGGAGATGCAGAGATCCATGCACAGCCTGAGGGGATCCATGGGGGATGCAGAGATCCACCTGTGGCCTCTGGGGATCCCTGGAGGATGTACAAATCCCCCCCCAGCCCATGGGGATCCCCAGGAGATGCACAGAACCACCCCAGCCCATGGGGATCCCTGGGGGAAGTACAAACCCCCCCCAGTCCCTGGCAGAGGTGCCCACACTGCAGAGGGTGGGTGCCTGGAGGGGGCTGTGCTCCAGTGAAGTCCCCATGGGGAGAGGGCCCTGCTGCCAGGCTGGAGCAGCCTGTCCTGGCAGGGCTGCACCCCGTGGCAGAGTGACCCAGGCTGCAGCAGTGCCGGGAGCTCTGTGTGCCCATGGGAGGGACTCACAGTGCAGCACTGCTGGGAGCTCTGTGTGCCCATGGGAGGGACTCACAGTGCAGCACTGCTGGGAGCTCTGTGTGCCCATGGCAGGGACTCACAGTGCAGCACTGCTGGGAGCTCTGTGTGCCCATGGCAGGGACTCACAGTGCAGCAGTGCTGGGAGCTCTGTGTGCCCATGGCAGGGACTCACAGTGCAGCAGTGCTGGGAGCTCTGTCTGCCCATGGCAGGGACTCACAGTGCAGCAGTGCTGGGAGGACTGCTGCTCATGAGAGTGGACCCACACAGGTTCATGGAGAAGTGTCTCCCATGGGAGGGACCCCAGGGTCTCACAGGGGAAGGAAGAAAAGCTCAGGTGATGAACTGACCAAGATCCCCACCCTCCTGTCCCCCTGCTGTGGGTGGGAAGGAGGGAGGGGATGGGGAGAAAAAGGTGTTTCAAGGCTTTATTTTACTTCTCATTATCCTCCTCAAATCTTGTTAGTAATAAATTCACTTTGCAACTTTAAGTTGAACTTGTTTTGCCCTTGAAGTGTTTTCCTCCCAGTCCTTAACTCATGAACCTTTTGTTAATGTTTTTCTCTCTCCTCTGCCCAGCTGTGACAGGGGAGGGTAATCCAGGCTCTCCTGGGCACTGGCATTGGGCAGTGCCAAACCAGACACACTGATACTTACTTTTACAAATTTACCATGGAGAAGATATGGAGACTGGAAGTCGTGTTGACAATTGGAATAAGCCATTCCTAACCCCATCCCTGACCCAAATGCAATAGGCCATGTCCTTCCTGTGGGAGAGGCAAGCACAGAGGAAAATGTGAAATCAAGGAAAGCTGTTTGTTATACTTTGTTCTGTAAGCACCAAGAAAAAACAAATTCCTAGAAGATGAATTCTAGTTCTAAAATCCTCCAAACCAGCCCACTACAGAAGAAGAAGAACAGTAACACGTGTTTAGAATTTAACAGAGAGCAATGTCTGAATTCAAGGTATTACTGAAACTGATTCTGTTTTAAAGCCCAGCTAAGATCAGTTTTAAAGCCCTGGTGAGGCTGGCACAAACTGATGTCTGGGCACAGCTCCAGTGATTTGGCTCAGGCTCTCCTGCCATTCCAGGACCTGAGCTGAGCACAGGAGGAGCTCAGGGAGGTGCCATGGAGAACAACCTTGTTACACAACAGCCAGAAGTTTTGGGAACTCCATTTCAATGGGAAAGACAGGCCAAACAATGGCAGAATTGGTCTAACAAGCTGATTAAGTTCTATTAAGCCTCAAAGGCTTCTAGCTGTACCTACAAGAGATGGACAGTGGGAAGCCAGGCAGGCAAGATTAATGCAGGGTACTCACTCTTGAAGAAGATGACTGAGAAAACAATTCCTAGTCCAAATCCAGCACCTGTAAGAAGAAATGCAGCAGGTGAGGACCAAGATAAAGCAAAGTCATGGAAAATGATTTAGTTCTTTACAGTAAATCTTTATTCCAACTCGGGAACATCAGACTATGACTACCCAGCTACATGTTATTTCAGCACACCCAACCAGAGAGTTCTTACATAATAAATCTGAAAAAAACAATTCTTGTTTTCTCAAGTAACTGTGAGCAGCTAATTCACATTAGAATCCCAACATATGTAATAAGTACATTATCAGAAATATCTGGGGAAAAAACCAGACTCTCATCCTAGAGAAAGTTCCTGAATTTCTGTCACCATCTCCAATGTGGAATTAAAATTTATTTGGTTCATTGTCAGCAAATGAGAAACACTTTAAATGAAAACTTATTGTGTCCTTGAGCTTCAGATTGTGCAGATGAATATCTCATTGTATTTCATTTATCTCACTCCTTTAAGTGCTTCAATGTGTGTCCCGAGGGCAGCAGAACTTTGAAGCTTTGTGTTACCCTATACCTTACAAAGAAAGCTCCAGGCTGCTTATCTTTCACATCCCCAACATTCATTATGGGGCATATTTAAACACATTAGGAATGAATGACTTTTCACATCCTTATATTATACACAGAAATAACTGCAGCAGTTGAAACAAAATTATTCAGCACCACTAAAAAAACTCGGCACATTTAAAAATAATCTTTCACTTTCCTTGGAAGGTGAGGTAATGATTTTGTGTAAGATGTCAGGCAAGTCTGCAAAACTCCTCTCAGGACCCAATAAATATCATAGGGAACACTTGCAGCTGAGTGGGCAAATTCTACCTTTAATTATGTCCACTGAAGAGAAGAATTTTAGATAAGGCATGGAAGTACAAAAGATGGAAAAAAGAAAAAAAAAATCAGTCCTGCACATCCTCATTAAAAAACCAAGAGCTTCAGGTTTATTTTGCAGCAAACACATCCTGTTATAAGTTTCAACTCCCTCCTTTCAATACAAAAAATTAAATATTATGAGTTTGCTAATTAAAATACATCAATTTTTTATATTCCTAAAAGCACATGGTCCTGTTGAATGCATTAGTCAGTGGGTTGAGTACAGAACAATGCCAAGGAATCCTGTACTCTCGTGGCATATAGGATGCTGGGGGTTTTTTTATGTTTCTTTGTGCTCTTCAAATTTTTTTCCTTGTAAAAAGTACATTGATAGTTTCTAGCGAAGAACTAATTACTCAAAGAATACTTGACATCCTCAGTAATTAGGATGCACCACCTTGTACATTAACTAAGCATCCCACGGTTTTTGTTGATGATAAACCCCTGAATATCAGGACAGAGATAAGCAAACATGATCTGAGCAAAGCACCCCACGTTCACTCTGTTAGCACTGTACTCTGTATTTACTGAGAGCTGGAAAAGGGTTTGCAAACCCTTTGCATTTTACTACAGATCTGCAGCTGTGCCAGAGGTAACTGCTTTACCAGGTCATTACAGCTCTGGAGAAGGCTCACAAAACACGCAGGAAGGGCTCTGACTGCCTGCCAGGCAATCCTCACATAACTGCCCCAGACATCTCAGAGCCCAGCGCTGCACTAAGGTCAGGTTTTCACCCTGATCACTGCACAGCTCAGGGACAGTCTGGGATGCTCAGGTGTCTGCTCAGAGCCTCGGGGTTTGTGCCTTTCACACAGCGAGAGACTCCTTGGAGCAGCTCGTTCAGAGCCCTGCACTGAGCAATGCTCACCCTGGAGGGGACATGAGGCACAGCTCAGCCTCCACCCCCCCAGCAGAGCCCTCCTGCCCTCCCTGTGCTGCAGCCCAGCCGGTGCTGGCACTCACAGTGTTTGTGCCACCGAGGATAATGACCATCGTCCAGGACCATCCTGTTTGGTGCCCTGGATCCTCTGCCAGCCCACTCCCACAGCCCGAGCTGGTCAGAGATCCACAGGGGATCCTCTGATGAGGATTTCCTGGGGGGATTTCTCTGCTCACACAGCACCAGGACTGTCTGAAGTGCCCAGCTCAGCAGCCCTGCCATGAAGGAGCAATCCTTGTCCTACACTTCCTGTCCCTGGAAGATCCCCTCTGCCAATCCAAACAGCTTAGCTAATCAATGAGAAATGATTTACAGGATGACAAATCCTGCATCATCCCCATGCAGAGCCTGGGCAGTTTCTAATGTCACCACATTTTCCATGGCACCAGTCAAACCCACATTCTTCTCACCAGCCTGGTGCTGAACTGCTTCCTGCCTTGTCTTAACCCTGCACTAAGGAAGCAGCTATAATTAATACAGTTTCTTTCCATTTACTTCCAGAAATTATCATTATCTCGTATTCTCTTCACCTCCTTCGGATGTTCTCTGACATTACAGCCCCTCTGTAAGGGCTGCACTCACATGCCAGCAATGCTGCTTCCTGTTGGCCATGGGGGAAGCTACAGGATACACTTAAAAGGTGAAGAATTTATTATTTATGTCAACTGAAACACAAACTAGGCCTTCCCCCACACCAACACCACTGCTAAACAGATGTGGTCCAGCATGACTGGCTTAGGAAAAGCTACTCTGCCTTAAGGAAGCTTTTTCTGAAGCAGCTTGTTTGAAGGGATTGTTCTTCATGCAAATGCATTTCTGTGCAATTTCAGAGGCTATCACTGCACTTTATTCCAGCTGTGAGGAGTCTACAGCAACAATGAGTACCAAAAAATGATGGGAGGACAGCTAAGACCTTGCTTTAAGTAATGAAAAATGCTACAGGGAAGTGAAGGAGGAGATCTGACAGCTAATGGGTTCTGGCCTTCTGTGCAAGAGGGCAGCTTGAGAAACAAAGCCAAAAAAGCACCTGAGCTTTCCTAAACTCACAGGCAGCTTGGGTCACCCCTGTCCTGAGGCACAGCCTGTGAGCACAACACCCTGTCCATGAGGAACACCAGCTTGGGTCACCCCTGTCCTGCCTGAGGCACAGCCTGTGAGCACAACACCCTGACCATGAGGAACACCAGCTTGGGTCACCCCTGTCCTGCCTGAGGCACAGCCTGTGAGCACAACACCCTGTCCATGAGGAACACCAGCTTGGGTCACCCCTGTCCTGAGGCACAGCCTGTGAGCACAACACCCTGACCACCAGGAACACCAGCTCTGCCCTCACACCAGGCACTGCATGCACAGCTTTTGCTCTTTTCTACTTGTGTTGAACAGTTAGGAGTTGGTTTTAACTTAAAACCAGAGCCTTCAGCTACATTTAATCCCTCAGCCTGTCTGGCTAAGAACCTCTTTCTGTGGGAAGTTTGTCACTCATCTTCATTCCACTAGAAAGTATTTGTGCTTATGTGGTCATTTCCTGTGTCTCCAAGACCAAGGGGGAGCAAAACCATCTTGCCTCGGGAGCAAAGCAATGCATTTCACTTTAATTCTATATAAAGTTACAGCAGAGATAAACAATGGCAGAGCTGCTGATGAGTTTTACAGGTTGAAGTTCTCACATGCTCCATTTCCTCTTAAAGAGGCAACATGTCTCTTCAAAGAGCCTCCCACCTGAGCAGGGGATGCTCCAGCTGTTCCTCCTAAAGATCAGCACCTCCAGGCCAGGCTTTAACTCCATAACAATAAAACATGAAAGGTTTATCTTACAATAAAAACAAACGAACATGGCAAAGCAAAGGGCTTGATCCACGCCAGGCACATTTTCCCTCCCTTTCTTGCCTGACAGACTCTTTGGAGGAAAAGGCCACAGGAAAGAGTACAAGCCATTTTTCACCTTCTCTGACAGTTTAAAATGTTTAACTAGAAAAACAGCCTCTTCCACCCCACATTCATCACTCCAGCCTAAACTCATTTACAGTGTCAACAGGGGACAGGACACTTGTGTGGACACCTCAGCCCTGCTCCCCCCATGCAGCACAGCCACACGGAATTGGCATTAGGCAGCAAGCCCAGGCACCAAAACTTTTTCTTTCTCCTTTTTTGGCTCCTCCACCTTCCAAGAAAAACCTCCCAGTACCTCCAATCAATCTAACACGCAGGAGAGCACACGCTGTATACCCAACAGGACATCATAAAAGTGTCTCAGAGAGAAACACAAATCTTCAGGATGGGCTCCTGCCCTGTAAGAACATCTGGGAAAAGCTTTTTCTATCAATTTAATCAGCAGTCACTCCAACAGTGATACTACATGGTTCTTCCCTAGGCTACCCAAGTACTGCAGGCTGAGGCAGCCACTAACACAGCCACACCTAGATGTCCTTTGCTTCAATAGCCTGACACTTAAAATAGAGGGATTAAAATCTGCTCATCGACATCTGGCAGATGTGCTGCTGTTACTATAGCAGCTGGAAGCTTTTCAATTACTTAATCCCAAAATGAAAACTGTTCTTTTCCTTTGCCATTCCACACACACCAATACAAAACTGAGAGCTTCAGCCTCCAATCACACTCTGACAAGATCCATAAAGAATTGCTTTGTAAAATGTGGAGGGAAGCTGCCTTCATACACCAGGGCCCTCACAGGGCAGCACTCAGCACCAGTTAGAAATCCAAGACCATGAAATCACTTATTTACAGAGAGAATTCATTTTAAGCAGACTCTTTGCAAGGTCTTAGTGGCAGGAATCAGATTTTCTTCAAACACCAACTTTGAAGCTTTCATTCCCATCTCCCCTGTGGTGTGGATTGTTTGCAGAGCAGACAGAAAAATGAGCACGGACACAAGAAGAAAACACAGTGAAATTAAAAACCAAGTACCCAAGAAAGAAGCAAAAAAAAAAGAGAGTTTTGTTTAATACTAGCAACTGACTGTAGTAACAGAGAAAAACTGGAATAACAAAATATTAATATCCAAATATCATTATAATCAAAAATCCCAACATGCTTTCAAGGGTTGCACCCTGAAGCACTCAGGGTCAGGTCAAGTGCTGCTCAAAGGCAAACCCTGGGTAAACACCAGCACTGCTGCAGGGGCACAGGCAGCAGCACCAAGGGACATCTGTGATGTCCCAAGGAACCACAGTGACACCAGAAACTCCAACCCCACAGCACAGTGACACCAGAAACCCCAACCTCACCTCACAGGGACGCTGCACAGAAACCCCAACCTCACCCCACAGTGACCCTGCACAGAAACCCCAACCTCACCCCACAGTGACCCTGCACAGAAACTCCAGCCTCACAGCACAGATTGGTCAATGAACTGTGAGACCTGAGGGCACAAACGTTTTCTCCCTCCTTTCAAAGGGGAAGGGGACAGGAGTGGAAGCTGCTCTCACACAGTGCAGCTCCCCTGTGAAGGTGGGGAGGCCCTGGCACAGATTTCCCAGAGAAGCTGGGACTGCCCCATCCCTGGAAGTGTCCAGGGCCAGGTCGGATTGGATGAGCTTTAGATGCCTCCCACCCCAAACCTTTCTGGGATTCTGTGATCAGTGATGCACCAAGCTTTTAGACAAATCAGGGCTGTGCTTGCTTTAGAAGCTCCTGGATAAGAAATCAGCAATATTGTCATAACACAGAAAATGCCCCTCAGAGAGGAAACTTTACCTTGTCTTACTGCAATCACATGTTCTGCTAATAAAAACAGTAACATTGCTGAAAAGAAGGATTTAGCAGGAGTAAACACCACTCTCAGGGCTTTTGCAGCCCAGCTGGGAGGGCTGGCAGTGCTGCTGCTTCACACCCACCCAGCACAGGCTGGCCAGTACTGACGTCTGCTGGCCCAGCTCAGAAACAGAACTGGGAGCAAGGAGAGTTTCAGGGGTGTCTCACTGGCAGGAGGGAACAGAAAAGGAGCCTGATCCTTCTCAAACCTCCCCCTGTTCATTTATTGTCACCAAGGATGTGCCAGCAGCCCTGAAAGGATTTTCTCAGAAAACTGTTTGATATAAAAACCAGCAAAGTCTTGTTCCCACCTAGTGCTGAGAGTCCTCAAGGAGCAAACTCCAGGATATCACTTGGCTGCAGTCCCTGTCCCCTGGGCACTGCCACTGCATGCCACCTCCAAAAAAGGCAGAGCTGGCACCTCCTCAATGCACCAATGCTGAGGTTCAGGAAGTTGGGGTGTTCTGGGCTCATTTCCCTGGAGCAGAGCTCAGGTCTGGGCTTTGCAGAGGCTGCAGGTGGATTGTCACAGCTCTGCTCTCAGGTTCTCTTGGTGGCTCCAAGTGGCACCCAGAGCAGGCTGGCACAGCTGGAGGGGCACAGCCCAGCAGGGCACACAGACTCACCCAGAGCCAGCCAAGGCAACAGCAGGGCACAATGCACTCAGGGGACACCTGGGCTCCTGAGGAGTTTCCTGTCCTCTCCTTCCAACAGAGGATAACACCCCTGATTTGTAAATGGACATTGCATTCGGAGCTCTGCTAACAGCATTACTAAAAACTGCTGTCAGATTTTGGACTAAAAGCCTGTTCTCAGAACAGCACTGCCCACCTCTTCCAAGGAAAACATTTTTTATTGTCTCTACTGCCTCCCTGCACAGCCTGAGCCGTGAGCAGTTCATATTTACACTACTGGGTCTGCTGCAAGACACAACTAGCAGAGCTGGATCTTCTGTAAGACCAGGAAAAATAACTTGGGGTTCCAACAAAGCTCACACAACAATGCAGCTGTGTGCTCACAGAATATCCATGTTCTCCAGCACTACAAACAAAACCCCAAAGGAGTTTGGAACAAACCTTCTGGCCTGGTAGCCAAGACTGGATGGCCATGATACAACTGCCAAGCAAAAAAACACTTCAAAACAGGAATTTCAGGATTTTTGTATATTTAGACAAAGTCTAATCCAGTTTTCAGAAAGTGTAATCAAGTTTTATCATTATATAGACTGACTTTATCCTACTCATAACCATGTGAAGGATTATTTAAAAATACTGACATTACAATCCATACAATGATTCTTTCTGAAATATCCAATCTGTGCAATGACACAAACAATACAATTTCATCCCTGCCATTAACAGAACAGCTATTCAAGCAGACCAGATGATGAAAGGCAGAAGAAATCATGTTAACAGTTGCAGAATTCAAAGTGCCCTTTTCTTTTAAAAAAAATCCCTATTAAATGGAAATTAGAAGCATTTTATTTTCAGATGTCAAAACAGAGGATTAGAGGAAAATGAAATCACTACACTGGGTTATTTACAAGCTTCCAGGCTGAATTTTGGTCAATCACAGACATACATCAAAACATTTCTGTCCTGAAAAAAAATGAACTTCAACACAGCAACTTCACACACACACAAGTCAAGAAGCAAACAGCTTCCCTAGGATTACCTTCCAGTATCAGGAAAATTGCAGCCTTCAACTCATTTAAAACAACAGCAGCTTCAAAACAAACCAAGGCATGAGGGCACATAAACCTCCCTCTCTTCCACACTGCTCTTTATTGCCTCTCTGTCCCCTGGAAACAGCACAAAATAATAATTTGTCCAAAATTACAGCCTTTCAACAGAAAACCACCTCTGTCAATCTTCTGGGAGTAATTGTCCTGCCAAATAAACAGCCATGAACTATCAATCAGTTAAACTAACAAACCAACCCTCTGAACAGGGTTTGGAGCCTGCGGGGTGGAGGAAGACCACGGCAGTGTTTACTTCATCAGCCTCCTGTGCAGAGCCCTACTGATGGAAAGGAAGAATTGGCTGTGAAGGCTGGAGAGGACACAGGGACTGAGGAGGGTTTGCAAGCTGGGAAGGGAAGCCAGGCCAGTGCGAGTCTCTGTTCCCACCTGCCAAACAAACAGGTTTTCTGTTAGAAAGTAACAAGCAGCTTTTCTGCATCAAAATCAGAATGACAAAAAGGACCAGAAAGTTAAATTATTTAAATGACTGCTGGGTGAAAAGCCCTGAGGATGGTGCAAAGGCAGCAGGACCTGGATTGGCTGTCAGAAACCCCCAGGTCAGCTAAGAAAGCTCAAACCAGTGCTGTGCACACAAACACTGAGCTCCCAACTACCTCTGGAATGGCAGAGGAACAAAACCACCTGGATACAGCCTCATCATTAGCAAAACAAATAAATACCATGCTAATAAAAACGAGGTGACCACCAGCTCCATGTAACAATGGCTCAATGTTCTGAGCAGGCATAAAAAGGTTCAGCTACTCTTTGAAATGAAATCCTGTCCTAACAACGCCTGACAACATGCTCTGTTTGGAGCTAACAGGAAAAAGTTAATACTAAATTACAAGATCCACACAGGTAGTGACCAAGAGCTCAAAACCATAATACAGCATTTCAAAAGATGCAACACAAGATAAATATTTATTTTGGAAGCTTTAGTGGCAGGAGATGAAGTTTTTTTCAGGAGCCTGGTCTCCAACTAAAACAGGATTGCACAACTCCAGCCAGAGCTGAGGACAAACCCTGCCTTACCCAGGGAATCCTGATGGGCTGAGGACAGGCAGCACAGCCCCAGCTGGAATTTAAAGCACATTTTTGCTTTAAAATAAAGCCAGCCTGGGAGCTCAGCCTCCCCCTCTCCCCCTTTTCTGTTTCCCATGTCCCACCAGCCCTCAAACCAACCCACAGGAGTTATCTGCCCACAGCTCTCACAGACACTGGGAAATGTTGTGCATGCACAGCTCCAGCAGTTCAGTGCTTTATTTAGAGAGTGGGCAATGGGAAACACTGGGCTAATCACTGGGCTAATCACAGGGTTTGCTCTTCCCCAGCCATTGCCTGGGGAGATCTCCCTGCCTGTGGCACTGGGGAAGGATGTACAGGAGTGCTTGGGAAGGAAATTGTGGCCACCAAAGGGAAAAGGCTGACAAAGTTTACCAAGCTCTGTAACAACTAAATCCTCAAGTAAAAAATTAATTTCTTTCCTTCTTTCTTTCCAGCACAACAACCAGCCTTGATAATTTATACTGGAAACTCCAGCAAAGTTTGCAGTAATATTACAAAACCAATCAACCCAACCACTCACAGTTTTAATGTCCCTGCAGAGAAAACAATCATTCCCACTGGGGTACCAGGGAAAAATGTCTGTTGTCAGCACAGCATTCATGCAGGAGGCTGCCAGCACAAATGCTGCAGCTACTGATCCACTGCAAAAGCACACCCACCAGAAATGTGCCCTCACACAGGAAGAGAACCACGTGTGTGAGCCCACCCCTGGGTTTGGGGGAAATAAAGAGATGCAGCACAGGTGACCCTTTGGGGCAGCCTGATGGAAAACAGCAATTTGCCTGAGATCTCTCCTCAGCATCCTCGTGATGCCAACACTGGCAATCCTCAGAGCAGAGCCCAGTGCACAAGGCAAAGCAGGTTCTCATTCTTCTGCTGCCCCTTCAGGCTGGAGGAAAACACCAAATCCAAATGAAAGGCCACAGCAGAGCCAGGAGTGCAGGGGACAGGCACCAGGCTGAGGGCAGGGGACAGGAGGGGACAGACACCAGGCTGAGGGCAGGGGACAGGAGGTGACAGGCACCAGGCTGAGGGCAGGGGACAGACACCAGGCTGAAGGCAGGGGACAGGAGGGGACAGGCACCAAGCTGAGGGCAGGGGACAGGAGGGATAGGCACCAGGCTGAGGGCAGGGGACAGGAGGGGACAGGCACCAAGCTGAAGGCAGGGGACAGGAGGGGACAGGCACCAAGCTGAAGGCAGGGGACAGACACCAGGCTGAGGGCAGGGGACAGGAGGTGACAGGTACCAGGCTGAGGGCTGCACACACCTGAAGGACAGGGCTGTGCAGAGGGAGCTGGGCAGGCTCCAGGAGTGGCCCACGGGAATCCCAGGAGGTTTAACAAGAGCAGGTGCTGCAGGAGGGTCAGGACAGCCCCCAGGATGAATCCAGGCTGAGGGATGAAGAGATCAGGAGCAGCCAGGAGAGCAGGAGCTGCTGTGGGTGAGAGCTGGGCACAACCCAGGCACAAACTCCTGCCCTGGGTGAGCCCCCAGCGTGGGCAGCAGCAAAGGGGGGACCCTGCCCCTCTGCCCCACCCAGGGGAGACCCCAGCCCTGGAAGGACCTGGAGCTGCTGGAGAGAGCCCAGAGGAGGCACCAGGATGAGCAGAGGGATGGAGCAGCTCTGCTGGGAGGACAGGCTGAGAGAATTGAGATTGTTCAGCCTGGAAAAAAAGAAGGTTTTGGGGTGACCTCATTGAAGCCTTCCAGTACCTGAAGGGAGCTGCCAGGAAAGAGGGAAAGGAACTGTTTGCAAGGGAGAGACAGGACAAGGGGGAATGGCTTCCCAGTGACAGAGGCAGGATATGGTTGGATAATGTGAAAAAATTCTTGTCAGTGAGGATTTCCCAGAGCAGCTGTGGCTCCCCTGGATCCCTGGCAGTGTCCAAGGCCAGGCTGGAAGGGGCTGGGAGCAGCCTGGGACAGTGGAAGGTGTCCCTACCATGGCAGGGGTGGGACAAGATGAGTTGTAAAGTCCCTTCCAGCACAAACCACTCTGGGATTCTGTGAAATCAACTCTGTATCCACTTCCTTCAGCCTCCGGGGCAGAGGATGCACAGGATCCTGACATGTACAGCTGCAGCATGGAACAAGTTCTTGTTTATAATTTGGCATACTTAATATTTTATGATAAAGCAACCAATGCTATGGAAACATAAACATGTCCAGATATGTTTGTCAGACAAACCTGAGTAGAATTTCATAAGGAAAAACACTGCTCTGGAGCACTTGACACTTTTCAAAGGTCTGTTATAAACAATGGAAGTTTCAGTTTACTTAAAATTATTAAACATCTTTTCTAATGGAAAAGTATTAGGCAACTAAAACCCCCGAGTTCCTCATCAGCTTTCAAGCACAAGGCCCCTGCAGCCTCAAGAAATAAACATTCACATTTCCCAGATATTATTTATGGTTCTAAAAGAGACATCTGCACCAACATGGAACGACATGTTGTGTCAGACACTGCATTTGAAGATTTGGGTTTGTAAACACATTTTGTGAAGCCACAGGCTGTGCCTGGTGTCACTCTGCAGGCGGTCACAGGGTGAGCGTGGTGCTGCCACCACCACCCCTACACCTCACAGCGCTCAGGGAAACCTCGGCAATGCTTTGCTGCAGAAAACTGAGGCACGTGCACAACTCTCACTTTAAGGACAAATAAATACGGGGAAAAACACCAGAACTGTTCCCCTGCTTGGCGAACAGGCAGAGCTACAGGGCTGGGACAGGGACGGCGCCTCTCAATGTCACACTCCACACGCTGTACAAGTGACACGTGCCAAAGCCCGGAGCGTGTCGCGCTGCCTATTGCCTTCGATAAACGCAGCCCCTCGCACACGGAGCGGGTGAGCAGCTCCGCACACACCGACCCAAACCCACCGGCGCCGCAGAGCCGAAGGTCGGGCACGCCAGGAGCCGCGGGTGCCTGCCCGCCGCTCATTCATTCCGCCCAGATCTCCTCGGATCCCCACTTCCCGCGGACACCGCTCACGCTCAGCACCGGGAGCGGCCCCAGGTCGGACACGGCCGGAGCGCGGTAAGCCGGGGCCGGGCCGGGGCGCAGCAATGGGAGCGGGCCCGCCAGGGGTCCGAGCCCGCGGCCAAGGTCACCTTGCCAGGCCCGCGGCCGCCGGCTCTACCCGACGCCGGGGCAGCCATGAGGGCGGATCCTCCGGACAGCCCGAGCCCCTCGCGGGCTCACAACCGCCCTACGGCGAACCTGGGGCGGCGGGGGACACTGGGCCCCGCGCCGCGGGGACACGCCAGCGGCGGCTCTCCCAGGTTCGGGGAACCCAGGGGACCACCACCGCTCTTCCCCGGGCCCTCCCGCTCCGCCGTGTCCGCACCGCCCTTACCCAGCTTAACGGCGGAGTCTGCCACACACCGGTCCCACTTCCTGCCCAGGTCGCCCTCCGACGCCATCTTGCCCGTCCCCTCACCTCCTCCCCCGCGCAACTCTCGCGAGACCTCGTGCTCCACCTGTCGGCCGCACCGGCAGGTCTCGCGAGATTTCGCTGCCGCTGCCATGGTAACCAACTGGAGGGTGTCATGGCCGCCGCGCCCGACCTTGGGCTCGGCCCAAAATCCCCTTTTTCCCCGTAGGATCCGGCCCAAACGCCATTTACCCCCGTAAGACCGGGCTCGCCACGTCCCCAGCCCGTCCCGGACTCCATCTCTCCGCCTACAGCTCCCGCTGTGTCCTTGTTAGTCCTCGTCTCCCTCAGGCTATGGCAGCATCCCTCCCTCCTCGCAGGCGCCCGTGCTGGGCCCGCGCCCGCCGCGCCCCTGCCCGCAGGGCTCTCGCCTCATCCATGGTAAGAGCCGGGCCGTGCTGCAGGGCCGGGTTTTCACTGCAGCGGTGGGTACAGCACTGCACACACACTCCCTGGAGGCTTTCCCTGTCCTGCACAGCTCCTGCGTCACCTCAGCAGGACAAGAACGCCCCGGGAGGGTGGCAGAGCTCCGGCCAGGTGCGCAGGGAGGGCGGGAGTCTCCCTGGCTGGAGACATTCCAAACCCACCTGGACGCATTCCTGTGTCACCTGCCCCAGGTGTGCCTGCCTTGGCAGGGAGGCAGAAATGAGTGATCTCCAGAAATCCCCTCCAGCCCTAATAATTCTGGGATTTTGACTCTCTGGCCTCGGCTGCTCTTCAGGGCCTGAAATGAGATGCAGGTGTGTGACAGTTGGTGTCAATCCCTATCAATATCCCAGGAAGAGCAATCTGGGCCCCCCACATTCTTGTTTATTTGAGAAAAGAAGCCAAATAATTTCAGCAAGATCATTCAGTCCCATTCAAGAAGTTATTCCACACAATAGGTTGAAAATGAGAATCACAGAATTGCAGAATGGTTTGGGTTGGGAGGAATATTAAAGTTCATCCAGTGCCACCCCCTGCCATGGCAGGGACACCTCCCACTGTCCCATGTTGTTCCAAACCCTGTCCAGCCTGGCCTTGGGCACTGCCAGGGATCCAGGGGCAGCCACAGCTGCTCTGGGCACCCTGTGC
>JAWWMQ010000089.1:1169505-1182987 GCA_035047885.1 Chlorospingus flavigularis
GCGTCCCCCCCGCGCCGGTGGCGTGGTTCGCTCCGCCCCGCCCTCCCGCCCCGCCGCCGCGCATCCATACTTGGCGATGGCCGGCGAGCCGCGCGCTGATTGGCGGGTAGCGGCGCGGGGGCGGGGCCGGCCGCGCTGACCCGGATGTTCACTGCCGGGCGGCGGCGGAAGCGGACGGGCCGCGGCGTCGAAGCGACAGGGACGGACCGGGAGGCGCCGCCGTTCTACCGCCCCGCGCACCCGCCCAGCCGACATGGTGAGAGCGGGCCGGCCCCGCAGCCCCGCCCGCGGCCCCCGCCCTTCCGCACCGCCCCCCGCGCCGGGCCCCGCGCCTACACCGCCCCCTCGCACCGGGGGGCCTCGCCCGGCCTCCCCCGGGCGGCGGGGACGGAAGGAGGGACGGCCCGGGCGGTGCCACCGGGGCGCAGGGAGGGGTGACCCGGCCTGAGGGCGCTGCCGGGGGGGGCTGGGGCTGGCGGAGGCTCTGCCCGGCGCTCCGCAGGGCCCGGGGGCGGAGGGCTCGCCCGGGGCTGCGCTGCCCGGTCACTGCCAGCCCTCCGGTCCCGGTACCGGGCGGTGCTTCCAGGGGGAAGGATGTAGAATGACACGGGCAGTGCTTCCGCTTTGGCGGAGAACGGTGCTGCCCGGGGCGCTGGGAGCGCTGGGCGCGTGGCCGTGGCTCCCGTGCCCAAAGCCGGGCTGCGTCCCCCGCCGGGCCCGTGGCCATGGCTCCCGAGCCCGGGCTGTGTCCCCCGCCGGGCCTGTGGTTCCCGTGCCCAAAGCCGGGCTGTGTCCCCCGCCGGGCCCGTGGCTCTCGCTCCCGAGCCCGGAGCTGCCCCTGCCCTGCGTGTGCCGGGCTCGCCTGGAGCTGTGAAATGCGGGCTGGCAGAGGGGCTGCAGCCCTGGGTGCTGCTCCTCCACCGGGCTGGGAGCTTTCCCTTCCCCCGGAGAAGCTCCGGTTTGCTCAGCCGTGTGCAGTGATCTGTCCCGCTGTGTTTCCCGAGCGGATTAGCCCGGGGCACGAAGCCTCTCGATTCCCCTTTGGTGCTGTGCAGAGGGAACAGCCTGCAGCAGCTGCCCGGGCCCTGCTCTGCTCCCTGCCTGGTGCTCAGGGGCTGTTCCCGAGCCTCCTCAGGCACTTGGAGCGAATCACATCACTTCATGCTCCTGGGGATTTGTGAGTCAGGGTTTCCAGCAGGACAATTCAGCAATGTTCAGATGTGTTTAGCTCACAAAGGAACACCCCAGAGCCTGGCTCTACAGCAGTTTAACCACAGGAGTGTAATCCTTTACTTCTTGCCTTCATCCATAGGAATTCCAGAGGCAATGCTTTATGTTCTTTCTCTGGAGCTGGAGCCAGCTGTATCATGCAGGATAAAGATTTTAATGTCAGGTGAAAGGTGAAGAACAGTTATGGTCAAAGTTCTGTTCCGTGTTGGTTCAGACAGGAGCAGGTGCTGCACCTGAGTCCTGGCAGCACAGAGCATCTCATTCCAGCTGTGGGCCTGATTTTAACACATTGACATTTGTGTGTGCAGGACCTGCCTTGGAATCTCAAACTGAGGTTCCAGCAAACTCTCCTAACTTATGCCACTGTAGAAATTGTCACAGGAAAAGAGCTCAGAGAAAACAAGGAGGCTTCCTGGAAAATTACAACGGTGGTACCAACTTTGAAGGGATATAAAAACATCCAGTCAGGATTTAAATGTAATTGTGCCAGTTGTTTGGAGGAGGTACAGCACAAATGCTTTGGAAATTTCCTGAGTGTTACCAGGTTTTGCTGGCTTCTGCTATTTTCATGTTTAGTTGTGGAGACCACTGGGCATAGGAGGAATTGGATCAGAACTTCCAACATTCTTGTGGTGGTTTCCAGTGTTGAGTGGACTCCAGGGATGAACTTGTAGCTTCCAGTTTCAGCTCATGTGCAAACCCAGTGTTCAGGGTTCTTCCAGGATCTTTGCTTTTGGTGCTCTGAGAGCAGAAGTGGAGCACTGAGAGGATGCAATGGCCCTTCCACTGCAGAGAGCAGTTGGTGTGGTGCAGGATATTGGGTGAAACACCTGCCTGGTACCTCAGGGTTACCAACATCTGTGTAGAGCAGAGCTGGGAGCCTCTGTCTCCTTGGAGAGCTCAGAGCTGTGCCCACATTTCAGTCAGGTGCTCAGGGAAACAGGGCAGGGCAGCACAGGAAGCTTGAAAACTGCCTGGATGGATGGATGGATGAATGGTGTCTCCTGTGCTAAAAATAAATGAAATGCACTGTTCAGGGCAAAGCAGGACTTGGGAGAGTGGATCTGCTGAGATTTCTGGAATTGTGGGTTATGAATGGATGGGATCCAGTTACTCTTTGTAAAAATAAAACCCTTCATTTCCAGGTTATGTAAACCGGCCTGATCATGTTAGCAAGGATTTCTTCTGCTATGCAACTCTTGGGGAGAAGGAGGACAATTTTAGCAAAATTTATGATTTAATCATCCATAAATTCAGGCTGCCTAGTGTAGTGCTGGCTGGGCATCATCCATCTAGGGTTTGTGAGGCAGATAAGGAGCAGTGAAACCCAGCCCAGGCTGTGTGATGTGACAGTGACCCCAACACAAACCTCGTGTGCTGCTCAGGGTTGCTCGGATTTTCAGGACAGGAGTTGCTTGTCTGGAATCAGAGCCCATCTGTGACCTGGTCATGTCCTTTTTGGACCTCCACCATGTGCTGTGGGGGTGTGGGGATGTTTTCAGTACCCACAGCAAGTCCTGTGCACCTCGTGCCTTTGAGAAACACCAACTTCAACTCTTTTGTAGAGTCTGTGTTGTATCAGGCAAACCAAGTGTGTGAGCTTAGCTCAATGTTATCTTAAACTGCAAATGCCCAAAATAATCAAGTCAGAGGGCATCTCTGGGAGGGGGAATGCTGCCCTTGCAGTGATGCTTCAGCTGTGGTTCAGTGGGGAGGGGAAGCATTCAGCAGCTGAAGTTGTTCAGACAGGATTTCCTCATATGGTAAATATGTATGCTGATAGGGGACTAGTTCACATCTGGGAGTGAAACAGAATGAAAGTGCAGCTCAGCTCTTTTGGGGGACTATTTTTAGTCCTTATTAGTGGAGTTGAGTTGAGAAATTACTTTCTTTGGAAAAGTGACAATGCTGCCCTTCTCAATTTCTGCTTCCACAGCTGTCAGCTTTGCTTTCCATCCATCTCTGACTTCCTTGGGTGAAGGATGGCTGGGGTGCTCATCATCATCATCATCATCATCATCATCATCCAGCACTGCCCAGTGCTCTCTGCTGCTCCAGTTTGCCATTGGTGCATCAGAGAATGTGGAATGGTTGGATGTGGGAGGGACCTTGAAGCCCATCCCATTCCATCCCTTCCACTGCCCCAGGCTGCTCCAGGCCCATCCAACCTGCACTTGGACCTTGGGCACTGCCAGGGATCCAGGGGCAGCCACAGATGCTCTGGGCACCCTGTGCCAGGGCCTGCCCACCCTCCCAGGGAACAATTTTTCCCTAAGATCCCACCCATCCCTGCCCTCTGGCAGTGGGAAGCCATTCCCTGTGTCCTGTCCTTGTCCATAGTCTGTCACCATCCTTCCTCACAGCTCCTTCAGGCTCTGCAAGGCCCCAGTCAGGTCACCCCAAAGCCTTAAAATTCAAATTTAGGCTCAGGATGCTTCTGTAGCCAGGATGGGCAGTGCCAGTGCCCCTGTTTGTCTTTGTGCCTGCCCTTTGTGGGGGTGTTTGGTCAAATCCAAGGAGCTCCTTACCCTGCAAAGTGAACTTGTAGAGAAGTGTTTTGCTGCAATTTGAGCTGGTTCACACTCTGACAGACCCACCTCAAGGTAAAATAAAACTTTTTTCAGTACCTGCTGAAGAGAGCAGCTTTACTGGAGAAATGTGAGGTTCTGAAAGGTGCCTGTGCCTGGTTTAGGGCTGTGGAATCCCAGGATAGTTTGGGTTGGAAGGACCTTTAAGGCCATCTGGTCCAGTCCCCCTTCCCTGGAGCAGCCTGCTCAGAGCCCTGTCCATGCTCAGCCCTGTTGTTTTACCCTGCTCTGATCCAATGTGCTTTAATAACCTTTATTTCCAGGTGAAGGAGGTGATTGCAGAAGTAGAAGATACTCAAAGGAGATGCTGATCTTCTGTTTTTATCAATATGTTTTAGTCAATCACTTTCTAAAGTGATTCATAAACTGATTTTTAAAGTGCATGATAAAATTTCCTGCTTTCCCACTGATTCATGCTGGGAGTCCTGAAGAATTTAAAAAGCCTCAAGCACATAAATCTTTGTGTTTCTCCTTAATGCAAGGAGAAAGGCCCAAAGCTTGTGTATGCTTCAGTTCTTCCTGAGCCTTTGCCATTTCCAGGAATAAGGGCAAAAAAACCTCACTTAAAAACATGGGATTTCAAATTTGAATTTCCTTGCAGCAGAGGCTTCATCCCTGAAGGAGTAATTAATATATCTGACCAACACAAGCTTTTCCCAGGCTTCCTGCTCTCTCTAGTTGGGCTTTAGCCCAAATTATGTTTGCTGATAGGTTGTGGTAATTAAAAAACTTCTCTAAGTTGAAGATCAGGAGCTCAGGCCAGTGCAGTGGGGGTGAGGCCACTTCAGACTGGAGTACAAACTGATGCTTTTCTTCATCTTTGGTGTGATGCCTTCTTAAATATTTAATAGCCTGTGACTGAGGGGTTCCTCTGAGAAGTGACCAAGTGCTATAGTGGAACAGTGGGAACCTGGTTAAGGTGTGAGTGAAACACTGGGAGGGTGAGAAACTCTTGTGATCTGAGCTGAACAATTCAGGGGTCCTGGACCTGATCCAGGGGCCAAAATTCCCTTCTTAGTCCTGTGTCCTCAGGCAGGATGGGAGCAGATGTTGCAGACAGGCTGGGCTGGAGAGTTGGAGCTCTTGCCTGTGTGGTAGATGAGACATTTGAGGCACGAGGGGAAATGTGGTATTGAGGAAGTTTTAAAGCTCTGGTGGCTGATCTGAGAGGGTTTATCATTTGAGGAAGGAGCTTGGCTTGTTTCTCAGCTAAATCATTGTTTTTCTCCCCTGGCATGCCAGATGCAGTGGAGCCCTGTCCTTCTCCTGTGCTTTTGATGCAGTGAAGTTTTGAGTGAGGCTCTGTTCTGTTGTTTTGTGCCCAAAATTATCTTCTACTTAGAATGACTTTAGTTGCATTAGGTACTACCTGGTGCTGTGTTTCCTGGAGTGGTGGTCTGAGCCTTGGCACCCAGCACCAGATTAATTTCCTTGTATTCTCTGGTGCTGCTGTTTTGCCCTCCCTCCCTCTCTGAGGCTTTAGAAGGAAATATGCAGCTTGCTTTGAGCTCCTGCTCTTTGTGCCACACCTTCCAAGCTGGCCTGAAGAATTAGGAAATGGATTTGCAGGCACTTGACTTATCTGGCTGCCCTGCTCAGAAGTTGCTTTCTTTATTCCTGCTCTGTGCAGATTAAACCTCACTAGCTCCTATTTCATCAGTGGACCTGCATTATTCCAGTGCAGGGTTGCTTTGGGAGCCCTGGCTCTGGGTTTAACCCCTGGGGACAGGAGGGCAGGTGTTGCAGCCCTGCTGCAGAGCCTCCCTGGCTCTGGAGGGGACAGGACTGTCCCTCCCTGGCTCTGGAGGGGACAGGACTGTCCCTCCCTGGCCATGAAGGGGACAGGACTGTCCCTCCCTGGCCATGAAGGGGACTGTCCTGTCCTTCCCTGGCTCTGGAGGGGACAGGACTGTCCCTCCCTGGCTCTGGAGGGGACGGGACTGTCCCTCCCTGGCTCTGGAGGGGACAGGACTGTCCCTCCCTGGCTCTGAAGGGGACAGGACTGTCCCTCCCTGGCTCTGGAGGGGACAGGACTGTCCTTCCCTGGCTCTGGAGGGGACAGGACTGTCCTTCCCTGGCCATGAAGGGGACAGGACTGTCCTTCCCTGGCTCTGGAGGGGACAGGACTGTCCTTCCCTGGCCATGAAGGGGACTGTCCTGTCCTTCCCTGGCCCTGAAGGGGACTGTCCTGTCCTTCCCTGGCCCTGAAGGGGACTGTCCTGTCCTTCCCTGAAGGGACATCCTCCTCACAGAGTGGAGCCCAGACCTTTCCTGCTGCTCTGCCTTGGAATTTCAGTCACGTCCTTGTTGCAGAGTGGGTGTGTTACGAGCCCGGGTGAAAGCAGAACTCGGGAGCTCTCAGTTTTAGCAGCATCAGCTGAAACAAGGCTGAAAACAGCACTTAAGTAAGAGGATTTTGTGAGGAAGGAAAAATGTTTGAGACTGCACTGAAGACAGAAGCTTAGTGGTTGCCTGAAGCCACCATAAATAAAATACTCTTTATTCTCTCAGGGAGTTCTGTTTGTGTTTCTTTAGGTGATGCTTTTTCTCTTTTCCATTAGACAAACTGCTGAGTTTGACAGTGATGTTGTGTTACCTACCTTCCCTGGACATTTTTGCCTTGGTAAATACCAGGATTTAAAAAGCTCCTGTCAGGCCTGGCTGCCAGCCTGGGCTTGCAACCTGAGACACCTCAGGAAACAAGAGCTGGGGCTTTTGGTGTAAATTCAAGGGAGGAGAGAGACATGAAATGGAGGAATGAGGTACAGTATCAGCTGCATTGTACTGACTACAGCTGAACTTATCCACCAGGTGCTGCCACCCTGCAGAGAGAGGTTTGGGTGTGATCTTGGCTCAGCATTGATGGTGCTCCACTGGGTGGCCAAAAGCAGCTTCAGGTAGCCATGAGTCGTCCAGGCAGGGCTAATGCAGAGCTTGGTAAGGTGCAGAGTGGCCAGGGAATAACTGTTAACTTCAGGAAAACCCTGATGGGGGTTGAAGCTGGCACAGGTGAGCCCTGCTGCCACAGAAAGTGTCACCCTGCTGGGAATGGCCCCAGAGCCTGTTGGAGGTGGCTGCCTGTGTGCAGGTGTGGTGGAGGGCAGCTCAGGTGGGTTCAGAAGTGATGAGGAAGGCATGAAAAACCTGCAGAGATGGGCAGGTCTGGGAGTTCCAGCAAAGGAAGGAATTGTGGCAGGTGTGAATGTGCTGTTAGGTGTGATATTCCTATGGCTATAGGTGTGCAAAGCCAGGAGCTTCCTGCTTTAAACCTGGAATTCCTGGGGCAGGACTGGGCTGAGAATCCCTTTGCTCCAGCTGGGAAAGGCCCTCAGCTGACCCTGTGGAATATTTGGGGTATCCTGAAGCTCTGACCCAGCAGAATCCTCTTTCCCCAGCTGGGAAGGGCCCTCAGCCAACCCTGCAGAATATTTGGGGTGTCCTGAGGCAGAATCCCCTTTCCCCAGCTGGGAAGAGTCCTGCAGGGCACTCACTGAGGGATGTCATGTGTGACCCAAGCACAAGGCATATTAACCTACTTTCCTGACCTTTGAGGAATGGGAGAACTTTCAGGGAAGAGGGCTAATGAGAGATCCTCTGTCCCCTGCCTGCCTTGCCAGGCATCCAGTTACTTGCCAGAGTTATCTCCTGAATTTACAACCCTGGCTGCAGCCTCCAGGAGCTGCAAAGTGCTGACTTTGCACCTAGAGCCAGGCAGCTGTTGGCTACACAGAGAGCTGGGGTAGAGCAAATCCTGAATTTGGGATGTTGACACTGTTAGTTCTGCTGTCAGTAAGCACAGTCACCTTCAGACACAGTGCATGCTCCCTGCTGCTCTGCAGTGTGGATTTTCTCACATGTTTTTGATGTGATTTCTCACCAAACTGCATTGAAGTTGCAGTTGACTGGAAGGAGAATCTGGATCTGTCAGGCCAAGATCAATTTGCCCAACTTTGCTCTTTCTGCACAAAAAAACTTCTCCATTTTAATTGAGCAGGTCTAAAACTTCTGTGACCAGCCTGATTGGAACATGAAGCAAACAGGAGTGCATAGAAGAAAAGAGCATTTGAAAAGGTCATTGGGCATTAGCAGGATTAAAAGAAAGCATCACAAATGACATGTTTGCAGATGGTCAGGATGGCAAATGGCAGTGCTGAATCTCAAGAGCTGCTGTATTTGTAGTAATTATGGTTTCAATTAAAAAAAAATGAAAGAAGTGACCCCTGTAAAAATTAAGCAGCCCTTCTCTAGGGATGGATTGGGGCTCTTCCTCAGAAGATTTGAGTGGAAGGCAGGAAGACAGTGTGAAAACCAGGTCACCAGACTTGTGAACTGACTCAGACCTACTGCATTGGGTGATTTCAAAACATTTTGGGGCACAAACACGTTTGTGTTCATCTCTCCTGGTAGTGAAACCAAGTGTTGCAGCTGCCTCAGGAAAGTTTGCAAAATCAGGCCAAGTTCTTGTCCCTCAGTGCTGTGCTCTAACAGGTTATTTGCATTTTGTTTAGCTAAGATTTCCTATCTGTAGTTAGAGCTAACAAAGAAAATGTTATTTTTGTGAAATCTAGACTTAAAATGGGGAAAATCCCCCACTGTGCATAACATTAATCATAAAACCTGTTGGCAAAGTTGGTCAGTTCTACAGGCAACTTCAATGTCTTTAACCCATTTATTAGAAGTTAAGCATGGTTTTTTTTTGCAATCTGTGCAACTTTTATCTGCAGCCCCACTTTCCTCTTTCATGTGGGGCTAGCAGATTGCATAGTCACTCACTGCCACGATTTATGGGGAAGTGACTTTTTGCAAACTTTATGCTTCACAGGAATTCTTGGCACCAGATGAAAGCCAGTAAATTGCATTGTCATGTTCAATGACAAGTTTAATAAATAAAACATTGTTTCTGTTACCCAGAAGACAAATGCTAGTGCAGAAATCATTAGTGATCCTGGCAAAAGGTCGGGATGAGAAGCTGTTCCCAGAAAGCCTTGGTGCTGCTCCATCCTGCTCCTCTGGTGGTGTGTGATGCCTCTTTTCCTTGGGCACGTGATGGAGACTTGCCCTGGATTTGTAGAAACTAAAGGGATTCATTAGTTTTGAGAGCAGACCCAAGTGTGTGCCACCTGGAAATACATCCTTGCTGGGAAGGAGGTGCCAAGGAATTGTTAATTTTTCTCTGTAGATGTGCTAACAGGAACTGCATCTGCTCAGAGAACACCTTCAGAAAACACCCACACCTGCAGAATGTGCTCCTGGAGATGCCTGAACCTTACTGGTAATCAGGGAATTACAGACAAGTGCCCTGCTCCAGGCTCTCAGGGGTTGTAGTTCCTCCTCCCTGGGTGTAAAATGTTTTGAGCAGCTGGTTGGTCCCTGAGATCAGGCTGCAGGCAGCTCTGGATTGTTTAGAAGCTCACAGATGGGAGTGCCTTCAGTGTATTAGAACCCACTTGATAATTGTTTCAGAGTTGGGTGTTGGAGCTTGTCCTGTGGGCAGGGAACTGGCCTGGTTTGGAGGTGGGGATGAGGAAGGGAAATCAGGCACAGACAATTGCAGGAGTGCTTGGAAGAGCTGCTGGAGGCTAAAGGGATCACCAAGGATTTGGCAAAACACTGATCCTTGAGCTTGTCTGGAGGAGGAGGAGATCTCTGTGGTGGCTGCCCTGGAAGCCCATTGCTGCTCCTTTAATCTGTGCAGGACTTGCCCTGGCTGTGTTGGCAGCCTGGAATGGTGAGAAGTGTCCTGTGTCAGCAGCACCCTGGTGCCAAAGACAGTGAAGCTGCCTTGCCTGTCTCCTGCCCATGGATTATTTTAGTTCCTCCTCATGAGGCTTCAGGGCAGATGTATGAGCTGCTTGTTCCTAGAGAACCTCTTCAAAGAGGTCCCTCTGAATTTCACCTGAGTTCCATTCCTGGAGCAGTGGAGGACAAAAGCTGCTCAGTGTTTTTGTGGTTTTTGGCTGTGTTTGCAGTGTGTACAACACCAGCACCTGAACTCAGGGAACAAGTTGTGAGGGTGTGTTCTGTCATTAACTGGGGCTGGTACTGCTCAGTTGTACCCAGAAGCTGGAGCACTGCAGAATGAGGTGAATAATGTGCAGGAGAACGTCTCCAAGGAGGATCTGCTGACTCAGAAGCTGTGCCGTGACTGGTACAATTGCTCTGTAAATAAATGCAGATTACAGGAGACCTGGGGCAGCCAGAGCACAGCAGCCTCTGCTAAGGCCTTCTGATCCATCACTTCTTGCTTTTATTTTAATCTCTAATCCTTCTCACTTGGTATTCCTGGGAGGAGTGGTGGCAGCACTTGGGGCTGTTTGGGCTTGACCGCAGCAAATTGGGCTGAGCTGGTTCCTGAGCATTCCATGTGCTCAGAAGTGTTGAAGATAATAAAAACCACTGCATCCATCCCAACCAAAACCAGACAAAGGCAAAAGTGGCTGGAGAGAAGGAGAATGAGGTCTGCATCAGTGTCTTGATTTTTAATAATCTTTGACCTTTTATGACTGTCCACAGCAGAGTCTGTGTTCAGGTTTTATTACCTTTGATTGTTTCCTGACTGTGCTATTGCTGTTCCTCCCCAGCACACCTTGCTGTCACAGAGCTGTGATTTATGAGTCCATTACAAGTGGTTTTAGATAGGATCTGCCAGAGGAGGGTTAATAGTCAAGGGAAAAGTCATATGGAAAACCAGATTGCGAGGAATATGTGCAGCTGATGGAAATGTCATGAGTGCAGAACTTTCTGGGCTTTCCCAGGTCAGACAGTTCCCATCTAATATCCTAAAAAGTGAATGCTGACAGCTGAGAAGGGAACCTTGCAACCTAACATACTACTGTACTTTTTATTACCCAGGGGTTACAATAATTCAAGCCTTGCTGCAGCTTCTAGCAGTAATGCTATCCTGTTGTGTCATTGGAAAAGGGAATCTTCTGCCCTTGCAGCTCTGCAAGTTGGCAGGGATTAAAATGACAAGCAGGAGGGGAAGCTGGGTATCTGTTTCAATTAAAAAAACTTAGTGTTGTAGTACCACAAAGCTGAAACATTAGTCAGACATTCCTGTTGGGAGAACTGACAGGAAATATGTGATTTACAATCCTGGGTATGTCTGCAGCTTGAGAGGAAGGAAAAAGAGTCATTTGCTGGTTGTGTACTTCTGGCCCTGGATTAATTTACAGAGATATTTTGCCTGCAAACTGACCAGTGACCAGAGTGCTCTGATGTGTGGCTGCTTTGAGTTGCATGGCATTGAGCAGATGTTCTGGTTGCAGTGTCTCATGGGGTTTTTACCTTATATTTTTGCTGTCTGAACACTGAGATTCTGCTTGTACTTTGAATTTGGGTAACCCTTCAGATGCTGCTCTTGACTGGAACTTGGGTGTGAAGTCTCCCAAGATGTTTATTTGTCACATCAGGGGTGGGGCTTTTTCACTTGAGTAATTTCTGGGTCCCTCAGTTGTTCTCAGCTGATATCAGAGATGGGAAAGGAGATTGGGAACACCATCATGCCTGGAGCAGAAATGTTGTACTGGGTTTGCTGGTGGAAAAGATTAGGTGGCAATAATAATAATAATAATAATAATAATAACAACAACAATAATACTCATTATTATTTAATAATTTAATAATAATTTAATAATATTTTTATATAATTGTATAAATATATAATGAAATATAACTATATTATATATAATATAACAATAACTGTTATAAATAAAATAATAACGATTAAATTATTATTATTATTATTATTATTATTATTATTATTATTATTATTATTATTATTACTATGCTGGTGGAAAAGATTTGGTGGCCCGAATTATTATTATGACATTATTTTTTATTATGGTGGAAAATATTTGGTGGCCCAAAATTTATTTATTTATTTATTTATTTATTTATTTATTTCCCAGGAAGAGCTGAAGTAGGAGGGGCTCCCACTGCTGTAGCACTGAGCTGTCTCAGCTCTTGGCTCAGGGGGTTGCAAGTGGGGCTGGTACAGAAATAGAGCCCAGAAGTGAAACCAGTCTGGGTTGTTTGAAAACACTGCCCAGCTCTGTTTGTGCTCAGCAGGCTCAGATGAGCAGGAGTGTCCCAGCAGAGGTGTGGAGGGAGATTCAGTCTTCAGGGCTTTGTGATAAAGGGAGCAAATTCCTGCAGACTGCCAGGCCAGGAGCTTTAAATGAGTCTTTTACCTCCTTTCAAGTGCAGTGGCCTTGGGAGAGCTGCAGGTTTGTGTAAGCCCTCCTGGAAGATGGAATATAGGTGAAGTCTCAGTAGCTGGCAGTGTAGAACTGTCCATTGCCACACTTGGGAATGGAGCCTGTGGATTTCTGTAAGTGTGTGCAGTCAAAAGCACGTGTAAAAATATTGCAGTAAAAAGCACGTGTAAAAATATTGTAGAAATGCAGAATACCTGTAGTAACTCAACCAAGTGCTGGTGTCTGTTGAAAAGAGCAAACAGGTGAACACTTCAGTGAAGTGTTCCTGCTTCTGCTGGAGCTGGAGAGGCTCTGGATGTGCCTCCTGGAGCAGAAGAGCTCCTTGGGCAGTGCCAGGCCTGTGCCAGGGCTGTGCCAGGGCTGCAGGTCAGGGTTGGTGCCAGGAGCAGCTCTCTGCTCCCAGCTTTGGGTGGGTTGGCTCAGCTCCTGTTTGCTGGGGGTTCCAGCACACCCTGTCCCCCAAGGAGCTCTGGGCTTTGCACATGACAAGTGGGAGTCAAAAGGAAGTCCAGCTTGCTGCCTGTTTCATTTTTTGTGATTTCCATACCTGTAGTAAGTACCTGGGATTTTTTATTTGTGTTTTCTGCGCTGAATGACATCTGCCCATGCTCAGCCTTTAAAACTAAGGTGCACAGCTGTGCCCCTTTACAACTGCACATTTATACAATTATTTTTTTAAATTTTTCAGCACATTTGAGCTTTAACACAGAGTGCCCAGATGACCTGTGGCTGTTGTGAGAGGGTTTCCCTTTTGTAAAATAAGCTAAACACAGCAAAGAGACCAAACAGAAGAGGTGCAGACAAAGGAAGCTGTAAAATAACCAGTACAGACATCCTCATAACCTTTTTCCCTGGGGCAGTGCCATGGGAATGCTGTAACAGGTGCTTAAGTGGAGATTCTAGATAGGCTAACATCTTTAAAGGAAACTTATTAAAGAGCTTTCATCTAAGCTAATATTTTTAGTCTTTTGAGATTCCTATGATCTCTAAATCCTTCAGTGACTTCAGCTGTAATAAAACTTCATTTAGAATTTCTGTCTGAACTCCCTGCTCCTCCACAGGAGGTTCTGGGCTGGATGAAAGAGGAATGGTGGAAAGGGACCTCCTGTCAGGTAAACACTGAGCTCATTAAGTGCTGCAGGCTCAAAGAGCTCAGCTGTGGGAGCAGCCCAGCCTGGGAGACAGCCTGTCTGATCACCTGCCCAGAGAGCTGCAGCCTCTCTTGGGTAGAGGCAGAAATTCCATGGAAATGTTCTGTCTGGAGGCCTGGTAAGAAACCTGGTCTTCATCAGCATGTGGTTTTACAGAAGAATTAAGCAAATGGGAATCCAGGACAGGTGAAGTTGAGAGAAGTAGGTGGAGTGTGGGGGTGTTTGTGGGTCTCCAGGATGAGGGAAGAGATGAGAATCTTGACTCCATGTTTCAGAAGGATTATATTATATTAT
>JAWWMQ010000089.1:1213182-1228576 GCA_035047885.1 Chlorospingus flavigularis
AGGAAGTTCTGGGAGACTTTGAGCCTTCAGGATCCCATTGTTTGGGTACTGTTGTCCTTCCTTGCAGAGTTCCTGCACTTCACAGCTCTGCTGAGCACTTTGAGTCATCCCACCGTGGTCCAGATGTGCTTTTAAGTACAACTGGCACTGAAGTTACACATACCTAAGTGGATTGGTATGTTTGCTCCAGGGACTTTTGCACCTGTGTATGCTGGAAAGAATTCCTGTAAAATACCTGTACAGAGCCCCCAAGCATGATTTGGGCTGAGTTCATCAAGTGGGGTGCAAAACCCCTGGGCTGTGCACAGACATTTTACCTTCTTCATTTTAATCTCTGGGTGGGATTGTGGAGGGGCTCCCCAGTTGTGCTCCTGGGGCCAGGGAAGGAGAGAGCAGCTGTGAATGCCCTGGGCTCCCAGCAGTGTCACATCCTGCTCATTCCTGTCCTCTCATTAAAGGATCCTGAGCCTCAGCACTCACAGCTGGATGGAGGCTACAATTATTGAGGGACAGCTGATCTCCTGAAGAATCTGTTCCTCCTCCTTGAGGTGTGAGGTCGCAGGGCATTTGTTGAACACCTGAGCAGTGTTTGGGGTTTGATGAAAGGTGGGTTGCTCAAATTTGCCACTTCCTTCATATTTCAGTTGTGATTCCTGTGCTGGCTGGAGGTGACAGGGGAGGGGCTGGGTGGGAGTTGTCACTTGGCACTCCAGTTCCTGCTCCCAGGAGAGCTGGGATGTGCTTCCTCACCTCAGCATTTAGGAAATGTTTTGGGTTGCTGTGAGACACCAGCTGCTCACGCTGTGACTTCAGTCATTGTCACTCTTGTAAAAACATGTGAGCTGAATGCTCAGTATTTTCCTTTGGGGTAGGATTTTTAAATGCCAGTTTTCTTGGAAGTCTGTTGATGTAAATAGCTGGAGACTTTTCCTTTTCTGTGCTGAACTTCTGTAGCTGGAAGAAATAACTAGGTGACCTTTAGGGAATAAAAGAAAATATATTTTTCTGCTTTAAATGAGCCAGTTTGAAACCCTGTGCAAGGCTTTGGAAGGTTTCAGAGCCAGGCTGAGGTTCCAGGTGCTGGTGCTTTGGCACCAGGGGGTTGGGAGAGCCATAAGCCACAGACTTTTTGTCTCTGGCTCTCAGCTGCGTACTGGAAAATACACAAATGTTTTAATGGATGAACGATTTGGTTCTGAGGTGTAATTGAAAGTCAGAGCTTGTTTTTATTGCTGTGTGGTGGAAAGTCATTTTCTCCACACAGTGGCCAGGATCTCTTGGTGAGGCTTGGAGAGGAGGAACATTATCAGGAGGGTCATGGGGCCTTCCTGGGCTGTCCTTCAGTGCTAAAACCAAGTGATTAATGTGCCCTCCTTCCCTGAGGGCTGTGCTGGGAGCTGGGGATTTCCTCCCCTATCACATCCCTCTTGAAGTTGCAGCTTTGTTCTGGCCACAGCCTCTATTTCATGGGTCCAGCTCCTGCTCCTCAGACAAGTTTCCATCCTGTGTCTCCACCCACTTCAACTTCAAACACTTCATAAAGCTTTGGATCACTCTTAGCTTAAATATTTTCTTTTATTCTTGCATTTGTAAAGTAGGTCAGTCTTAAGTGTGACATTTTTTGTATAAAACAGCTTTTTCCAGGAGTTCTGTGGTTGATGAGTAACAGATATAAAACCTCAGTGTTTGATCATGACATTAAAACTATAATTGATTTTGAGTGAACTGCTGTTCTGAATTCTGTGAAGAGAATGAATGATTACTTTGGGCCTTTTGCCTTTTAGTCACCTTCCTGGGCAGCCTTATAAAAAGTTATTTTCCCAGAGATAGAGCGCTGGCTGTCCTCTCCAAGGACAGGGATGTCACTTGGTCTTGATGATCTTTTGAGGTCCTTCTAACTGAACTCAACTATGATATCATTTATCATACTTATCAACTATGATATCAGTGTTTTCCTTGTTAATAAAGGGATATGACAACCATAAAACAATTTTTCATTTTTTTATAACAAAGTTTTGTCTGTATGTAGGTAAAGCCTGATTGATCTTGATTGAAACACCCTGGGCTGATGGGTGTCCTTAGGCAGAGAGCAGTGATTGCTTTGCTCTGAAGCTGTCCTGTGAGAATGGTTTGTCCCTTGGGGTGTTTCTGAGGCACCACAATAGGAATTCCTCCTACTTGAGGCCTCCTGAGCATCCCAAAAGCATCTGCTGGTTGTTTTGGGAGAGTCAGTGTAGCCAGGTGGGGGTCAGTCTCTTCTCCCAGGTGATGAGAGGAAATGGCCTCCCAGCTTGTGCCAGGGGAGATTTAAGTTGGATGTTAGGGAGAAAATTCAGGGAAAGGGCTGTCTAGCATTGGAACAGCATGTCCAGGGCAGTGGTGGAGTCACCAGCCCTGGAAGTGTTCAGAAAACCTGTGGTGCTGTACGTGGTGGTGCTGGGCTGAAGGTTGGGCTTGGTGACCTCTGAGGGCTTTTCCAGCCTCGAGGGTTCTGTGATTGCAGCTCCCAGAGGAGACAGATTTCCTTCTCCAGGCACAGCTGTGCAGGAGGATCAGGGCAGGGACACCACAACAGGACACTGAGGCAGATGTTCAGTGCACTCTGCTGTGTGTGACTCTGGGGCTGTGCCCTGCCCTGTCCTTCTGTTTCTTTAGCAGAGAAGGTTCCAGTTTGTGCCTTCCTGGGGCCTTTTCCAAGCTGGTTCCTCTCCTGCTTGGATTTTAGTGTGTGCTGCATTTCAGTCCATGGTGAAAGGGGTTTCTTGGAGGGAGCCCAGCCCTCCTGCAGCAAATCCAAATCCACCAATGTCAATTTAAATTCCTCCCAATCTATCATCCCGTTTTCTATTATGGACCAATTAGCCTGTGGCACCTCTTTATTTTTATTTAAAAAAACCAGGAATGTTCCCCTCATATCCAACTGTGACTTTCAGAGGTTCAGAAATCCCACGCCAGTGCTGTTTGAAGGTGAAAGGCAGTGCAGTGATCAGTTGTATATATTCCCTCCCCATGAAGGAGGAGGGGATTTGGGAGCCTTTGGATAATGCATATCCTGGCGTGCCTTGGATTAAGTCACTGGCATTGTTGTTCCAGCCTCCAGTTCCTGGGCCTGGCCATGGCAGAGCAGCTTTATTGGAAGTGCATGTTGGTATTTAAAACAATATTAATTCTATATTTGATTCATTAGATCTCCAAAGGCACTGAAAGCGTTTCCATGTGTGCGCTGTTGGTTCTGGCGGGAGGTTCCTCTCATGGCTTCATGTGGTTTCAGACAACATTTTAGCACATTCTTAAAATACCCACAAAAGCCTTTATGTAAAATCTCATAAAGGTGAACCACATAAAAATTATTTTTTTCCTGTTTCATGTCATTAGGATCAAAGTACAGTAGGTAAGAATAAATTTCCCAAAGCCTTGTTTCGGTCCCTCTCTTAATTAATGTTTCGTGCTCGTAGCAAGGTCATAAAGTGGGTAATGGGGAAACTGTCTGTGCACACTGCAATGTTCTCAGTGACTGCCAGCTCATTTGGAGTGAATTCACTGATTCTGTGTATGAAAAAGGATATATTAGATATATATTTTTAAAGCAATCTGACTCTGAGGAGGGACAATAGCTGCTTCTCTCTGGCCTCTGATTCCCACTGCCGAAGGAAGGGTGGCTTAGGTTGGAGCTGAGGTTCACTGCAGGACTGGAATTTAACTGCATGAACCAAAATCCATTTGTGAATTCCCCAGGGGGTGTAAAGAGGGTGTTTGTTGGTTTGTTAGGTTGAAGTTGCCTGTTGGAAGCCTGGCTTTAGTGTGGCTGGGCTTTGCTTTCTCAGTGCTGTGTTATCAGTGCTTGGCAATGCCCCAGGACAGTGGGTCCTGAACTGCCTGGGCTGGGCTTGGCCAGGAGAGGCAGAGCCACCCATTAGAAATAAAAGGCTGTGGTGAGTTTATAGGAAATTATTTAACACCCTGAGGTCAGCAGTGGTTGGGTAAAGGCTTGGGTGTCTGCAGTTAAAGGGAATTGGGGCTCTTTGGTGACTCTGCCCCCTGGAAACAAGGGATTGAGCTGGTCTGTGGGTGCAGGGAATGTGCTGGAAGTGTCACTGGAGTTCACTTCCAGTGCCTTTTCTCCTGCCTGCTGGCAAGGGAGGGGTTGGTGTGCTTTAATCCATGTGCTTAGGGGTAATCCATGCACTCCAAATTGCAGTAAATTGCCTTTTAAGCACCAGTCCCAACTGGAAGGCCCAGGGTTAGGAAGGAGGAAGCCCAGAATGGGAAGGGTTGATGATTTCTTCATGTTGGCCGGGAGGGATGATTTCCTCAGTGGCAGAAGGAGTGATGGTCACTCCCAGGTGTGTGTGACAGGCAGGCAGGATGCAGACAGGTTAATCTGCACTCCTGGCAGCTCCTCATGCCTTTGGATAATGAGGTTTTGCCCTCCTGCAGGCAATGAAAAGTCTGACTATCAACATTTCGTGTTGTTGATGAAGTTTATGAAGTTTCCTCTCCCCCTTTCACATGATCCTTGTGTGCCATGGTGACCCCTGAGATGTGAGAGTTGTGTGCCATGAAGGAATATTTATTCTTCCCTTTTCCTTCGTCCTCCTCATGGCTTTGCTGCCTTGAGAATGGAAGGGATAAAATCCTATGGTTACAATTCCAGTTTTCTAGAAGACAGAATTCCTCCTTTCTTCCAAGACATGGGTTGTTTACCATTATTTTATGAAGTGCATTTCCATCTGCACCAGTGTCACCCAGAGGGAGTGGGACTCTGCAGATCCCATTTTTGGTTGGTTTTCTGAGTTACTTTCAGCAAAAGACACCTGAGACTGAGGCAGTCTGGCTTTTCTCTTGTTCCCCATGCCTGATGCTGGAATAATAAAACCTCAGCAGCATCTCTACATTTCTGAGATCCTGCTTCCAGTTCAGCTCCCTTTGCAGTAAATCAATGTCAGCTTCACACAGACTTTGGAGGCAGCAACATAAAGTTACTTACTTGCTCCCTTTTGTCTTAATTAGTGAACTTTGCTGTAAAGAACTTCCAGACTTTGCCAATAGCAAGGGAGAAGAGGGGAAAAAGACCAGATTGTAAAGTAAAGCCTTACTCTGAGCCCACTTTGTAGCTCGTGCTTTTACCAGCTGTTGTAGGTAATTGGAATCAGAGGAATTGTTTGCTCAAGTCCTGTAGAAATCTGTAAATAGCTCTGGATCTCCCCAGACCTTTATTCTCCTTCAGAGACATGTCCAGTTGTTTTGTAATTAAAGTCTCTGCACTATGAAGTGATTTGAAGTGCTGTGTTCTGGGTGTGTAACTGTGAGAGTGTGCTGTCTTGAAAGAAAAAACAAATCTGGAGTAGGACTTAGAAATTCTGCTTATTTAAGATGATTATTATTGATATCTGACTCTGGCTTGGGTCCTGCTTGCTTTTAACTTGCCTTTGGGTTGCCTCCTGCAGGTATTTTGAAGGTGGAGTCTCCTCTGTCTACCTCTGGGATCTGGATCATGGCTTTGCTGGGGTGATCCTCATTAAGAAAGCTGGAGATGGATCAAAGAAGATTAAGGGATGCTGGGATTCCATCCACGTGGTGGAGGTTCAGGTACAGCCTCTGGGGAGCTGATACACCCCAGTGAAAACAAAACCCAGTTAATTCCAGACAATTAAGGAGCACAGGTGTTCCACTGAACAATGCAAGACTGTGTCAGGGCTGTAAACTTCTTTCCCTTGTTAATTTTTGAAAATGCCCCGAAGCAATTTGGATAGAGATAAGTCAGGGCTGTAATCAAAAAGAATCCCAGAAGAATTGAAAGTATGTTACTTTCTGTGCATGTGATCCTGAGATGTGGGGGTTTTTTTAACATAAAGAGCTACAGATAAATATCACTAATTAGGTAATAAAAACAAGGTATTAGGAGAGTGAATTGCTCTAACTAGATTTGCTTTGGAAAATTAGAGGAATGAGCACACTTAGAATTGTCTGTAAGAGCCTGTGCTGCATGAGGGGGTTTAGACTTACCTGGCCTGTTGTTGTGGGGTGTGCCAGCCCCCATTTAGCTTTAGGGGGGATTTTAACCTCTGCCTCTGTCCCTCTTTGTCCCCTTGCACTTGCAGGAGAAGTCCAGTGGCCGCACTGCCCATTACAAGCTGACCTCCACAGTGATGCTGTGGCTGCAGACCAACAAAACTGGCTCTGGTACCATGAACCTGGGGGGGAGCCTCACCAGACAGGTAAGGCTGTGTCCTCCTCACACCTGGGCAGCCCCAGCCAGGCACAGAGCCCTGGCTTTGGGAGGTGTTGCACAAACATCTCTTGTCCTGCTGCTCTGCAGCCCAGTGAAATGGGGAATGCAGTGGGTGATTGCCAGAGAGCCCCTTGAACTGGGCTTGACACATTGGGGCTTGCAATTAAAAATACAAAACATCCAGCAGGAGTTCAGACTTGCTGGTAAGTCTCAGCGTGTCTTTTGGTATTCCTGAGTTTTTATTCTTCCATGTGTGTTGCAGATTTTTTTATCTGTAAGATTTGCCCATTTTCTCACTGGAAGATTCCAGCAGGATTGTAAAAATACAGGATGGCATCTTTCCTTACTCTCTTTTAAAAGCCAGCTAAACCTCTGAGAACAAACCTGTATTTTGCACTGACAGTAAGGTTTTTTTAAGGACATCAATTACATGGTGTCTTCCTTTAGTGCTTTCTCCCTGCAGTACCAGAACACTGATTTTAAAAAAATCTCCTAGAACAATGAGATAAATCTGTCCTAAACATCTGGGGGTTTTGTGCCAGCATTAATGACTCTGTCTGCCTCCTGAGAGCTGCTTTGCACCAGGGAGGTTTCACCAGGCCCTGACAGGCAGGATGTGCTGAGCTGGGCTGCCTTGGATGGGCTGCTCTGCCCCACCACCTGCCAGGGGCTTCTCCTCCCTGCTGATGAGCTGGGCTTGCTCTGGGCTCTGCAGTCACTGACTGGAGCAGAGTAATAAACTGTGCAGGACAGGAGGCACATTGTAAGGTCATGAGTGACTGGAGAGATTGGCAGCAGCTGAAACTCCTTTATGAGCCTTCCCAGGGCAGGCTGGGGCTTTCCATACAAAGGACAATGCAGACTCTGTTCAAAACCTCCTGGTTCTCAGCAGGTTTGAGCCAGGTGAAGCCAAGGAGGGTCTGGGATTGCAGAGGGGGACTGAAGCTGGGTTAGTCTTGCACAGCTTGCCCCAGCCTGGGTGATTTTTCTTTCCATGTTGTTGACATTGAAGAGGCTGATGGAAAAGCAAGTGAAGGAAAAAGGCATCTGGAGACAGTTTTGAGCCTTTTTTTGACTCTTTTTGCAGTAATTACACCCAAGTTATGGTGACCCGGACAAATATTTAATCCCAGCCCTGCTGATGCTGTAAATGGGAGCTGTGAAGTGCAGGCCAAGGGCTTGACTCTGGCCATGGCCCTGAGCACAGCTGGGCCAAGGCAAACAAGGCCTGTGCACAGGGCTGTCCTCAGTGCACCTTGGCCTGAGTGCTGGCCCTGGTTTGGTTTGACTTTCCTCTCCAAGCTGCAGTGGAGATTGATGCCTCTGCCATCATTCCACAGCAGAACATTGGGTGCAGATGTGGTGCAGTGGCAGGAGCAGTGCTGGGGGAGGATGCACAGCACAAACAGGGGCACATCCCAGCCTGGGCTCTGGCAGGATCCTGCAGAGCCCTGGGGACTGGAACTGCAGAAACTTCACCTTTCATTACCTGCAGAAACTTCACCTTTCATTACCTGCACAAACTTCACCTTTCATTACCTGCACAAACTTCACCTTTCATTACCTGCAGTCTCCACACTGCCTCCAGCTTTCTGGATCTGTTCTGGATCCTGCAGAGCACTGGGGACTGGAAACTGCAGAAACTTCACCTGCAGTCTCCACACTGCCTCCAGCTGTTCTGGGTGAGGAGGAGCTGTTTGTCCCCAGCTGAAGTTCACCTGCAGCTGGACTGAGCTCCTGAGTGCAGTGTCACCCTGTTTTTTTAAGACTTTCTAAGCCTTCTGATGTTGACATTGTTGTAGTGAACTTTCTCACTTTACACTTTCTGTAAATAACTCATTGTTTTACATTCCTTTATGGAGGAGGAGAAAGTTGATGGACTGTTAGTCTGTCCAGTGTCATTGGAGAGGTGGCACTGTCACCCTCCAATCCACTGTCACTCTCGGAAAACTATAAATGTTAGAGTCAGAAAACAAACTTCCCTTTTTTCCTTCACCTTGAGAGCAGCAGTGTGAGCTTGTGTTCTCTCGTGTCCTATAGGGACAGTGCAGGGCTTGGGCTGGGCTCTGAATCCAGTGTGCCACATCACCCACGCTCTGCAAGTTTTACTTCTCCTTTTTTGATCAGCCTTTCATGCAGCCTGCAGCAAAATGAGGCACCAAGAGTTGGTTTTAGTTTCCTCTTGAACTGTTACAGTTTCACTATGACAGGTATCAGTAATGTTTTGATAAAACTTTGTCCATGGTAAATTTCCATGGTTTTGGTCAAGTCAGCATTTGCTTGGCCACCTTTGATCCTAAATGAGAGCAGCAGGTGTGCTTGTGTTTGGGAGGAAGCTTTTGAGGTGTTGCTCACAGCCTGGCTCACAGCTGATGGTGCAGCAGCCTCAGTGCTCTGCTCAGAGCCAAAAGGTTTGGTTCCTCCAAAAGCCCCGTGGCCTCCTGGCTGCAGGCAGGGCATTGCTGGCTGCTGAGGGAGGATTGATTGACCTGGTGGCCAGAGGAGCAGCTCAGGGAGTGCCACGTGCTGGGGCTGGGCTTGGAGCTGCAGTGGGGCTCTGGAAAAAGCTGTTTTCTGCAGGTGAGACTGCTGCCCTGCACCCACACAACCAGGGGGTGTTGTTGCCTTTGTCAAGGCCATTTGGAAAAGCTCTGCCTGTCTTGAATATCCCCAGGCTCCTTCCTGTAAGGCTCCACTTGGGCTGTTCCTAAATGTTGCACTCAGTTTTGAGAAGGATTTTTTCCTCTCTCTTCAAGACCCTGTGTTTGTTGCTGTGGCTGCCCCTGGATCCCTGGGGGTGCCCAGGCCAGGCTGGATGGGGTTTGGAGCAGCTGGGACAGTGAAAGGTGTCCTTGCCATGGCAGGGGTGGCACTGGATGGGCTGTGGTCCTTCAACCCAAACCATTGCAGGGCTGTGGGGTTCTCTTGGGGTGTTCCTGCAGCTGCCTTGGGGCCCTGTGCTGGTCCCTCCTGGGCAGACACAGAGGTCACATCCCTGGCCCGTGTCTGTTTTATTTTATACACTGGGAGTTGACTTCTCCCTTCCAGTGCCTTGAGCTACTTTCCCTTGATTTCCCCAGTGCAGTTTTTGTCTGCTACAATAAGAATTGTCTCTGTTTATAAGGAAGAAGCAAATATTTTACATTTGTGAGTGGAGAGAATAAGGAAAGGGGAAACATAGAGTATTCAGTTTTGGGAAGCTGAAAACTCCCCTTGGTGTAGCTTTAATTTACCTGACCTGGTGGATTTTGGAATTTCAGGCTTTGGCTGTATCAGTTCAATTGCAGAATTTCAGATTCTGTCCTGATGCAGTAGAGCAATGGGTGTTTATACTCACACAGGAGTGTGCAGCACAAACCCCTGGGTGCTGTCACATCCACTCCTTTGTACAATTTACCTGTACAAAGGCATAATTGGCAGAATTGCTTCATGTGTGTGCAGGGGTTCATTTACCTGCAGGGAGTGAGATCAGTTCTCAGCCAGCTCCAGGCACTCAGGATCCATGGATTGTAATTCTGGCCTGAAAACTTTGGGACAGTTAAAGCTGAGGTGACATCTTGACACTGGAAGCTCATTATGTCCTGGCTGCAGAGTGCCTCTGTGTGGCACAGCCTCCCCTTTGCCCAGGGGGTTTGGCTGGAATTTTTAGGAATAAATGTTGTTCTACATCAACAGTGCCAGAGAGGAGCAGGGAGCAGGCCTTGCAGGGAAATGAAACGTGCCAGCAGCTTTTCAATTACCTTGCAGTTCTCTGGGGACTGCAGGTACCTCCCAGCCCTGCTGATTGAGGCCAGATGTTTGGCAGATGTTGTTCCCTGGCAGCTCTGGGGCTCCTGGCCCTGTGTGTACCTTGGAGCTGCTTGTGTCACTTGCAGCTCGTTGGGCTGCACTTTGTTGGGGGGCAGAGCAGCTGTGGGATCCTGCTTCCCTTGTGCACAGGAGATGGGGAGGGTTCCCCTTTCCTGGCAGGAGCAGAGCAGGTGCCTCCCGAGGTGTCCCTGCACAGAGCCTGGGTCTGAGTGTGTGAGCAGGACCTTGGCTCAATCCTGGAGTTTATTTACATGGGGAGAGGTGGGAAGGGGAGGATGTAAAGTCACAGTGAACTCAGTAGAGGAACTGAAAGAATCCATTCCTGAGGATGATGATGATGAGGAGGCTGATTCCTGAGGCCTGGGATTTGGGATGAAAGCAGCACAGAGGTTGATTTTTGAACTTAGAACACTCTCTAGTGAGGGCAGAAGGTTTTGCAGAGCTGGATGAAGGCTGGACTGTGCAGACAGAGCAATCCCTGGCCTGGCATCTGCTGCTGCTCAGTGACACCCAGCAGAGCCATTGTCCATTTATCATCCAGGGAAATCCCTGTGCTCAGCAGTCAGGACACTCATCCATTTCCATCAAGGAAAAGCCCACCCCAACAACTTCCAGATGTTGTAACTTTGTTTTTCCACCACTGGGATCTTCTTGTGATCCTTGAGCTCCCCCTCAGCAGGTACAGTGCCCTGGAGTCCCTTTAGTGCAGGGACAGCAGGGATGTGCTGCCAAGGCTTGTCCAGGGAATTATTTCTGCTCACTTCTCCATCATGAGGGTGGGCAGGCCCTGGCAGCTCCCAGGCTGCCCCTGGATCCCTGGCAGTGCCCCAGGCAGGGCACAGAGCCACTGGGACAGGGGAAGGTGTCCCTGCCATGGCAGGGCTGGCACTGGGTGGGCTTTGAGCTCCCTGGGGATGTCACAGAGGTTCAGTTCTGTACGAGGTGGGAAGAAGGGAGCAGAGTGGTGGAGGCAGGTGAGGGTTGTGCAGCATGCCCAGGTTTGCCCCTGGTTTTGCCTGGATTGGCAAAGGGAATGGGAAATTTGGTTACTCTGTGGAGGGGTGGGCTCAGTCCTCAGCTGATTCCTGCAAAGCTGCAAGCCCTGCAGAGATCACAGCCTCCCCTTGCTGCTTGTAGTTTGAAATGAGTGCTGGAGGGGCAGGCCACATTTTGCCTTACTGATATCCAAATAATTCCACATATTTTCCACCTGGAGCCTTCAGCCTGCCTGTGGCTTTGGGAGCCCCTGGCACACATTGCTGTTTGTGTTTCATTAAAGGGATTTTCACTCTGCTCCGTGGCCAGAGCAGCTGTGGGTGTTGTTGGCTTTCCAAAGCAAAATGGAGGATGAGTTCCCTTCTACCTTTGCTGGTATTTTCAGACACTTTCACGATGAAACCAAGTGTTTATCCAGCTTAAACATCCCTCTTCATATTATTCCTCCAAATAATGTTTACAGAAAGCTCAGGCAGCTGCTTTATTCCATGCAGGGAACATCCCAGGTGAGCAGGGAGCCCAGAGCAGTGAGGTTAGTGAGTGTCCCTGTGAGTCAGCCTGGAGCAGATGGCTGGGGCAGCCAGGAGGGGAGCCAGGGCCTGGGACTGGGACTGGGCTGGGACTGGGACTGAGATTGGGCTGGGACTGGGCTGGGACTGGGCTGGGACTGAGCTGAGACAGAGCTGGGACTGAGCTGGGACGGGGACTGAGATTGGGCTGGGACGGGACTGGGACTGGGCTGGGACTGGGACTGAGCTGGGACTGGGACTGAGATTGGACTGGGACTGGGCTGGGACTGGTCTGAGACAGAGCTGGGACTGAGCTGGGACTGGGACTGGGACTGGGCTGGGATTGAGCTGGGACTGGGACTGAGATTGGGCTGGGACGGGGCTGGGACTGGGACTGGGCTGAAACTGGGACTGGGCTGGAACAGAGCTGGGACAGAGCTGGGACTGGGACTGGGACTGGGACTGGGACTGGGACTGGGACTGGGCTGGGACAGAGCTGGGACTGGGACTGGGCTGGGACAGAGCTGGGACAGAGCTGGGACTGAGCTGGGACTGGGACTGGGACTGGGACTGGGCTGGGACAGAGCTGGGACTGGGACAGAGCTGGGACTGGGCTCAGCCTGGGCTCCCCCTGGGCTCCCCCTGGGTTTGGCTGAGCCCAGCAGGCAGTGGGCAGTGCCAGAGGGAGGATGAGCTGATGTTCCTGGGAGGATGAGCTGCTCCTGAACTCAGCCTGCAGAGGGAATTTCCCCTCAGAGCAAACCCAGCTTTATTTAAGCAGCACAAGTGCTGCTGCCTGAGCCTGAGCAGTGCCAGCCACAGGAAGGAACCTTTAAAAACCCCAACAACTCAACAAAACCCAACTGTTTGTAGGACATGGCTGATCTGACTCTGCACTCCATTAAACAGCCTCTTGTAACATCTGGCTTTCCAGAGCACATAAAAATGTTTTCCTTCTGGCAGCAGTTTTTATGGAGATGTAATAATATACGCGGTTTTTTATTTTTCAAAAAAATCTATTTTCAGATTCTGCTCCTTAAGCAGAGCTGGGCCTGTCCAGGTGTGAGGAGGCAGGCAGGGAGCCCGTGGCAGTGCCTGCCCCTCTGCCAGCTCCCCTCTGCCCCAGATTGGGGCACTTTGCTGAAGGTTCCAGCTCCCCATGGATGTGTTTGTGTGGGTCAGGTCTGCATTGTCCTGCACTGCAGCTGGACCCCTTCTCCAGGCAGTGTCTCCATTCCACGGAACAGTCTGAAGGCAAAATGAAACGTCCTGCTGCTCCTTCTCCCCCTCTCCCAGGTTATCCTTTGCCTTCAGGGGTCCAGTTAAATTACACGCTTCCCCAAGCCTGTTCCAGCCTTGCTTTATTAGAAGAAACCTGTGGCTGGCCCAGGTTTTTAAACTGTGCCCTGAGGGAGGGATAGGAGCAGATGGATGAGAGAATTCAGTGGGATTAGTGAAACCCTTTGAAGACTGTTCTTCCCACTGCATTTGTCTCCCAGTTTTGTTTTCTTGCTGTCTCAGCAAATCCTGCTGAGGTTCCTGATGTTCACAGTTCAGCACTTGGCTGTGTCCTGGCCATGGTTACACCTCAGGAGCTGGGCAGGATGGACTTACTGAGCACACTGTGGGAGCCCAGAGCACTGGGAATATTTCTGTGTCTGCTCTGGGGTGTCCTGACCCCCAGGGCAGCACTGACTCTGACCCTCATTCATGGAGAAAGTTTCCCAGAATTCAAGATAGACTGGAATCCACAAAAGTGTGAAATGGATTATAGAGAGTTGTGTAGGTGTGTCACTTGGTGACACATTTAGGTTTTGGGATTTTTAGTCTGTTGTGGATGGGAGCAAGATGGAGAGCACAGGGTGTTGTACTGGGTTTATTCTTCATGCTTCTTCTTCATGGGTTTGGGTGGCATTTTGTAATTGGGCAGAAAAGTCTGCACTGGGGGCTCAGTGGGATCAGTTATTGGGTTAAAAGGGAAAGTAATCCAGGTGTCAGCCCTTAATTGGATAGTTTAGTCTTAAAAGCCCTTGTACCAAGAGATTGTTGGCCATTTTGTGCCTTCTAATGAAGAGCTGCTGAACTCATGGTTGTGAGACTGTTTTACTGATAAGAAATAATAAACTCCTGAGTCCAAACATGAATTACTGTCTCCAGTGCCTTCAATGCAGAGCCAGGAAACCCCAAACCGGTGCCCCCAGAGCACACAGGCCGTGGCAGGGCAGGGCTGGGTGCTCCATCAGGCACAGCCAGAGGGAATCAAGGGCATGCTGCAGCTGCAGCTCCCAGTGCTGCTGTTGGGCTGGGAGATCTCAGCTGGCTCAGGAGCTGAGTCCTGCACTGGGGCTGTGCTGTCACCGCACTCCTGAGTTGTCCCAGCTCTGAATTTCTCCTGCAAGGAACACAGGGCTGTTCTGTGGTGGGGAGGGAGTGGCTCTTGTGGCCCTGTCTGCAGCAGGGGCTCTTCCCATTCCTGGCTTTCTATTCCCCACGTCTCCCCTGCCAGCCTGTGCCCGTGGTGGGTGCTGGGGTTTCTCAGCACCTTCTCGTGTGTTTGCACATGGGGGAGGTGGTGAGCCCCTGTCCCAGCCCTGCCCTGCCCCAGCTCCCTGTGATGGATGGATCTGTGCTTTCCTTTGCAGATGGAGAAGGATGAGACTGTGAGTGACTCCTCCCCACACATAGCCAACATCGGCCGCTTGGTAGAGGTGAGTGCAGCTTCTGCCCACAGCTGCTCCCATCCCTCTGAGTTCTGTTGCATTTTTCTTTACAAGTTACTGATTCCTGTTGTTGCTGGGTTTGTGGTGGCTCAGTGCTGCTCCTTCCATCCCTCCCAGCTGTCTGTGGGACAAAGCCACCCCAAAGCTGCCCCTTGTCTCCTGCTCAGCACTGCAGTGGTGAGAGAATGGGTGTTCCCTTCCTGAGCACCAGTGAACAACTTCCTGCCCTCACATTTGCTTTTGCAGCCACTTCTGGGGAGAATTATTTCAAGTCAGGTTGCTACAGCAGTGTCCCTTGGACTGAAAGTTCAGTGTGTGTCAAGTGCTTATGAATCCCCCTGGAACTGGGTTTGCTCTTGGGTTTTGTGGCAGCTCTCAGCCCTGAAGCTCAGCACAAGGAGTGCAGCTGCTCAGAAGGTGCAGCACCATTTGCTGTTTCACTGCCCTGTCCTGACTGAAGGTGTTCCAGATTTTCTTCATTGTTATAGCCAAGAAAGGAGGAAATTCTCAACTCTGATGCATCTTTAGGGAACTGGGAAATTAAAGAAAGGCTGCTGCTTCTTTTTTGATCCCTTTTTAAAGTTTGCTTGAGTGAAAGCAGTGAAAAAAAGCTGCTTTGTTGCAAGATCTCTCTCAGAGCTCCGTGGTGCAGCTGTAAAGAGCAAGTCAAGGATTCCAAGTCACCCCTGAGCACAGAGCCCTGGGCTCTTGGTTATCCTGGAGGACTGCCTGGGCTCCTGGCGCCGTGCAGGGCCGGGGGAGGCTGGGCTGGTGCATTTCCCTCTGTGCAGAGCTGGGGAGGAGCTGCCCTCTCGTGGTGCACAGAGCTCCCATAGCTGGGGACACGGGCTGGCAGGGGAGAGCAGCAACACAGCCCTGAGGGGTTTGCTGGGCCCCCAGGATGAAGGAGGAATTGAGAAATGTGACTCCATGTTCTTAGAAGGCTAATTCATTATTATATGATATATGATTATAATATATTGTATGATAATATATTATGTGATATTGTGTGATATGATATATGATATATGATATGATATATAATATTATGTTATATTATATTATATTATATTATATTATATTATATTATATTATATTATATTATATTATATTATATTATATTATAT
>JAWWMQ010000089.1:1261291-1271934 GCA_035047885.1 Chlorospingus flavigularis
CCGGTGTGAGGGGCCCGGTGCTCGGTGCCCGGCGGGGCTACGGCTGCCCGAGCAGAGCCCCGAGCTCCGTCCCCGGCTCCTCCCGGTGTTCCCGGAGGTGCCCTCGGGCCCCATAACGGGCTCAGGGTGCTCGCCCGGCCGCAGCACCTCGGACCGGCGCCCGCCGAGAGGCTTCGGGACTGTTCTTGTGGTTTTGCTTTTGTCCAGGCGTGTCACGGTTTGCCCGCTTGGGCCGTGGGAAGTGTTGTCTCACCGGGCTCGGGGGTGACCAGACTTCCCTCTGAGTCTTTTCCACTGCAGTGCTTCTCCTATTTTAAGTCGAAATAAAGCAGAATCAAATCAAGTCTGTCTTGTCTTAACCACACAGGTTGGAGTCAGTGCATAAGAGTACCCACTGCAGCTCCTTAATTCAACTTACAGCTTGTTTTACGATCTAAAACACGACATGTGAATGCCACAACATCATGCTCAGTTACAGAGATATAAACCCGGCCACAAGAAGTTGTTAGAAAACATAAAATAGCCAGTGCACTGAGGAAGGGGGTAAAATAATGCCTTGAGGTGTTTTATTTAATGCAGAATGGCTGAGTGTGCAGTGGGTGATGCTTCAGGTTCAGAGTGAATTGCAGGAGTTCTGTGCCTGCACACAGAGCAGTTGTTCCCCCGGGAGCTGCACCCTCGGGGTCGATGGTTTGGGCAGGTCTTTGGCCACTCTTTGCTTTAGGGACCATTGCAGTGTCACTTTTCCCTGAGCAGCTCTGCTGTCCCTGTACCTGAAGCTCATCAGTGGAGTGTTCTACCCGAGTATCCCAGGGACACTGGAGTGGATCCCCTTGAGTTCTGGGAGAGGGCTGTTTCCTCCTTCAGAGGCAACCTTGGCTCTGTTTTCCACTTGAGACAGCAGTTTGTGCCTCCAGGCAGCTCTGCCTGGGGCTGGGGTTGTGTGTCTGGTGGTCTGGCAGGATTTGGGCTCTGGCAGGATGGTCTTTTCTGTTTCATGCCTTGGTGGGGTGTGCTAAATGACAAAGGAATAAATACAACTTGTTCATGTCTGGAGCTGTGCCTTTCTGTGCTGAACAAGAATCTATCTTTAGATTTCTCACAGAAAATCTTTTATGTCTTCAAGTTATTTTTAGGAGGCAGTTGTTCAGCTCTTGATGGTGTCAGCCAACCCCAAAGTGGCTGGATTTCCCCTTAAATAAACTTGGTGCAATGACAGGGAAATCACCAGTATTTATTTCAAAATAAAACAATAAACTCATTTTTTAACTACTCTGGTATTTCATTTATAAGTTTAAGCACCATGGAGTTACCAGTTAGCAGGTGTTTTCAAGAAGAAGGAGTTACCAGTTAGAAGGTGTTACTAACTGACAGAAATTAGGCCCTTATTTAACATAAATGATGGAAATTCTGGCTTGGAAAGGTGCAGTGGAGGGGAACTCCAGGTCTGTGAAGTCTCTCCAGGCTGGTTTTTGGGGAAGGGGTTTCCACAGGGGGAACTCACCTGGAGCATTGACTTCCTGAGGAGGAGGAGGAGGAGGCTGCTTTGTGCCCCCTGCCCCAAGGACAGGCTGTGTGTGGGGCTGGTGAGAACTGGAGACAGGCTGTGTGTGGGGCTGTCAGGGCTGGAGACAGGCTGTGTGTGGGGCTGGGGACAGGCTGTGTGTGGGGCTGTCAGGATTTGGGACAGACTGTGTGTGGGGCTGGGGACAGGCTGTGTGTGGGGCTGTCAGGATTTAGGACAGACTGTGTTTGGGGCTGTCAGGATTTGGGACAGACTGTGTGTGGGGCTGGGGACAGGCTGTGTGTGGGGCTGTCAGGGATGGGGAGCAGAGCTGGGGTTTGGAGCTGATTTAACATGTACAGTGACACTGGGACTTCTCTCACTTCTTCCCAGTGAGCTTCCCTGGGAAGCAAAACCCCTCCAAGCAATAAAGCACAGTCCAGAGGCTGAAAAGTCATCATTAAAGCTCACTGTGTGCTCAGAATAACGCTCCAGCACATCCCAGATTGAGCTGTTATCTTCTGTCCATGGTTATTTGCAAGGATTGATGGTGACTTGACTGCTGCCTTCCACTTTGCATTATCATAACATCCACAGTGTGTTTAACTCCAGCCTCCCATTGCCCAATCCCTATCTGGTGCTGGATTCTGCACCTCTGTGTTCTTTACACCCTCTGGGCACTGTGTGGTGCACAGCTTGACCTGTGCAGTAATTTAGGAGCTGTCAGCCTCTCCTGTACTCTGTTATTCCCAAATTGTTCTCATTTGTTCTCCTAACAATGCTTACATACATCTAGTGCTGCTGGCTTGGAGCTGGGCTGAGAGGAGGCTGAGCAGAATGAGTGTGTGAACAGGAGAGAGCAGAGGCTGCTTTGCATGAGCAGTGCTCCTTCCTCACCAGGGCACTTCTGGCAGGGAGGGTGAGCTCAGGCCTGAGCTGTTGGAACTTGTGTGTGACTCTGCTGAATGTATTCCAGTAAAGCCTCTCTTCATTTTTTATTTTTTTTTTCTATTTATATTTCAGCTTTTTAGGCAGACTAAATAAAAACTCAGACCTAGGAAATTAAACTACAAAGCTGACAAGTATTTATTTCTGCTTGTTTTTGTGGAGAAATGGTTCTGTTCCAGAGTTGTTTCTGTTCTAGCTGCACCTCCTGTTACAGCTGGGAGCCATGGCTTAGGGTGCAGAAAGGGAAGGTGGCTGGGCATAAACTGGGCTTTGTTCAGGTCAGCAGGGAATGGTGAAATCGTGGCTGGAGCTGGGTACAGCCTGTGCCAGGGGCTGCTGCCCTCCAGCAATCACCTTTGGCCTGGAGGGAGAGAAGCCTGGCTGGGTTTGGAGAGGCAGAGTGAAGCTGAGTCTGATAGTCCGTTCTTGCAGCTTGTTTGTTTCACTGTGTGAAAACGTGAGAGAAAGTAAATTGATTGATTAGGGGGCAGATATGCACATCCCTCTGACTTGTCACAGGAAAAACAAGAGCAAAAAGTGGGTGAGGGGGCAGAGTTTGTGTTCTGTGTCTGTGCTGCTGGGATGTGGTGGGACACCTTAAAGTGTCACCTCTGCCGTAGAAGGCTGATCTCTGAGGGCAGTGGGTGCAGCTGAGAAGCCTCAGGGACTCTGCCTGACCTGCCCAGACCCCCCAGGTGGTCCCAGGTGCTGTGGCTGTGTGTGCTGTGTGTGTGCTGTGTGTGTGCTGTGTGTGTGCTGTGTGTGTGCTGTGTGTGTGCTGTGTGTGCTGTGTGTGCTGTGTGTGCTGTGTGTGCTGTGCCTGTGTGTGCTGTGGTTCTGCTTTGACCCCTCTGATCTGCAGCCCTGCACAATCTGCAGTTGGTGCCGTGCCGGGGAGGGCATGCCTGTGCTCCAGGCCTGGCAAATCCTGCCAGCCTGAGCAGAACACACAGTCCAGGCTCTCTGGGCAGCTGAGTTTAGAACAACTTAAAGGTTAATGAGCCTCTGGCAGGGAGTGTGGCTGGTAGAGCCTGACCTGTTGGTGCTGTGGAGGGGGAACACTGGCAGCACAATATTTCCTTCCAGTTCCTGTGTGGGCAGTGGTGCTGATGCCGTGGTGTGGCTGCTGCTGGAGCACTCAGCCCTGGGGACACGAGGTTGTGTTCCCAGAGCTGTCACCTTGCCTTGCCCCTGTCATGGGACACCTTGGGGGTGCTGGTGCTGCTGTGCTGGGTCTGGCTGACCTCTGTCCCCTTCTCCCTTGCAGTGAATCTGAGATCCTGCACCACGACAAGCAGTACGAGCCTTTCTACTCCTCCTTCGTTGCACTTTCCACACACTACATCACTACTGTGTGTGGCCTCAGTAAGTGTTCCTTTGCTTCTCTTGCTCCTGTGTAATGACTGGATGCAGTAAAAGTAAATCAGAACTGTTGATTTTTGTATTTGTTTTTTGCCCTCTTGCTGAATCAGACCTTAGGGCCAGCATTGCTGGCTTTTATACCATGAAATGTCAGCTCTGATGGAGAGGGAAGCTTGTTGATGGGAGTGTTTGGCCACCAACTCCTGGACAGTGTTGCCTTTTTGGCTGCTTATTCATTGACCTGACTGAATTTTTGGCCAAGTGTTTAAATCAGTGTTCAGGATTTTTAGATTATCCTTCAGCAGTTAGAACACTGCCTTCCCTGGAAATGTCCAAGGCCGGGTTGGATGGGGCTTGGGGCAACCTGATCAAGTGGAAGGTGTCCCTGGCCATGGCAGGGGGTGGGACAGGATGGGATTTAAGGTCCCTTCCAACCCAAACCATTCAGGCTTCTGTAGTTACATTACTGTGTTGGAGTTAATGATCAAAACATTGTGACTCAAAATATTTTCTGTTATTTTGGCTGACAATTTAGCAATTTCAACAAAAAAAATGGGCTTTGTGAACTTGTTTCATGTTCTTCAGAGCTTCTGTCAGCATTAAATAATGTTGCTGGGAAACTGCTTTATCTGTCTGCATTCCCCTGTCTGGCAGGAGGAATTATCCTCACTTTGCTGACATTTCTTGGGTTACATTGTAATGAGGCTGAGTTTGTATTGCATCTGTGTTAGGCAGGAGAGATTGAGTGTGTACCCACCCTGCAGAGCATCCTGCTTTATTGACACCATTGGGAGCTTATTACACTGGGCTGTTTTCCAACTTACTCTGAGTACAAGGATGTGCTTTTTTCAGTACCCAGGAACCAGCTGCAGTCAGTGGCAGCTGCCTGTAAAGTCCTCATTGAATTCTCCCTGCTGCGGCTTGAGAACCCAGACGAAGCATGTGCTGTTTCACAGGTGAGACAGGGCTGGGCCTCCTGGGCCAACCTCAGTGGGAGATGGACTTTGGGCTCCAATTCTGAAATACCTGCTCTGATGTTGAATGCATAAAGCAAAATTAATGAAACTCTTAAAATATTTAAGGTATACATTTTGGTAGACTCTGATTCCTGCCCTTTAGCATTCTATACTATGAATCAAAGCTCGCTCACAACTCGAAATAAAGGTGACCTGAAGCCTTGGTTAATTCAGTTTGTTTCCTGCACTCTGGTTTGGTTTTGTGCAACAGCCTGGGTCACGGCTATCTGTTGAGTTTTTAAAGATGTTTTTTGCCTGCTTGTATTTCTGTCTTGTGGGAAAGCTTAAATATATTTGAAAGAGGGAAGGCCAGTGAGGAGTGTTCCTGTAATGTTGTGTCACAGCAGAGAGAGCTTTTCCAGGTGTTTTCCATGGGAAGCACAGGCAGTGTCAGTGACCTGGATTACCTGCACTCAGGGATGTGTCTCCATCCTTGGGGGAGATCTGAGTGGCTCAGAGCTGTTCAGCTGGCCTCACCAGCTGAAGCTGCATTAGTCTTAGTCCATCTGCTTAGAGTAAATGATATGGAGGAGGAATTGGAATTGGGAGAGTTTAAATGGTCCTTGATGTCTCTGTTTTCTGCAGAAACACCTCATTCTGCTGATCAAGGGACTGTGCACGGGCTGCAGCCGCCTGGACCGCACAGAAATCATCACCTTCACAGCGATGATGAAATCAGCCAAGCTGCCTCAGACTGTCAAAACCCTCTCTGATGGTAGGGAGGGGCTTCAGCTCTGTGTGTGCTTCACTGCAGCACTGGAGTTGGGCACAGAAAATCTGAGGTTTGCTGTCTGAAATGGGGGTTGTTGTTTTCCCTGCAGTTGAGGACCAGAAGGAATTGGCCTCCCCAGTGAGCCCAGAGCTGAGACAGAAGGAAGTGCAGATGAACTTCCTCAACCAATTGACATCAGTCTTTAACCCCAGAGTCTCTTCATCATCATCAATCACAACAGAGACACAGGTAAAAAAACCTCTTAAAACAGAAACAGTCTGAATTTCAACATTATTAATGCAGTGCAGAGAAGGACAGAGGGCTCTAAGTGGTACTTTTCTATACAGGTGTAAAGAGAACCTTCCTCAAGTACATAAATCCTGCTTGCATGGGATAAATGGCAAACAACCAAATACTGATTGTGCTGCATTGGCAATACTGGATTTGTTTCCTCATGGAATGCAGCGTTCAGTGACATCCATGGTTGTTTGGAGTTGTGCTGCTGATACATCTTGATTCTGTATCAGAGACTTAGAGAAATACTTAGAGAAATTAAGATTACTTAGAGAAATGCTGTGTATTTTTAGTGCTTCCATAATATATTTAGTATGTGCTTGCTTTAGGTGGAAGGAGAGAGCGAGGATCAAGCTGCCACAGATCAAACCTCTGCAACAAAGACCAAGAGCATATTCATTGCTCAGAATGTGGCCAGCCTGCAAGAACTTGGTGAGAATCAGCTTTCTAGCTTGGGGCCAAAAATGTGCTGGAGAAATGTCTCTCCAGTGTTAGATCTCACAGCTCTGAGTGGGAATAAGATCTCTGAACTAAAGGGTTCCCTGAGTTGCTTAGTCACTCACCAAGGGAGGTTGTGGCTTGAAGGGAGTTTTTATTGCAGTGTATTTGTGTTTGGAGGGGTAAATTAGGTGGACAGTATGAAATACCTTATGGGATGGTCTGTTGAGTAGATGTGGATTAGAATCACAGGATTCTTAGAGACCTTTGGGGTCATCAAGTCCGTGGACACAGAGGTTGGTGACCCCCGTTTACAAGTGTGAGCTGCAAACTTCAGCAGCTGCTGGTATAAAGCACTCTTCATCTGTTGCCTCACCTCTGATGGCATTTTCTCACCACCAAGAGCAGTTAAGTCAATGACTGAGGGCCGTTAGGGCTGGCTGAGGCAGTGACACAGCCCCTGTGCTTGGCAGGTGGCTCCGAGAAGCTGCTGCGCGTGTGCCTGAACCTGCCCTACTTCCTGCGCTACATCAACCGCTTCCAGGACGCCGTGTCCGCCAACTCCTTCTTCATCATGCCGGCCACCGTGGCTGATGCCACAGCTGTGCGCAACGGGTCAGTGCCACCCTGCCTGGGCTGTCCCCTCGTGCCAGGGGGAGCTCACTGGGTCTGCCCAGGGCTCACCCGGTGTCCTGCCCGCAGGTTCCACTCGCTGGTGATCGATGTCACCATGGCTCTGGATACACTGTCCCTGCCCGTGCTGGAGCCCCTGACGCCCACACGCCTTCAGGATGTGACTGTTCTTGCTCTTAGCTGTCTCTATGCAGGTGAGTGGATCTCCAGAAGTTTTTTGGAGCTTTTTTTGCATGTTCAAGGCTCAGCCCACAAGTAGCCTTTATTTCTCATGAATTTGAAGCTCTGCAGCACAGTGTGGTGATCGGGTTAATATTGAAGCTGTTACTGATGTGTTCTGCCACTGTTCCTGTCAGTATCTAAGAAATGACTGAAAGAATGACTGTTCCTGTCAGTATCTAAGAAAGACTGACTCAACATTTTCTTAACAGCCTGTAATTTCTGCTCTTTCTTATTATATTCAGAGCATAATACATTTTTACTTTAGGCTTCAGCTTAATTTGTCATAGCCCCAAATCAGCCTTGTTTCCCAGGAGTGGTTTAAGCACACCAGAATCCTGAGTGTTTAATTGGTATGGGGGAGACTTTAAGGAGCTGTGACACTCGAGTCTAACAATTGTCTTAAAAATGATATTGAATTACATGGTGAAACATTACCTCCTTTAACTGCTCCCATGTGTTTCTGTAGGGGAAAACTTCACTCTTTTGAGGGTACTAAAGATTTTTTAATCTTTTGCTGTAATACTGAGCTTCATCAAGTTGATAGACACGTTCAATACACATATCTTAATGTGCTAAATAGGAACATTTTGTCCCAAGACTGGCTCTTCCTAAGAATGTCCCTGTACTTGTTTTCACTGAGGTGTGAGTGTGGCCACCTGCATGGCCATCCTGCACGTGGGCAGCACCCAGCAGGTACGAACCGGGTCAACGAGCTCCAAAGAAGAAGATTATGAAAACGATGCTGCTACTATTGTACAGAAATGTGTAAGTGAACCACAGAGTGTTCATTGTTTTCCTCCTCAGCAAGTGAAGAGCACAGAATTTGTGTTTTATTTGCATTGCAGTACACAGCTATGATTTTGGGACATAACCATTGCTGGTAAAGGAGTTAAAGGGGTAGAGGGTAAAATACAATTGCATTTGGAGTTTTTACTTTTATTGCTGTCTGGTGGGGTGCCTTACTATGGTTTTGGCTTTATTTGTAGCTTGAAATCTATGAAATGATTGGACAAGCCATCAGCAATTCACGCCGTGCAGGGGGGGAGGTAAGATTTCCATGGCAGTAACTTTTTCACCCTTTTTGTGCCGGTGTACTTTGGCATTTGGATTGATTATGTTTTGTCTTTTTGGTGCTTTTTTCTCCCCTCTTCCCCATGACTTTGGGCACGATAGCATTATCAGAACTTCCAGCTGCTCGGGGCTTGGTGTTTGCTGAACAGCCTCTTCCTCATCTTGAACCTCAGCCCCACGGCCTTGGCTGATAAGGGGAAGGAGAAGGATCCCTTGGCTGCTCTTCGAGTCAGAGACATCATTGCTCGCACTAAGGAGGGCGTGGGGTCTCCCAAGCTGGGACCTGGCAAAGGGTAAGTGACACCCCTGCAGGGAGCACTGGCCGGGGGTCTGACCAGCCCCAGCAAGCAGCTACTGCAGGCTCTTGTTGGTCTTGTGAAATTTTATCTCTATTTGCAATTCAAGTCCCAAGTCTTGGAAAGAAGAGAAATTGTTGTCTCCAGTTTAGCAAAGCAGTCACTTTATTGAATATTTATTAATTTATTATTTTCCCCCTGAAATGACATTCTGTCCTTTCTGTCTCTGCAGGCATCAAGGGTTTGGGGTGCTGTCAGTGGTGCTGGCAAATCATGCCATCAAATTGCTGTCATCTCTTTTCCAAGATCTGCAGGTGGAGGCGTTGCACAAGGTATGCAGGTAGCACAGGCATTGTCCTGAGGCATTCTGCCTTCTCCACTGATGCACACTTGGAACTCTCCTACCAATTTCTTTTTCTTTCAATTCAATTTGAAATTCTGTCCTCCAGGGCTGGGAGAGTGATGGCCCTCCAGCAGTGCTGGATGTCATGGCTCAGAGCACGTCCATCCAGAGGATCCAGCGGCTCATAGACTCTGTGCCACTCACTAATCTGCTGCTGACTCTGCTCTCCACTTCCTACAGAAAGGTAGGAACTGGCACACAGCTAGAGAACTTCTGGAGCTGAGCCACTCCAGATGGTCAGCACTTAACAAATGGGCTGTGCTGAGAATGTACAATTCTGCTTTCAAAAGTTGTCAGCCAGGACCTTTCTCTTTCCTCTTTTCAGAGATGTAAATTTGGCAAACTTGTGCTAATGGAAATACAGTTTTTTGTATGTTCAGTGGTACTGGTGATTTTAGTGGGAAGATGAAAAGGCTGCATTGATAACAGTATTTTGTATTAGATTACAGATAATTGCAGATAATTTTGTATTAGAGCTGTTATTTCAAGTGTTGCTTATAAGCTTGGTGTGGATTGTTTATTTTGAACCATCTTGTGTATTTTTTAGTACAACTTAAACCTTGAAAAACTCTTAATATGAAACAAATTTGCTAGAAGACAATTAAAAGGCATGAGGAAATTACTCTTATTTTCAAATTATTCTATTTTATAATCCCAGACTTTTCCTGGTTGTGCTGTTCTTTAGGCCTGTGTCCTGCAGCGCCAGAGGAAGGGCTCCATGAGCAGCGATGCCAGTGCCTCCACTGACTCCAACACTTACTATGAGGATGATTTCAGCAGCACTGAGGAGGACAGCAGCCAAGGTAGGAGAGTTTGCAGCAGCTCAGGGTTTTACACTGCTTTTCACAGTTAATGGAAACCTGGCTACTGTGGTATTGCCTTCTCAGACTATGGCTTGTAACACTGAGAATACAGAACAGCTTGTAAGGTCTGTGTGGCAGGAGTAGTGCTGACTGCACTCTTTTGTGTAAACTGAAGCCTGAGTGGCTGGGATTTGACAGTATTTGCTTAAGAGGAGAGTGGAAATAATTTCATTGTGTAAATTCCTGCTGGACCTCTGTGAAAGGGCTTTGCCTTGTGATTTGGACAGAAGAAATGAAGCTAGCTGACACCTTAAGGTTGCTCAGTGAAATTCTGTTTTAGGCCTTTCTCAGGCTGGGTAATTTTGTGAAATGTTTGCTTTTAACAGTATGGGTTTGTTGTTCCTGCCCTGTGTGCTAGATGACGACAGTGAGCCAATCCTGGGGCAATGGTTTGAAGAGACAATCTCTCCCAGCAAGGAAAAAGTGGCCCCACCACCACCCCCTCCACCCCCTCCTTTGGAGAGCTCACCAAGGGTGAAGAGCCCCAACAAGCAGAGTGCTGGGGAGAACGGGAACATCCTGGCCAGCCGCAAGGACCCCGAGCTGGTACGGCCAGAGCCTGCCCTGGGGGCTGGGAGGGGCACTGCTGGGCTGGGGCACCCTGCTCCTGCCAGGGACTGGCCCTGGCACCCTGCTCCTGCCAGGGACTGCCAGGGACTGCCTCTGGCACCCTGCTCCTATCAGGGACTGCCCCTGGCACCCTGCTCCTGCCAGGGACTGCCCCTGGCACCCTACTCCTGCTAGGGACTGCCCCTGGCACCCTGCTCCTGCCAGGGACTGCTGGGCTGGAAACAGCAGGGGCTTCTGCATTGCTCAGGGGAATCAGAGAGAGTTGTGGCTGTGGAGAAGGATCCCTCTCCCTCTCCCTCTCCCTCTCCCTC
>JAWWMQ010000089.1:1272034-1294606 GCA_035047885.1 Chlorospingus flavigularis
TCTCCCTCTCCCTCTCCCTCTCCCTCTCCCTCTCCTCTGGAGTGTCTCAGGAGTTTTGCTGCCAGGGAAGCAGAGGCTGGAGATTGTCTCTGTTTGGGTTACAGAGGGAGAGGGAAAATGGGGGCAGAGCTGCAAGTGAGTGACTTGCTGATAGAATGCTTTTAGCTCCAACTCCACTGGGTAAAGACAAAAATAAGAACTGCAGTGGAGAAGTTGGAGGCCTCCAAGCTTCTCAGAGTTCTGGAGTCAGTCCTGGTGCAGACCACAGTGCAGGGAGCTGGACTGCCATGAGTGCACCTTTCCTCCACTGCAGGGGGGGTGAGGTTTAAGGGACTTGATTTATTTTGCTGGTGGTTTAGTTTATGTTTAATGTTGTCCCTCTGCTTTTGTTGTTTCTATAGTGTGTTTCTCTTTTCTTTTCAGTTTTTGAGCCTAGCTTCAAACATTTTGAACTTTATCACTTCTTCTATGCTGAACTCCAGGAATAACTTCATTCGCAACTACCTGAGCGTGTCCCTGTCGGAGCAGCACATGGCCACGCTGGCCAGCATCATCAAGGAGGTGGACAAGGATGGCCTGAAGGGTGAGTGAGCACACCTAGCTCTGGTATAGCCCACAGGTGTCTCTTTTTTTTTAGTTTCATGTCAAAGTTTTAAATAGTGGAGAGCAAAGGTGGTAAGGGCTCTCAATCCCTGTTTTTCAGGCACGTCAGATGAGGAGTTTGCTGCTGCTTTGTATCACTTCAACCATTCCTTAGTGACCTCAGATCTTCAGTCCCCTGCCCTGCAGGTGAGATTGCATAAATAAAATGAAGAAGTGTTGGTGTCTGTTTATGCCTCTATGTGGGCTCTCCACACCTTGAGTAGTGTGTTGCTTGTTCCATTTGGCCTTGAGTATATTCTGCAAAAACAGGTTGGAATATCTTGAGTCCCATGATTTGAGTGACCTTTGCAGTCATCCAGCACAAAACATCCTGCACAGTGTAAACTTAACATTTATAATTCAGACTAATCCACTGGACTTTGAAGGTAATGAAAGCTGAGAAGGAAATGAGTTTGTGTATTTTGTCTTGGAGAGTTGCCTCTATCCACGAGTTTATCAAGAGATATTCCTACAGATTTGCTCTGATGTCAGGACTCATACCAAAAGGCCTTGGAATCTCTCAGGAGAGAATCAACTTAATCCTTTTGCTTTCATGTCCTAACTTTGTAGCCTCTAGGTTTCTTTGCTGGGTCATGGGCTGACCTGAGTTAACCCTGTCATGGAGGTTATGAATCTGCTTCACCATCACTGAATTCAACTCCTGTACTTTGTGGGCTGTTTTCTACTGTATTTAAAACACTCTGTTGGTTGTTAATTTTTAAAAACAGTTGGACTTTTCATCCATCTGCTTTTTTATTACATTTGAAAAGGAGCAAATATTGCTGTGATCAGCCAAAGGGCTGTTCTTGCATATTCACAGGTTCTGAACACATTAGCATAGTCTCTCCTGCTCTGATATTGCAGTGAATGAGAAAAACTCATTAATGCCATTTTTTCTGCCTTGGTGTTGAGACTTTCTTGTGTTTAGCTGGTGAAGTGACAGCTTTGGGTGTCTCAGTAGCTCTGCCCTGTGTCTGAGACAGGAGAGGCATTGCTGTGTGAGCAGAGCTGAGAGCCCTGCTGTTTACTGTCAACTGTATGCTCAGATCATACTTTTAATTAATGAAAGCATCAGACAGGACTTGCCCCTTTCCAACAAGCCTGTTTTGTTCCAGAACACACTTCTCCAGCAGCTGGGAGTTGCCCCTTTTTCTGAAGGTCCATGGCCTCTCTACATCCACCCTCAAAGTCTGTCTGTACTGTCCCGACTGCTCCTGATCTGGCAGCATAAAGCCACTGCCCAGGGAGATCCTGATGTTCCAGAGTGCCTTAAAGTCTGGGAAAGGTGAGATCATTTCATGTAAAGCTGGAAATCACTCATCTCTTACCTCTCATTTCCTGTCAAGTGAGAATTCTCTGGCCCCAGCATTCCAAGTGTGTGTGTTCACTGATCTGGGATCCCTGGGGGGAGCAGAGGGTCAGTGTTGTGCTGGGGAGTCCTTCACCCAGAGCCCAGGAAATGATTCCTGCACTCAGGAGTTGGAGGGGAGGAGGCTGAATTGCAGCAAGGCTGGCTGTAAAAAGGGAAGGAGGATCTCTTATTTTTCAGCAGGTTTCTGATAGGTCCTGTTAGGATGGTGCTGAGATTGTTCCCCTCTGCCATTACCTGGCTTTCACTGATAGGGTTTAGGTGGTTTAAAGCTCTAATGAACAGGTTTGAATCACCCCTTCTCCATTTGAGTGATTGTTCCTGTTCTCCACTAAATATATTTGCCTCTGATTTAATTTCTGTAGGTTTTACTGCTCATAGAGTCTCATTCCCATACATAATGTAGTGAAATTGCCAGTATTAGAACAGTAAGCAGACAAATAAAATTATTTCTAGTTAAAGAGATTTTAAAGAGGGATCTAAACTTGACAAACTTCCTCTCCTGTTGCCAGGTTTGTGGGCACCCTGAAGCAGAACGCCTTGCAGGGGACTCTCCCCAGTGACACAGAGGATCTGAATGTGGAGCATCTCCAGCTGCTGCTGCTCATTTTCCACAATTTCTCAGAGAGGGGCCGCAGATCCATCATGATGCTCTGTATCCAGACCATCGTGGAGCTGACAGCAAACATGGAGACCCAGCAGTGCTCTGTGCCTCTCATCGTGGCACGGCTGCTGCTGGTGTTTGACTACCTGCTGCACCAGTACTCCAAGGCCCCCGTGTACCTGTTTGAGCAGGTAAGGCTTTGACAGCTGGATATTGAACTGGTCACCCAGCAGGAATCTGTGATGGGCACTCATTTGGTGTGTTCCTTCCATGACTCTTGTGAGTAAATCAGTTTTGATGTTGTTACCAAACCTTGGATTAATTATGGCTGGTTCCTAGCAGCAGGTTCAGTTGGAGTGTAAATTCCTGGTGTGACTGGTGTCTTAATAAATCCTAGCAAGGACAGGATGATTGTCCCACCATATCTTTAAAATCTCGAGTATTTGGCTGTTTATTTCATGAATACCTTTTGTACTTTCTTTGATTTAGTGTTTGACCATGGAGGTTTTTTAGGACTGTCCTCATTAATGGGACAGTATGGTGCTTTGTGCCTGGCTTCTCCAACTGTGGAAGCTTGGCCATGGATTTAAACTGCTCCGTCCAGAATAAAAACCATCAGGGAGGGTCCAGAAGAGGGAAATATTGTGTTTTGAGTAGGACTGTTTCTATTTTGTGTTTCTTTCCCTGTGGGGTGGTATTTTCCCCTGCCCCTCAGGGACAAGGATGCCATGGATGAATTTTTGTTGTTTTTTTTTAAATTCAGGTACAATATAATTTGCTGACTCCACCCATTGGCTGGGTGAGTGGATCCCAGGACAGCATCAGACGAACATCTGTCCCACTTTATCATGGCTTTAAAGAAGTGGAAGAAAACTGGACCAAACACTGTTCATCAGGTAAGAAAGAAAATGTAAGGAATTTTTTATTGCAAGATTTGCTTTTATAAATAAATGAGAGCCTTTTCTGTGCCTTGGTTTGGGCATCTTTTCCTGCTTTTAATGGCCATAGTTACAATAGGTAAAAATACATCTAATAATGCAAGAATTGTTTTATTAAACAAAATTCAAAGTTGTTGTCTCCGAGGAGTATGCAACAAGTAATTAAAAATAAGTGTGTGTTTATTTTGCCAGGATTGTAGGAGTAGGAAAGCTCTACCTGCCTATCCCACAGGTTGGAACCCCTATAATGTGTCATGGAACTCACTTGGGACCTGCTAGGGGTCATACAATGCAGGAGGTTGTGGGGATGGAGGAGAGGGTATAACACAGTGTGGCCTGTTTGAACTGCCACTTGAAGGTTATTTTTTGTTCTCACATTGCAGACTCTGCTCCACAGCCCAGGTTCTACTGCATCCTGTCTCCAGAAGCTTCTGAGGATGATCTGAACCGTCTGGATAGCACGGTATGGCACTGCTGGTAGAGACTTTCTGCAGGGCCATGGGGGTTTGTCAGGGAAAACAGACAAGAAAGAAAGACTTGATTAAAAAGAGGGACCAGAAATCTTTCACTGAATGGAGAAAAGAAGAGTGACCACATGAGATAACATGGGATTCCTTCTTACCCCTAGTTGGATGTCAGAGCAGTCACTGTGCAAAATCTGTGAAGATCTATTGTAGTACTTGCAGGAGTGCTTGAGATTCAGACAAAGACACATTTAGAGTTGTTTTCTCATCACTTTACTCCAACTTCTCCCTGGGTTTTGTTACCATCAGGGTTATGGGCTCTCCTGCCTGCTCCTTATCCCCAGTCCAGTGATCCTCAGTCCCAACAGAACCTCTCTCTGAAGTTTATTTTGCAAGGTTTTGGGCTGTGGGTGTTCTGAATTATTAAAGAGCTTTGCAAAGCAGGGTCCTGGTTTCTCATCTCCTGCAGGTGTGTGAGGTCCTTTTCTCCAGGGCTACAAAGTATGACGAGCTCTACGCAGCCCTCACCTCATTACTGGCTGCTGGCTCCCAGTTTGATACACTCAGGAGGAGGGAGAACAAAAATGTCACTGCACTGGTAAGACTGTCTGGCTGCCTGTGTTGAGGAATAACAAGTTTTCAAACTTTGTATTTTCAAGCAAAGTATTTAGCTGAAGTATTTTGGACTGTGCTTGGAGTAACAAGGAACTTAAAAATCTCATAGCTGACCATAGTGTTTGTGGTGCCTGCACATCTTTTGAGCTTTTAATTCATAATGTGCTTCAGACTTGCTGTAAGTCCATGGTAATTCCAGGAGGTGTGGCTAGAACACTATTAAACAGGAGAAAATTGGATCATTTTTCCTTTTTCTTTTCTCACTCCTGTGTTGCATGTTTTATTGTTTAACATGACAGAAACTCAGTCCAGAATGTGTTCATGTGATTTGGCACATCTGCAGGAGTGTGGAGTCCCTGAGGACATATTTCAGTAGCTGTAATGATGGAGACTGGAATCTTTCTGTACTAATTTTTCCACCTGTTCCTCTGTTTAGGAAGCCTGTGCTCTTCAGTACTACTTCCTGATCCTGTGGCGCATCCTGGGGATTTTGCCTCCCTCCAGAAGCTACATGCACCATTTGGCCATGAACACCCCTGAGATGAGTGACTGTGACCTCCTGCACACCCTGCGCTGGTCCTCCCGCCTGCAGATCCCCTCCTACGTCGTGTGGATCAAGGTACAGCCTCAGCTCCATGGGGTGGTGACAGTGACAGTGACAGTGACAGTCCCTCTGTGCTGCCTGCACGTGGGATTTGTTCTGGGGGCACTTGTGCCTGTCTTTCCTAAACTGGTTAATTGCAGAGCACTGTTCAGGTGTGATGGATCTGGGTTTTGGCATTTGTAGGATCACCTTATGAAGCAGGGCATGAAGGCTGAGCATGCTACTCCTCTCATTGAGCTGACCTCCAGCAAGTGCATCTCAGTGAAGTACGACGTGGAAATAGCAGAGGAATACTTTGCTCGACAGGTGAGGTGTGGGAGTGCAGCTGGACCTGCAAATTTCTGTTTCTGTGGGGTGATCTGCACTTACTGCTCCATCTTCTGTGTTTGCAGATCTCTTCTTTCTGTGCTGTTGACTGCACAACCATTCTCCAGCTGCACGAAGTTCCCAGTTTACAATCCATTTACACCCTTGATGCTGCCATCTCCAAGATCCAGGTTTCTCTAGATGAGCACTTTTCCAAGTCAGCTGCAGAAACTGATCCCCAGAAGTCCTCAGAGATAACCAAGAACCTCCTCCCTGCTACACTGCAGCTCATTGACACTTATGCTACTTTTACCAGGTACATTCCTTGGGATTTCCAGCAGCAATACAATTTCCTGCTGTGCTTTGGGCTTCCTCTGCATTTTGTGTGTTGTTTTCTTAGAAGTGCCTGGGAGTTTTATGGTCTGAAGTAATTACTTTGTGTCCTCTAGAGGGTCCATTGCTTTAAAAGAAGAATAGGAAGTAACTTCTCAAGCCAGGCATGGGACTTTGTTGTTTCTGAGTAACCTCCTGGTCTGATCTTCCAAGGCTTCCTTGCAAGTTTGCAAAACCAGCTTTTCCTCCAAAGATAAAACCACCCTCTAGGATAGTGCTACTTAAAGTTATTTCTCTGGCATAGTACTGAGGCTGTCAGACCATCAAGAAAGACAGGGGGAGTTAATTCTTACATTAAAAAATCTAAATTCTTCCAAACTCTCGTTAGAACCTGTGTAGAAGAAAGCAAAAGTAAATCAGCTTTTTCTTTTTGGGCACTTCTCCTGCTAAGTAGCTTAGAGGGGATAAAAGCCCACAAGTCCCTTAGTGGTGTGAGATGAAGTGTGGGGCAGAACTTGAGAAGGTTGTGTTTTATCTGTCACTCCAGTGACACACTGAGCTGTGAGCTGCAGAGCTGAGGTGAATCCCCTCCCTCCCTCCCTCCTGCAGGTCCTACCTGCTGCGGAGCCTCTCGGAGGAAGCGAGCTCGGACAGCAGGGGCTGCGAGGAGAAGCTGCGGGGCTACGCCGCCGTGCTGGCCATCGGCTCCGGCCGCTGCAAGGCCAACACTCTGGGTGAGGGCAGGGCACTGCTGGGCTCAGGGTGCCTCCCCCTGGGGGAATCTTCCCACAGTGCTTCCATCACTCTACAACCACCCCCAAACAGACATAGAATTAACCCCAGAACTGTCCCCATCCCCTCCCTCAAAACCAAACAAAAATACAAACCATGATGATAAATCATCGACCAACCACCCAGCAAATTTTACGTTCTTGTAGCTTATAGAAAGCGTGACACTGAAGATGTCAAGATGGCTGCCACACGCACCCAAGGACAAAAGGCTTAGTCCTAACCTTGCTGTTAGTTTTTGCTAGGTATATACAAAGCACACTGCAAAGTCTCTTCAGTACCCTACCAGCTGAAACAGTTGGGCAAACCTCGAAAGAACTGTGAGTTCCTCTGGATCAGTGAAATGTTTTTGTAACCATATTGGAGCTTGTGGCATGGAATAACAAGGGGAACTAGGAAATGTTGGCATTAGTATTTGTGCCATGTTTTCTGCAGTTTTAATGAAGTGAAAGAAGCTGGGATGCTCTTAAACACTTAGGGATGATTTTTACTTGTAGACTTTTGAATTTATTCAGTGCCTGATCGTTCTGTGTAACTGCAGGTCCAACCCTTGTCCAGAACTTGCCATCAGCTGTGCAGACCCTGTGTGAATCCTGGAACAACATCCACACCAACGAGTTCCCCAACATCGGTTCGTGGGTGAGTCCATGCTCAGGGTCTGCTGTGGTGTGAGTGCAGCTGCAGGCACTGCTGGGACTGGGGGCAGTGTGTGCCTCTGTCCCAGCTCCAGGCTCTGATGTGTGTGTGTGTGTTGTGTGTGTGTGTGTGTCCCTCCCCAGCGCAACGCCTTTGCCAACGACACCATCCCTGCAGAGAGCTACATCAGCGCCGTGCAGGCTGCTCACCTGGGCACCCTCTGCAGCCAGAGCCTGCCCCTGGCAGCCTCCCTCAAGCACACCCTGCTCTCCCTGGTCAGGCTCACCGGGGACCTCATCATGTAAGTCAGGCCTTGTGTTACACTGGCTGTTCCTCACACTGCTGGGTGCTTTGCTCTGTGTCTGTGCAACACTTACTGACCTGCTGCTGGTTCTGACATAAACCTTCCAGTTCACAGCTCCAAATACCAAATGAGTGACAGACAGTCTTTGTGTCTTCCTGTGGTATCTCCAAAAGTAAAGCTGTCTGAGGGAAACCTTTTTGTCAAATATGGACTTGAAGAAAAGGAGATATAAACTGACACAATAGGGATCTAACTAATTAATTTGTGTTTTGTTATCATTCACTTGTGTGAAGCTTTTCATGTTTAAGGAAAAGTGAAATGCCATTTTTTTTCCAGGGACTTAGTCTAAAGTACTCTGAAACCAAAAAGTAGTTGTTGACACTGCAGACAAACCTCAAAGCCAGGATATATGATAGTGAGACTGTCTAGGCAGGTGCTGTAACTGTATATATGCTAAAGTAACATGTAGAATTTTCCAAAGGGTGACTGTTTTTCTGAGGGGGAAAATGGCTGGGCCAGTGTTTTTATCCCACCTTTCATCACATCCAGAGTTGTGCCTCACTTAATGTGAATTCTGGTTTCCAGCAGGGATGACCTGTGATACATCATGCAGAGAATTAACTTGTGTCCTTTTCTTTTCAAGCTGGTCAGATGATCCCAACCCACCCCAGGTGATCCATTCCCTGCTGCCCCTCCTTCTGGAGAGCAGCACAGAGAGTGTTGCAGAAATCAGCAGCAACTCCCTGGAAAGGATCCTGGGCCCAGCAGACTCGGATGAGTTCCTGGCACGTGTTTATGAGAAGTTGATCACAGGGTGCTATAACATACTGGCCCATCACTCTGACCCAAACAGGTAACAAAGCTGTGTGCAAAGATTGGCTACAGCAGGGATGCTTCTGGAACAGCAAAAATCAGCTTATTTTTATCTGTTGAAAGCTTCTGTACTTGTATAGTATAAATATGAGATATTTCTTTCACATTACCAGAACTGTGGAGTGGGGCTGAGAGCACGAGAGAATGGGGAGGAGTAGCAGTAGAAGAGACTTAAAGTGTAAAAGGAGCAGCTCTTTATAGGAATTTGTGTGTGAGGTGTCAGAAAGGTCTGGGTTATTGTAGGTTTCTGGCTGGGACTTGCCTTACAGCATCATGTGTCCCTTTGTTCTAACTTGGTGGATTTGTTGGTGTTTATGGAAAGTTGTTCATCAATTGTTTTGCTCCTGTCTGTTGGAAGAAGAGCTGCTTTCAATTAGTGGAAAAATTACTGGAATTGTAATGGCAAATAGATCACTTCTGGCCTCTCAGAACTGTTGTGATTGTTGAAATTGTCTTTAGATGTTCTTATTTCATCCTCATGTATTTGATCCTTATCTATTCCTCTTTTAATCCTCAGTGGCCTGGATGAGTCCATCTTGGAGGAATGTTTGCAGCATCTGGAGAAACAACTGGAGAGCAGCCAGGCCAGAAAAGCCATGGAGGAATTCTTTTCAGAAAGGTGGTGTCACCATGGAAGTTGTATTCCAAGGACTGCATTTCTCATCCTTGTTCTGTTAGCTTGTCAGGGTAGACACCAGGGTGATGTTAATGCCATTGTGCAGGAAAATACAGACTCTGTAGAGCCAGGATATCCTTCAGGCAGTTCAGGAGAGTGGGAAGGGACTCTGAGGGGGAGAGGACTTGGATCTTTTTCCAAATCAAATACTCAGTGAGGCCTCACAGTAATATCAGTGGGAAATCTTGGGGAATTGCTCTGTCAGAGCAGGTTTCTGAGAGATGCTGCTCCAAGCTGCAAAATCCCAAATTCTCTCAGTGCTTCTGTGGGGCCACAGGTTGATAATTTTAAGAGTGGGGAGGGGGGTTAGAACCATAAAGATAAATTGTGCTGGCAGCAGGCTAGAACAGCTAGAACAACTGTGACAGAAACAGCCTAGCACAACCACAGTGTTCTGAGTATGAGGTGAGCAGGAGGAAAGGCTTTCTCCATCAGAAAACTGACCATTGCCTGGCTTTTCTCTCTACTTGTTGAACAGTTCAGAATGAAAGCAGCCTGGTGGCTGTACATTGTTAGTATGGAAGGGAAAGATAAGCAAGAAAATCTGTTTTGGAGCCAGTTCAGGCCCTTTTGTGACTGGATATGTAGAGAACACTGAGATGCTACTGAGGAGCCCATTTCTGAGATTTGATCTGGGCTGGGTTTGCTGTTTGGCTGAAAGCAGTTTCTGTGGTTTGGCTGCTGAGCAGTGCTAACACAAACTCCTGCCAGTCTGAAACATGAGGGTGGAGAGAAGTGGAGCCAGTGGGAAAGGGGAATGGGCTGCTCTTTTATAAAGCTGATTTAATCCTCCCCTCTGTACAGTGGAGAGCTGGTGCAGATCATGATGGCGACGGCCAACGAGAACCTCTCAGCCAAGTTCTGTAACAGGGTGCTGAAATTCTTCACCAAGCTCTTCCAACTGAGTAAGTGCCAGTAGGATCCCCTCCCTGCTGCTTTTCCACTTCACACTGTTCTTGTGTTGCCTGAGATTGGAAGTGCTTGGGAGAAAATCTGTGGGAGGGAGTGGGATCACAGCTTCATGCTTTCAAGGAAAGCCATTTCCACACGTGTTCCTTGGAGCATCTGTCACTGAGAGTCACTTTCCCCCCAGCTGAGAAGAGCCCCAACCCCAGCCTGCTGCGCCTCTGCGGCTCCCTGGCCCAGCTGGCCTGTGTGGAGCCCGTGAGGCTGCAGGCCTGGCTCACCAGGATGACCATGTCCCCACCCAAGGACTCAGACCAGCTGGACGTGGTGCAGGAGAACAGGCAGCTGCTGCAGCTCCTCACCACGTACATTGTGCGGGAGAACAGGTAAAGCACAGCCCTGGTCCTGTCCTGTGTGTGCTCTGTGTTCCTCTTGCTCTCCAGAGCAATCTCGTGTGAGTTGCTGCTGGTTCTTTGTGGTACCTGTGTGAAACTCTCCTGTTTTTGCTCAGCCAAGTGGGGGAAGGCGTGTGCACTGTTCTGCTCAGCACTCTGATTCCAATGGCAACGGAGATGTTGGCCAATGGGGATGGCACGGGCTTCCCTGAGCTGATGGTCGTCATGGCAACTTTGGCCAGTGCAGGACAGGGGGCAGGACACCTCCAGCTCCATGGTGCTGCTGTGGACTGGCTGGGCAGATGGTAAGAGTGAACTCTGTACTGCTGATGCTTCATTTGTGGGGGGATTTTATTTCTTTTCTGGTGTTTTGGGGACAGAAATTTGCATTTACAGATAATCCCTTCTCTCTTAGTTTATTGTTTGTTGTTTGGGATACAAAGTGTCTGAGGGAGGCAGTTCTGTGTCCATCTGTTCCAAACAATCACGTTTTGTTTCTTTACTCTGGATGGTTTAGTTACTGCATTTATGCATTCCCTGTTGTTCATCTAAAGCAAACTAAATGCTTGAAGCACTTGATCAGGACTGAATTTATACTTCCCAAAGGCTGGCAGCTGGAGTGAGGGGTTTTGGACTCCCCATCCCAGGAAGTGTTCCAGGCCAGTTGGATGGGGTTTGGTCCAGCCTGGGATAGTGGATGGTGTCCTGGCCCATGGCAGGGGTGGGGTGAGATGGGCTTTAGTCCAGCCTGGGATAGTGGATGGTGTCCTGGCCCATGGCAGGGGTGGGGTGAGATGGACTTTAGGATCCCTTCCCTCCTGAACCGTTCTGTAGTAATTCCCAGTGTTCTGTGTTGCAGCAAGAAATACCTGTCTCAAAAGAACGTGGTAGAGAAAATGAATGCCAACGTCATGCAAGGCAAGGTAAGGCCTGTGCTGGTGCTGTGCTTGCAGTAAGGACTCCCAGGCAGGAGTTCAACTGTCCTGGTTTGGTGGGACAAAACCTGGTGGGAATTTTAAAGCAATTTGGCCAGGGGGTGTCTGTCCTGTTTTCATGCCCTGTAGCAGCTGTTGTAGGCTGTGAGCTCTGTGGGCTGATTTTCCTTGCCTTGTGCTCCCCAGCACGTGACAATCCTGGAGTGCACGTGCCACATCGTGTCCTACCTGGCCGATGTCACCAACGCCCTGAGCCAGAGCAGCGGGCAGGGCCCCAGCCACCTGTCTGTGGACGGCGAGGAGCGCGCCATCGAGGTGGACTCGGACTGGGTGGAGGAGCTGGCCGTGGAGGAGGAGGACTCCCAGGCTGAGGACTCGGTAGGCAGCAGGCACAGTGGGTGCTGCAGAGGACAGGAGGGCTTGTTTGGCACCTCCCAAATCACTCAGCTTATCAGATGAGAGTTTGTGTTCACTGAGTGAAGGACCCTACATGTCAGGTCTGGAGGAGAGGATCTGTCGTTCCTGACTAGATGTGTTGACTTTGTGATGTCAACAAAAATTTAATATTTATTTTATAAATATTATATATTTATTTTAATAATATTTATAAATATTATATATTTTTTTTAATTAAAAGGAAGAAATAGAATAAAATGGGTTTATTCTTACTGGTTGGCTGGCAATTACTAGTTTTTCTATCAGCAAGCAGCTTTGATTAGTACTTTAAGTGCTGTTGGCTGGTGAAAAATAGCTGTTAGGGTATGTTCTTTATTTTTTTGTGTCAATATTTTTGTTACTGTTTCTTTTTCTTGTTGACCATTTCATGTTACTACAATGTGTCCCATCTCCTCTCTCCATGTGGTTTGATACCAGCTGCTTTCTAGCTCTGCTGCTAAAATTTGCTGTTAAAATATACCTTTGGTTTCTTGGGAATTTATTCTGTACATGTACTTCACTGTAGCTGCAGTTATGACACCTTCCTAAAACAATTTTCTTCTGGATAGGATGAAGATTCTCTCTGTAACAAACTGTGTACCTTCACCATCACACAGAAAGAATTCATGAATCAACACTGGTAAGAATCTCAAGTTTGTGTTCAGAGTTTCAGCCTGATATTTCTGGCCATTGGGGAGGAAACCAGTGTAGTTTGTGAGCCTCAAGGCACTGCCTGTCAAAACTCACCTGGCTTATTTTGGGCAGGTACCACTGTCACACTTGCAAGATGGTTGATGGGGTTGGTGTTTGCACAGTTTGTGCTAAAGTTTGTCACAAGGATCATGAGATTTCTTACGCCAAGTACGGATCCTTCTTCTGTGACTGTGGAGCCAAGGAGGATGGCAGCTGCCTGGTAAATTCTTTATGTCTTCAGATTTTCAAGTCCTTTGCAATTTTCTGTTCTGCAGTAAGTTATGTCAGGATTTATGTATGCAGGAGTGCTAAGACTTGAAGGCTTTATAATGAACCCTCAGAATTTACAGCCTGCCTGAAAATTAATTTTTTTGCACCAAATAAGAGCATTGGTAAATCTGTGTCCTGGTGACTCCTGGGATTCCACCTGCCTTTACAGAATTTGCTGCACAGCAAAGAACACATTTTCCCATGTTTTCCACTAGAAGCAAATGAAATAATTATATCTTAAATATGGAAGGTTCTTAATCCTTGGGTGGAGAGTCACGTGCAGGATGATTTTCTTTAGAACTGTGCTTGAATTGCTGCTCTTACAATCTGTGTTCACTTCATCAGTAGCCAGGTTGAGCCTGGTTTGGGATTTTAGTGCTACTCTGTCATTCCCAGGCATTGGTGAAGAGAACTCCCAGCAGTGGGATGAGCTCCACCATGAAGGAATCAGCGTTCCAGAGCGAGCCCCGCGTGCCCGAGAGCGTCATCCGCCACGCGAGCACGTCCCCAGCTGAGAAGGCCAAGGTCACCATCAGCGAGGGCAAGGGCCCTGATGAGGAGAAGCCCAAGAAGAGCAGCCTGTGCAGAAACGTGGAGGGCTGTCGAGAGGAGCTGCAGTCCCAGGTATAATTGTCAGCTGCTAAACAGAGATGGGTTATCATGGGCATCTTGGGCAGGCTGGGTTGGCTGTAAGCTGAGATGAGAGGGTCACAAAGGGGTGTCAGGCTTTAAAAAGCAGTTTATGTGCAGCTCCCATCAGGAGCATCTTGTTCCTCATTTGTCTGATCTGTTTCTTGTAGGCCAACTTCTCCTTTGCACCTTTGGTGCTGGAGATGCTGAATTTCCTGATGGATGCCATCCAGGTGAACTTCCAGCAGGCTTCAGCCATGGGGAGCAGCAGCCGTGCCCAGCAGGCTCTCAGCGAGCTCCACACTTTGGACAAATCAGTAGAAATGACGGATCAGCTGATGGTATGGAACAAAAGGAATTAACAGAGTGTGGATGGGGGGAGTGGCTTTGGAACAGAGGCACTGCAGTGACACCCTGTGGATGCTTTCCCTGGCTCAGGTCCCCACCCTGGGCTCGCAGGAAGGCGCCTTTGAGAACGTGCGCATGAACTACAGCGGGGACCAGGGCCAGACCATCCGGCAGCTGATCAGCGCGCACGTGCTGCGCCGCGTGGCCATGTGCGTGCTGTCCTCGCCCCACGGCCGCCGCCAGCACCTGGCTGTCAGCCACGAGAAGGGCAAGGTGAGCCCCCACGGAGCCCTGGGCTCCTCCTGAGGGGAGGGGAATGGTGCTGGAGCTGCTGGGCTCCCATGGGGAATGGAGCAGTGCTGGAGCTGCTGGGCTCCCAGGGAAGGGGAACAGTGCTGGAGCTGCTGGACTCCCATGGGAAATGGAGCAGTGCTGGATCCACTGGGTTCCCAGGGAAGGGGAATGGTGCTGGAGCTGCTGGGTTCCCATGGGAAATGGAGCAGTGCTGGGGCTGCTGGGCTTCTGAGGGAAGGGGAGCAGTGCTGGAGCTGCTGGGCTCCTGAGAGAAGGGGAAGAGCGCTGGAGCTGCTGGGCTCTCAGGGAAAGGGAACAGTGCTGGAGCTACTGGGCTCCCAGGAGAAATGGAACAGAACTGGATCCGCTGAGCTCTCAGGGAAATGGAACAGCGCTGGGCTCCCAGGGAACTGGAGAAGTGCTGGATCCTGGGGTTCCTGAGGGAAGTGGAGCAGTGCTGGAGCTGCTGAGTTCCCAAGGGAAGGGGAACAGTGCTGGATGCACTGAGTTCCCAGGGGAAATGGAACAGTGCTGGATCCTGGGGTTTCCAAGGAAAATGGAATAGTGCTGGATCTGCTGGGCTCTCAGGGAAATGGAACAGCACTGGGTTCCCAGGGAAATGGAGAAGTGCTGGATCCTGGGGTTCCTGAGGGAAGTGGAGCAGTGTTGGAGCTGCTGGGTTCCCAGGGAAAAGGAACAATGCTGGACCCTGGGGTTCCCAAGGGAAGTAGAACAGTGCTGGGTTCCCAGGGAAATGGAACAGTGCTGGATGCACTGGATTCCCAGGGAAATGAAGCAGTGCTGCATCCTGGGGTTCCCAAGGGAAGTGGAACAGTGCTGGATGCACTGGGTTCCCAGGGGACATGGAACAGTGCTGAGGAACAGGCAGGCTGTGGTTTGTTCTGCCCGTCTTGAGATCTGGTGTGAAGTGTTGTGTAGCTATGGAGAACCTCTTGTAGGGAAAACTGTTAAGGAAAAAGAGTTCCTGCAGCAGGAACAGTGAGAACAGCTCACTGCAATCACCCACCTCACTGCACCACCTGAGAGGAGGCTGGAGTCCGGTGGGGGACCATGATTCAGCGAAAGGACAGGAGGAAATGACCTTAAGGTGCACCAAGGGAGGTTCATGTTAGTTACTATAAACAAAAAATTGTCTGCAGGAGTGGTTGGTTAGACACTGGAATAAGTTCCCCAGACAGGTGATAGAGTCACCAACTCTGGAAGTGTTCAGGAGGTGTCTGGACATGGCACTTGGGGATGTGGTTCAGGGGTGATTATGGTGGTGCTGGGGTGATGACTGGGCTCAGTGTTCTCACGGATCCCTTCCAGCCTTGATGATTCTGTGCTTCTGATTCAGAATCAACTGAATAACTGTGGGATCTGGACTTGAAATGCCTGACTTCCCCCAGTTACAGAGTCAGATAACCAAGTTCAGTCTGTGGTTCTGGTTCTGTAACGGGGATCTGGAATTGAAATGCCTGACTCCCCCCAGTTACAGAGTCAGATAACCGAGTTCAGTCTGTGGTTCTGTAACTGGGATCTGGAATTGAAATGCCTGACTCCCTTCAGTTACAGAGTCAGATAACCAAGTTCAGTCTGTGGTTCTGGTTCTGTAACTGGGATCTGGAACTGGAATGCCTGACTCCCCCCAGCTGCAGTCAGATAACTGAGCTCATTCTATGGTGCAGATCACAGTGCTCCAGCTCTCAGCCCTGCTGAAACAAGCTGACTCCAGCAAAAGGAAGCTGACCCTCACCCGCCTGGCATCGGCGCCCGTCCCGTTCACTGTGCTGAGCCTGACTGGGAATCCCTGCAAGGAGGATTACCTGGCTGTGTGTGGGCTGAAGGTGAGTGCCTGCCAAACCCTGTTCCAGGGAGCTGCAAACATCAGCTGAAAGCCAGCTGTGTGTGTTTCCTCTGAGGAGTTAGCACAGAGCTGCCTCCAAAGTTCTGTCACTAATTCAGCTCCTGATCCACTTTCCTACTAGACAGATAAGGTAAAAGAAGCAGGACCTGGATGGACAATATAATTAATGAGACAGTGCCTTGAAATAGTATTGCTTAATGTATTTAAGAATGTTTGGCTCTTGTCTTAAGACAAAACACCCCCAAACTTAGTGTGTTAAAACTAGTCTGTAACAATTAGTGTTCTTTGGCAAGGACTCCCCTATTTTGTATTCCCCCAAATTTAGATTCAGCTTTCCCAGTGCAGAATCTACAGATGTGTTATTTAGCTGAGAAAAAGCTGGGCTCTCTGTGGCTTTTTCTTTTCAAATCTTCATGTTATTTATCTTCAGTGCAGTACATTGAGATTTAAATTCTCTGAATCATTATTTGCTGTAAGAGAAATGCTGACTTTAAACTCCATTCTTGGCTTCAAATATTTGTGAACACTTTGTTTTAATATTTAACCAATTTTCTCCATTACTCCAGGATTGCCATGTGTTAACATTCAGCAGCTCTGGATCAGTCTCTGATCATTTGGTGCTTCATCCCCAACTTGCCACTGGGAATTTCATCATCAAAGCCGTGTGGCTGCCAGGATCCCAAACAGAGCTGGCCATTGTCACTGCAGACTTTGTGAAGGTATGTCTGGCCATGAGCTGGTGATTATACAGCTTCTGGCAGGCATCAGAGTCTGGATCCTCGGGGAGTTGCATGTGGGAGAATGTGGTGATATTCTTAGAAATGAATTGGAAATATAAATTTGGGATGGTCCTTGCAAGGAAAAGCAAACCCAAAGAACTTAAAGAGAAAAAAAGACCCAGATTGTAGCATCTCACGGGGATTCCCTCATCTCAGCTCTTGTTCATTTGCACTGTTTTGTATCACAGCAGTTAATTACTGTCTTGATAATCATTGTGGTTAATTATTTCCTTGGTTCTTCCCACAGATTTATGACCTCTCAGTAGATGCCTTGAGCCCAACTTTCTACTTCCTCCTACCGAGTTCCAAAATCAGGGATGTCACTTTCCTGTTCAACGAGGAGGGGAAGAACATCATTGTGATCATGTCCTCTGCTGGCTACATCTACACACAGCTCATGGAGGAGGCCAGCAGTGCCCAGCACGGGCCCTTCTATGTCACCAATGTGCTTGAAGTCAACCACGAGGACCTGAAGGTGCTGGTGACGTCCCTTTCTCTCTTTTTTTGCATCTTCCATTTGAAGGCAGAAGTTTCCTTCTTTTTTTCCTTCTCCTTTTAAGCCCCCTGATCTAGATCAAGGAGCTTTCTCATTCCTCTAAAGAGAGAAATATCCTTACAGTAAAAGGAGGTGGGGGTGAAAATTAAACCCCTTGATCCTTTCATCTAGAAAATGGAGCATGTTTTCCATGGCTGGCTCTGAAGTCATGCCCAGCAGGATTTCTCAGCAGGGAGATGGCTTCAGAGCAGTGCTGTTCTCAGAGCAAGGCACTCCAAAGGTGCAGGAGCAGAAGGGATAAATCACCATGGCTGGGGCTGGAGAGCTGCAGTCAGCCTTTGTTTCTTCTCTTGAGGATGACCTTTAAAATCTCTCCAGTGTTTTTACCCTAGCCTGCTTCAAAACAGCAGTAGATGAGAAGGAGGCTCTCAGGAAGGTCTTTTGTGAACTGGGCATCCAGGGGATGCTCCATGTGACACTGTCACACAGAGCTGAGGCTCACAGCTGCGGGAGCTCAGGGTGTTACCTACAGCCTCCGGGTGTGCAGGCTCAGCATCCCCTCCCAGAGCCTTTGAAGTGTCTGATGGATGAGTTCACCCAGGAGTTCAGCTTAGAAAATTGTCATTTAGGGCTCTGTTCTCTCACTGCTGGGGAGGAGGGGCGGCTTTGGGAATAATTCCATCGCAAATGTAAAAGCCTGACAGAGTGTGTGGGGATATTTGTGTTTAATGTTGGCATTTCTCTGCATCCCCCAGGACAGCAATGGCCAGGTGGCAGGAGGGGGGGTGTCAGTCTATTACTCCCACGTGCTGCAGATGTTGTTCTTCAGCTACTGCCAAGGCAAATCCTTCGCAGCCACCATCAGCCGGGCCAGCCTGGAAGTGCAGCGCCTCTTCCCAATTAACATCAAGAGGTGAGGATCCTGGGGGACACTCCCTGCATTTTTATTGCTTTCTTTTTATAATAAATATTGCCTATTATTAAACATCCCAGCCCTGAATGGCCAAACTGTGTGGTGAAAATTCCCTGCTGGCTGATGATTTGTTGCTACTTTTCATGGTCCTTTTGTCCTAATGGACTTGGATGATCCTTGTGGGTCAGGAATTCCATGATATCCCAGTTGCAGGATAATTAGAAACCAAAGCTGGCTGTTTCAGCAGTGGGCCACGCATGCATTTTGTCCTGCCAGCAGGATTTCAGAGCAGAAAGGTGTCTGCAGAGCAGTGGAGCTGCCCAGAGTGAGCTGCCCGAGGTGCAGCCGCTGGAACCGATGGGATTATCCGCCCTCACCCGGGCGGCCGAGGAGGGAGCCTTTGTTTCCTTTCAGCACCACTGCTGCAGTGGACCTTGTGCATTGTGCATGTTAAGGCTGATTTTCAGACTCCCTTGAGGGAAACCAATCTCTTACTCTGTGAATGTGGCAAGAAAAGACAGTTCTATTGTGAGTTCTGATATTCAGTGCTGGGCACTCAGGCCACAGACTCTTCACTGGCCTGGCACAAAGCCACTGTCATGAGTGGGCTCTGAAGGAGGTCAGGTTCCAAGAGCTCCTCAACTCCAGTTGAGTTTCCACTTTTTCCAGTGAGCAGATACTGATTCTCTTGCATTAGTTTTTGCTTATTGCTGCTGGGTGTGTTGAAACATGGAACTGTTCATCCATTCAGATTAAAACATTGCTGAAAGCCATTTATAAATTGCCTCCTTGATTTGGGGCATAAAATGCAACTCTAAGCCAGTTTTTCCTTGAGTTTGCAGGGTAGGGATCAGGGCTGAGGACTGGGATGCTCGTGGTTTCTGCCCACTATGGTGACTGTTTCAGACTGCTCACCTGTAAACCAGACACTGTTCATTGATGCAGTGCTTGAACCCTGCTCAGGACAAAGTTTTAACTGATTTGAGCACAATGAAATTTGTGTGGTTTTCCTTGTGCTGCTCCTGAAATGAATATCATTGTGCCCTTTGTCTCTCACAGTTCCAATGGTGGCAGTAAGACTTCTCCAGCCCTGTGTCAGTGGTCTGAGGTGATGAACCACCCTGGCCTGGTGTGCTGTGTCCAGCAGACCACGGGTGTCCCACTGGTGGTGATGGTGAAGCCAGACACCTTCCTCATCCAGGAGATCAAGACCTTACCAGCCAAAGCAAAGGTTAGTCAGGGTTCCCTGTATTTCTAACTCTTAAAATTTAGTTTCTTGTTGTTCTATCAATCAGATCTCCAGTCTTGGCAGCTTTTCTAATACAAAGAGTTTGTTCTCCAAGCGAGAATTGCCAAGCCCTTCCCTTGCCTTGCCTTGCAGATCCAGGACATGGTGGCCATCCGTCACACGGCCTGCAACGAGCAGCAGAGGACCACCATGATCCTGCTGTGTGAGGATGGCAGCCTGAGGATCTACATGGCCAACGTGGAGAACACGTCCTACTGGCTGCAGCCCTCCCTGCAGCCCAGCAGCGTCATCAGCATCATGAAACCCGTGCGCAAGCGCAAGGCGGCCGCCATCAGTAAGGGCTCCTCACATCACCTCACCTTTGTCACTCACTGTCCTGGACTGCAGGATAAGTGTGTGCTCTGTCTGCCATCTGTTAGAGGTGTGGCAGTTATCTCCTGGTAACAGAGCAGGATCAGTCTGTCTTGGATTGAAAAGACAGGTGTGTGCTAAGGAAGGCAGGAGCCTCCTGAAATGGAAAATGTGAACCCTCCCCCTCTGATTGTTATGATTTTGAAATTAAGGGGCTCTCAGGCAAAGATATGGGAGCAGGAGTAACAGTTATTAGAGAGAAGAAAATAAAAAATAATAAAATAAACAATGCAGTAATACAAAACAACACTGGCAGAGTCAGAACAGGATCTGACCCCCTGTGTGTCAGGGTGGTGGCACAGTCCCATTCCATGGTGGCTCAGCCCTCCTGGAGTGACAGATGTGGTTCTGCTGGAGCAGGGATCCTGGAGAAGGGTGGAGTTTTCTTCTGAAGATTCAGTGGTGATGTAGATGGGCCTGGTCTTCCTCTGGGAGTGCAGTGGGCAAAGGCTGCCCTGGTGTCCCAAATCTCAGATTGTATCCAGGTAGGAATGCTTGGCTCCTACCCCTGGATGGAGCATTCCCCCATGGGATGATGGAATTTGATCAGCCATGCAGGGACACTCAGTGGCCATGGACAGCAGAGATCTCCTGGAGGGAGGATTGGTTGTGGGAGAGATAAAGAAAACTGCCCAGTGAAAAGAAGATAACTGCCCCACCTCTAACAGATGGCAAATAGAATACACACTTATCTTGCAATCCAGGGCACTAATTGAGATGTAAAGATTGATCTACATCATCTAAATACTTACAGCACTCATTCTGGCAATTACATAGATACGGGCTAAGTGGATAAAATGTTTCCATAGAAGGATTTTGGAGCCCTGGTTGCTGGGAATTTTAGGCTTTCTGCACTGATAGGCACTGACCCTCAAGAGAACACTACATTTAACCTGAAGTCGTAGAGAAAGCTTCCAAAATTAAATAACAAAACTAAGATTATTAGTGCATAGTTTAAATAAAAGTGTGTAATAACACATAGTAGAAAACTTACAGTTTAAAATTTTAAAATACAGTTAAATATAAAAACAAGATAGAAGTTTTAAGACAGAGACTAGCCCTTCTTTTTTACCTTCTTCTTCATAAGTTTGAGTAGTAAAAAATCCAACAGAAGCATACAGAAATACTTTCCAAAGGAGACGAGTTGTTTCTGCAGGTTTTTTACAACTTTGCCTGTTCAGGACATCTTTTGTCATAAAGATCTCTTTCCCCTTCCAGCAACTCGCACATCCAGCCAGGTGAACTTCCCCATTGACTTCTTTGAGCACAACCAGCAGCTGACAGACGTGGAGTTTGGGGGCAATGACCTGCTGCAGGTGTACAATGCCCAGCAGATCAAGCACCGCCTCAACTCCACGGGCATGTACGTGGCCAACACAAAGGTGAGTGGGGCAGTCTGGGGACTCTCTTGGGCTTCTGGTGACATTACTGTTCATGTTGTCACCATGCCTTGCCTTGAGGAGTCTGCTTTGTTCAAATGACCCCACACAAGTACTGTACCTGGGGGTGCTGCTTGACAACAGACTGAACATGAGCCAGCAGTGTGCCCTGGTGGCCAAGAAGGCCAATGGCTCCTGACCTGTATCAGGAATGGTGTGGCCAGTAGGAGCAGGGAGCTCATTCTGCCCCTGTACTCAACACTGGTGAGGCCACATCTGGAGTGCTGTGTCCAGTTCTGGGCTCTCAGTTTGGGAAGGACGTTGAGACACGTCCAGAGGAGGCAACGAGGCTGGAGGGGGGCGTGGAACACAAACCCTGTGAGGAACCACTGAGGGAGCTGGGGGTATTCAGCCTGGAGAAAAGGAGACTCAGGGGTAACCTTACCACTCTCTACAGCTCCCTGAAAGGTGGTTGTAGTCAGGTGGGGTTGGTCTCTTTCTCCAGGAACTGACAGAACCAGAGGACACAGTCTCAAGCTGTGTTGGGGAAATATAGGTTGGATATTAGAAAAAAGTTTTTCACAGAAAGAGTGATAAAATAGTGGAATGGTCTGCCTGGGGAGGTGGTGGAGTCGCCATCCCTGGATGTGTTCAAAAAAAGCCTGCCTGTGGCACTGGGTGCCAGGGTTTAGTTAAGGTGTTTAGGGCATGGGTTGGACTTGATGATCTGGAAGAGATCTTGAAGGTCTCTTCCAACCTGGTGATTCTGTGATTATGTAATTGAGTAAACAGTGGAGGCACCTCTGTACAGTGTCCTTGGCTTCAGAGGCAGTTTTTGAGCTGTGCTTTGTTCTCTGCAGCCTGGGGGTTTCACCATCGAGGTGACCAACAACAACAGCACAATGGTGATGACGGGCATGCGCATCCAGATCGGCACGCAGGCCATCGAGCGAGCGCCCTCCTACCTGGAGATCTTCGGCCGCACCATGCAGCTCAACATGACCCGCGCCCGCTGGTTCGACTTCCCCTTCACCCGCGAGGAGGCCCTGCAGGCTGACAAGAAGCTCACCATCTTCAGTAAGGCTGGGTGCCCTGCTGGGTCTGAGCAGCTGCTGGGCTGCTTTGGGTGGGATGGAGCTGCTTCACCTCACAGCTGGGAGCTGCCACAATCCATTTGTTTGTCCTGACTGCAGAAACAGTCTGAGGGGGGAGCTCTGAGCATTTGGGAACTTTATTTATGGCCCAGTCTCTTGCTGCTGTGAGTGAACATTCAGTAGTTCAACTCAATGATTTTTGCTGAGGTGAGAGAAGGAAAGTGGCCTTGCAAAGGAGATGGCACTGTCTGTGATGGTGTTCACAGGGGTCCCAGGATGAGGGAAGAGATGAGGATCTGACTCCATGTTTCAGAAGGCTTGATTT
>JAWWMQ010000089.1:1303123-1313449 GCA_035047885.1 Chlorospingus flavigularis
TGTGTGTTTCCCTGTTGAATTACTGAGGCTGTGTGTGTTTCCCTGTTGAGTTGCTGAGGCTGTGTGTGTTTCCCTGTAGAATTACTGAGGTTTTGTGTTTCCCTGTTCCCCTGTCTCCCCAGTGTCCGGCCGGAGCAGCGCCTACGGGGACACGGCGGCCGAGGGCCACGCGGCGGGGCCGGGCAGCGTCAGCTCCAGCACGGGAGCCATCAGCACCACCACGGGCCAGCAGGAGGGAGAGGGCTCCGAGGGGGAAGGGGAGGCAGAGGGGGACGTCCACACCAGCAACAGGCAAGAGACTTTGCTTCCTCTTGAGGAAGAGCAGCTCTGTGCTCCGGGGATGGTTGCAGAGGAGAGGGCTGCAGTGTGGGAGTGGGATTTGTGACTGCTGGGTAACCAGAGTGGGAAGTCAGAAACACAGCCTAGAGCAAACTGCCATTGCAAAATCATGGAGTGTCCAGAGGTGGAAGGGACCCACAAATGCCATCCAGTCCAACCCCTGGCCCTGCACAGACATCCCAACAATCCCACCCTCTGCACCCCAATGTTGTCCAAATGCTCCTGGAACTCTGGCAAGCCTTGGGGCTGTGCCCATTTCCTGGGGAGCCTGGGCAGTGCACCCTCTGTGCAATCATCATGTGGTGTGGTGTGATAAACACACCCAGTGTGTGTCCCACAAAATTGCTGCCTCTAGGAAGTGATGACAAAATGCTCCATGAGTCTAGTTAACACAGAATCACTGAAATCTTGGGAGCCTCACTGTTAGGACAAATTCACTGTTAGGACAAATTCACTGTTAGGACAAAAGTATGTGCAGGTGTCCTTTGGGAACATGGGCATCTTTTCATTGTGTGGGAGCAGGTGCTCAGTCCCCTCTCCAGAGCAGTGTGGAGCTGATTTGCAGGGTGTTCCCATGCAGTTGCAATGCCCAGGTGGCCAGGCCTGGGCAGTGTGGCTCCATTGTCAGAGGTGCTCTGCATCTTTGGCATTGCTTCCCTGTGAAGTCTGAGCAAGTCCTGTCCCCCCGGGAGGATTTGATGGCTTAGGGTTTCTGGGGCAGACTGCAGTGCTCTCCTGGGGACCCTGCTGGGTGTGGGGTGCTCTGGGCTGTGTCTGATTGCTGATCACTGAATCCCCAGGCTGCACATGGTCAGGCTGATGCTGCTGGAGAGGCTGCTGCAGAACCTGCCCCAGCTGAGGAACGTGGGGGGGGTCCGAGCCATCCCTTACATGCAGGTGAGCTCAGTTAAGCCCAAATGAAACAGTTCAGTCACTGATTTCTATTTGCATGTGCTTTTCTCCTTCCTGCCCAGTCACAGTGTGAGTCCATCTGCTGCACAGCATTCCTTACAGGTCTTTGCTGGACTTGTGCCCTTTCTCAGTGTGACTTTACAGCTGACTGAGGAGCCTGAGGGCTCCAGTCCTTGAGCTCCACTGTGCTTCAGGAGGTCTTGTGGGTTTATGCTGAATGTTCATATTAGGATGTGAGGCACGAGCTGGATTTGGGAAAGAACACAAATAAATCAAGATAAAATCAGTGCTGTTTCATGAAAGATAAATAGTTATCTTGATAATGTGGAACCTGCCCTCTAATAATTCTCTGACTGCTTTTCCCAGGTTATTCTGATGCTCACAACAGACCTGGATGGGGAGGATGAGAAAGACAAGGGAGCTTTGGATAACCTTCTGTCCCAGCTGATTGCAGAGCTGGGCATGGACAAAAAGGTAAAGTACAGTGTGGGCTCATGCTCTCAATTTGCCTCTTCTAGACAGGGAATCCTTGGAGGAATTAAATGCTTGGGAGTCACAGAAACATTGGTGTGTGGATGTGGTCAGGCAGTTCATTCCTCTTGCCTCCTTTCACATAAGGTGGAAAATGACATGAGTGGAACTCCCACTGTTTCCTGGGTCTGACATCCACAAGTGAGCATGAAAATTTGTTTTGCTGGAATTAAACTCTGAGAAGAGCCATGATCAGTAAATGCATGATTGGCATATGTAGCTTTTATTTGTGTGGGACTGTTCTCTGGCAGCCAGGCCACTGCCTACCCTTCTGTTGAGGCATTTGTGCTGCTTTTTCAGTCTTACTGCTAGAGCTTAAATTAGAAATGCTTCCTGAGGATCAGAGCACTGAACTTGAGAGGCTTGGGACACTGCTCAGCTCTGGATTGAGCAGCAGGATGTGTCTTTTCCTGCAGGATGTGTCCAAGAAGAACGAGCGCTCCCCTGTGAACGAGGTGCACCTGGTGGTGATGAGGCTGCTCAGTGTCTTCATGTCCAGGACCAAGTCAGGATCCAAGACTTCCATTTGTGAGGTATATTCTCCAATTTACTTTGTCAGGGGATGGTTTTCTCCCCCTTTACTCAGCTCTCACAAGATCCCACGTGGAGCACTGCTCACAGTTCTGGTGTTCTCAACATGAGAACTCCTGGAATTGTTGGAGCAAGTGCAGAGGAGGCCACAGAGGGGACTGGAGCACCTCCCCTATGGATACAGGCTGGGAGGGTTGGGAATGCTCAGCCTGGGAGGAAAAGGTTGTGTGGAGACCCCACAACACCTTCCAGGGTCTGAAGGGGCTACAGGAAAGCCAGAGAGAGACTTTTCATCATGAGCTGGAGTGACAGGACAAGGGGAAAGGGTCAGAGAGAAAGAGGGGAAATTTAGATCAGATATTGGGAGGAAATCCTTCCCTGTGAGGGTGGAGATTGCCCAGAGCAGCTGTGGCTGCCCCTGGATCCCTGGCAGTGTCCAAGGCTGGGCTGGACAGGGCTTGGAGCAAAGTGGGACAGTGGAAGGTGTCCCTGTCCATGGCAGAGGGTGGAATGGGTTGAACTTTAAGGTCTCTTCCAACCCAAACCATTCTGGGATTCCATGATATACTTGGAGGGCTTTTGTTCATCAAAAACAAAGCTGCTAACTGAAATTACAGGTGTAAAACTGAAACATCCTTGAGAGTGCTTTGGGAAAATTTATAGGGAGCCTTTAGTGTTACTGAACTCTTGTGGAAAAAGAGTTTTGAAACTAGGGCTGGAGGAAGCAGCCGTGGAAAGACAATTGGATGCTCTTGTTTTGTGCGTGGTTCCAGACTGAGCTCAGGGCAGCACATTAATGATGGTACTTAAAATGGTCTGGCAGATTTTTCCCTTACATCTCACCAGTGCTGAAGGGGTTAAAGAGGATTTGTAATGTGATTATTGGAAAGCAATATGCTGCTGTGTCAACGTAAAAGTCGCTAAGAGGATTCCTTAGATATTTGTTGCTAAAAGGTACAGTAATAAGGCATAAAAAGCAGTATGTGTGGTGGGAAGGAGATTAATAAAAAAGCATAGAGGTTAAAAAATTTAGTCTGAACTGCATCAAATTTTAATGAGCTTATGAGCTGTGGGGTTTGTTTGGATTTACAGGGCTGCTTTAATAGTTTTATTTACAGTAGCTTTTTCTGCAGCCTTTGTTACTCACTTGAGCTTCCCACAGAAATCAAAGCTCCTCGTCTTGCAGAATGCAGGTGGAGCAATACCTGGGTGGAGCAGAGCCTGTGAGAGGCAGCTGCAACAGGGACTCTTTCTCTACCAGGATTCATGCCCAGCTGGCCAAATCCCAGATAAACAAATAGAAATCCCAACTTAAAAACAAAATAAAGAAGGGGGAAAAAGAGAAGGGAAGAAAGCCCTAGTCGTCTAATCCACAGCAGAGTGGCCTCTGGCACATGTGTCGAGGGGAGATTAGACTTAAGAGGAGATTTTATTTGTTTTCCTTTACTAAGCACTTGTTCAAAAGAGTCTCTGTAAATATTTGAGTTGCTTTTCATAAACACAAAAAAAAAACCAAAAAAACCCAACCTCAAACAAACCCCAAACTTAAAAGCTGCCTGCAAAGTTTCATCCAGACCTGCTCTCTTGCCCACACTGTCAGCAGGTGCTCAGGGCTGCCTCAGCTCTCCCCACTGCAGGTTCCCAGGTGTGTTCCTGATCCAGCTCCTTCCCTCTGTTCCAGGCTTCCTCCCTGATCTCCAGTGCCACAGCAGCTGCCTTGCTGAGCTCTGGTGCTGTTGATTACTGCCTGCACGTGCTCAAGTCCCTGCTGGAGTACTGGAAGAGCCAGCAGAACGATGAGGAGCCCGTGGCCACCAGCCAGCTGCTGAAGCCTCACACCACCTCCTCTCCCCCTGACATGAGCCCCTTTTTCCTCCGCCAGTACGTGAAGGTGAGTCCTGCCCTGTGCTGGGAGCTGGGCAGGGCCTGCACTCAGGGGAGGCTGCATGGAAAGCAGCCCTGCACCAGGAGTTTGGCCTTAGAAGAGCAACCAAATTCCATCTTGTGGCACAAAGCTACAACTGGGAGTGCTCAGAGTTCTCTGGGCAGCCCAGCTCCTCTCCCATCTCTCCCTGCATCCCTTGGTGCACTCCTAACCCAGGAGATCTGTGGAGCTGTTCCTGGAGGAATTGTTAATCATCCTGAAGGGAAGCTGCTCCAGCCCATGACTCCTGTGCTTGGCAGGCAGAATTCCTGAACTTAATGTGCCAAGGAAGTGGAATGGTGGATGGGAATTTCCACAGTAATTCCCAGGCTTGTTCCACCGCTGTGGTGCCATTATGCCATGGTTTGGTGTTTGTACAGGTGCAGTGCAAAAAGCCTGATTAAATGTAAGAATATCTCCTGAGTTGAACTGCTTTATTACTCCAGACTAGCTTAGTGCATCCTCACAGCTGCCATCCAGTTCAAGGCCTTGTGCAGGTTCTTATTCATCATTTGAGAACATTCTTTGAGCTGCAAAGGGGCAGAAATCCCTTGTTCTTAAAAAATCAGCAAAAGCACCCTGTCATTTATCATGGCACCATGCTGGGTGTGCTCAGAGCCTGAGGGATTGATTTCTCTTGCTGCCAGGGTCATGCTGCAGATGTTTTTGAGGCCTACACTCAGCTCCTGACAGAGATGGTGCTGCGCCTGCCCTACCAGATCAAGAAGATTGCAGACACCAACTCCCGCATCCCCCCACCCATCTTTGATCACTCCTGGTTCTACTTTTTGTCTGAGGTAAGCAAGAACATGATACACCTGCAGATTTCCACAGGAAAACTCCAATAATGATTTCTTTCATGGGAGAGATGAGCTTTTGCAGAGCTGATCTCAGCTCCATCTTGTATTTTTAATCCTCTTGAAAGAAGGTGAACTGTTGGCTTTGTGCATTCCTGTTGAACAGGAATCCGTAGGAAAACATACATGAAAAATGAGGTTGCTGTTATTTCTTGAAACTCAGTGGTTTCTGCCACAAAGCTTAGAGAGAAAACCTGCTGTGAGATGGAAAATAATGTAACATCATGCTCAGCTTTTGGTACTTGGGCCTTAAAAAAGAAATCAGGAAGTTATTTGGTGTTTGTCTTCTCAGTTTGCTTCCTACTGTACATAACAAGTTATCTTACATTTACACAAGTATGAGTTAGGATTTCTTAATTAGCCTTGCTTGGGTGTTTATTTGAGGTTGGAGATGGTTTCCAGCAAGTGGTGCAGTGCTGCTGTGCAGTGTCTGTTCTGCCTGGGACTTAGAGGATTAAAGCTGGGTGAACTCATCTCCTATCTGTTTACCTTTTGGAAGAAAACTCTCATTTTTGGTGGTGATCTCACTGTGCCCTGGCTTCCCCTGCAGTACCTGATGATCCAGCAGACGCCGTTCGTGCGGCGCCAGGTGCGCAAGCTGCTGCTGTTCATCTGCGGCTCCAAGGACAAGTACCGGCAGCTGCGGGACCTGCACACGCTGGACTCACATGTGAGAGGCATCAAGAAGCTCCTGGAGGAGCAGGGCATCTTCCTCAGGGCCAGTGTGGTGACAGCCAGCTCAGGCTCTGCCCTCCAGTATGACACCCTGATCTCCCTGGTAAGGGCAGCAGCAGGGAAAGGCCTCGCGGTGGTGTTGGTGTGACAGGAGCGCTGATGTGCTCTGATCCCATCCCTTTGTGCCTGCAGATGGAACATTTGAAGGCTTGTGCAGAGATTGCCACGCAGAGAACAGTGAACTGGCAGAAATTCTGCATCAAGGATGACTGTGAGTTCTGTCTCACAGTGTTTGGGGAGCAGTGGTGTCGTGGCTGGGATTGAGGTGGCTCAGATAGGGAAGCTCAGCACAGATGAGGGTTTTGATAGGACTGAACTGTTTCCAGTACTCATTATCCCAGTGCCCTAATTGCATCTGGTCCTTGGCTAAAGAGCAAAATGTGGTGTCATGGATAACTTAGAGGAACAGGAGATCTGTGTTCTCTTGCTTGTGCTGCCATTGTGTCAGGGAGTCATTTGGGATGAGCCACTGTACCTGGTGTATTCCAGTGTTAGGCTTCTATGGTCCAGGGACAGGACAGTCCTGGAAGTTTGGTTCTTGTGTACAAAGGCTTTTGGTTTAGGCAGGGTTTTTTTTTTCGTTTTTGTTTATTTTCTTTTTTAATTTAGGCTTTAGTGGCATGGAGCTGTGTCAGGGCAGGATTAGGTCGAATATCAGGGAAAGATTCTTGTCCAGAGGGTGCAGACACTGTCCAGGCTCCCCAGGGAATGGGCACAGCCCTGAGGCTGCCAGAGCTCCAGGAGCATTGGGACAATGCTCTCAGGGATGCCCAGGGTGGGATTGTTGGGGTGTGTGTGCAGGACCTGGGTTGGATTCAATCCCTGTGGGCCTTTTCCAGCTCAGGCTATTCCATGATTGTGAGATTCAAACATTTTCCCCTTTCCTCCACAGCCGTTCTCTATTTCCTGCTCCAAGTCAGCTTCCTGGTAGACGAAGGAGTGTCCCCAGTTCTCCTGCAGCTGTTGTCTTGTGCTCTGTGTGGCAGCAAAGTGCTGTCTGTGGCTTCATCCTCTGGAGCTTCCAGCACCTCTTCCAGCTCTGCTCCTGCAGCATCAGGCTCGGGGCAGGCGGCGGCGCAGAGCAAATCCTCCACCAAAAAGAGCAAGAAGGAGGAAAAGGAGAAGGAGCGAGAGGGTGAGGGGCAGCTGGGCCCTGGCCTGTGGTTTTAGGGAGCAAGTCTGCTCCTCACAGCCTTTCTTAATCTGTTCAGAAAGAGCTGGATGATAAATCCTGCTGTTGGGAAAGGGTCGTGGCTCTTTGCAAGGGCACTCACAGCCACAATCAGGGGAGAGGAGCAGTTTTGCCATGTGCAGAGGGCACTCAGGTGAAGCAGTGTGTCCTGAGAGTTGGGCTGAAACCATGTGCTGAGGACATCCCAAACTCACTGTGTTTATTGCCTTGAGTGGGTTTGAGTTGTCTAATGATGTTACCTAATCTAGTGATGAAGCAGCTTCCACTTAACTTGCCTGTCCTGGGTTGTAGGAGGCTGAAAGGCTCACGAGGATTAAAACAAATCCTGGGGATGCACACCCAGTTAGCTGTGCTCTGCAGTGATTGTGTTCAGACTTGTTTCCTCTGGCTGCCTTGGAAGCTCTGCTGGAGCCAGGGCTGCTGCTTAATGAATATCCACAGTCCTGGGAAAGTAATTAAGCTTCCCTATAAAAGTCACGGGCATAAATTCTCTCTTGGCTTTCCTTCAAGGAGCCGCTTTGGCTTTCACCATCAGATGGTTCTCTGTGAGGCTTTTCATTGCCTCATGGTCAGTCCTTTCTTTTTATCAGGATGTGTAGCACATTTCTCACGTCCTCACTGGCAGGTTTTCCTGCAGTTTTTTTCCTGTTAGTCAGGAGTGCTGGGTTTTATTTTTGAAAAAGACAGGAATATTAAACTTTCTTGTTACCTGAAACATAATAATTTGTCCCCATTATCCTGACTCTTTGAAATAGCAGAGTGGCCTGCCTGTGAGGTGCTGGATTTTTCTTCCCCCTAAAGCCTTCCCTGTGTCCCTAGGTGAGGGTGCAGGCAGCCAGGAGGACCAGCTGTGCACGGCCCTGGTGAACCAGCTGAACAAGTTTGCTGACAAGGAGACCCTCATCCAGTTCCTGCGCTGCTTCCTGCTGGAATCCAACTCCTCCTCAGTGAGGTGGCAGGCCCACTGCCTGGCCCTGCACATCTACAGGTGAGCCTGGGCTGCCTCAGGCCCAGAGCCTCTCCCTGAAGGATGCTGGAGCCTGCAGGTGTTGGGTTCCCCTGGAATTGCCCTCGTGGTTTGCAGTTACTGGGGCTGGAGGTGAAGTTGTGACTTACCCATGGTCGATCTCAGTTGTCACCTGCAAGGAGCTCTTTATTTCTGCCTGCAAAATCTGACTCCTGTCATGGCCAGGAGCAGGTGTTTGTGGGCAAAGTGAATTTCTGAGGCAGATCCAGACTCCCACCATGAAGAGTTGGGAGCTGTGTGGGGAGAGGAGTGCTTTAAGGGGCTGGGCTACTTCAGAGCTCTGTTCAGTTATTGCAGGACAGCTGCTTTTGTTTTGGAGTGCTGGAAAACAGAACTGTGCTGGTGGGATTTAGCTCTGTGAGCTCTGCAAGATGATGGTTTCCCACTTTGGTGGACTGGAGCCTATGTTCTCCTTCTGCACAAGAGCCCTGATTGTCTGTAATCCACCCAACAGGAACTCCAACAAGTCCCAGCAGGAGTTACTGCTGGATCTCATGTGGTCCATCTGGCCAGAGCTCCCAGCCTATGGAAGAAAAGCTGCTCAGTTTGTAGATCTCCTGGGATACTTCTCCCTGAAAACACAACAGACTGAGAAAAAGGTACGGTGACATTCCAGAAGGGAGGTACAGCATCCCAGGTGCCCATTTATGATACAGCTGGCACAGATTTTCTGTCAGAAGAGCTTCTGGGGGAAATTTTTCATGTTATTAGAACTTTAATGTTAAAAAAAGCAGAATCCTTAAAGAATTTGGAAGTGTAGGGTTTTGTTTTATTGTTTTGGGGGTGAAATTGTGCTGCTGAGTTTATTTATTGAGAAAAATACCTCTTTCCCACAGGAGGCTTTTGTGGATCTGGCAGCTCCAGTTTTCAGATTTTTGATATTGCAACTCCTAGAAATCTTCTGTAACCATGATTTTTGAACAAAGGAAATTGTGGCCTCTTTTAGGGGATCAGTGGGATTGAGAACAAATAATTTAGACCCATTGATACTTGCATGAGTATGTTTAAAGAATGGGGAATGCTGTACAAATCTTAGCAGACACCTGCAGGGATTGACTGACAAACAGCACTTACTGTGTCAATCTCAAATTTTAGGATCAATTACAGTCCTGGGTGATGATTTAAGCACATAAATTCCTGTGGGTGTGGTGTGTACTTCTTTTGGGGCACCTGGAACACCACAAGATGAGGATGTTTGTGTCTGTGTAGCAGTAAAAGCCTTGTTTTGAGGACTGACTTTGCCTGGCTTTATTTCAGCTGAAGGAATATTCCCAAAAGGCCGTGGAGATCCTCCGGACCCAAAACCACATTCTCACCAACCACCCCAACTCCAACATCTACAAGTGAGTCTTTGTGCCTTTGATCCAGGTCACTGCAGGGCTTTCCAGCTGAGCTCCATCCATGGGGAGCACCCAGGGTAGGTGGTGGGGATGGGCCCTGCTGAGGTTTGTGCCTGCTGGGCTTGGGAGAGCAGCAGAATCCTTCCTGCCACATGCAAACCTGACTTTGGGCTCTACCAGCAGAGCTTGGCTTGAGCTCTCCTGCTGTCAGTCAGTAAATGTTGTAAAATCTTAGGCCCAGCTGGAGAATAGAGATTTGCAGTTTTGAGTGTTCTTGGTCCCACTTTGACCATTCACAATTACAATAAAAGTGCTAAGTTAAAAGCTGTTATTTCCAGTGTGATTTACATTGTAACAGTTCTGTTACACACTGGGACTGGGAAATGGGGGAAATTAAAGTGATTCTGGTTGAATGGCTGAGTTTAAAGCAGCAAATGTCCAGGTCCATGTGTCAGTGTTATTCCCTCATTCCAGCACATTGTCTGGGCTCGTGGAATTTGATGGCTACTACCTGGAGAGTGATCCTTGCCTTGTCTGCAACAACCCCGAGGTGCCTTTCTGTGTAAGTAACCCTGGAGTCACACAGCCATGGAATGTCCTGGGTTGGAAAGGGCCCACAAGGATCAAATCCAACCCTGGCTCTGCACAGACATCCCAACAATGTCCTGGGCGTCTCCTGGCAGCCTCAGAGCTGTGCCCATTCCCTGGGGAGCCTGGGCAGTGCCTGCACCCTCTGGGGATTGACCCTTTCCTGATCCAGCCTAAACCCTCCTGACACAGCTCCAGCTGTGCATGACACCAGCACTAACTGCAGTTATTAAATCCTTTCCAGTGGTGGGATCCCAACCCTTTCCAGGTGTGGTTTCCTGTGCCCCTGAGGTTTTGGGGTGCCCTCAGACAGGCAGTGTGTCCTTGCTTTGTCTCCCCAGTACCTCAGA
>JAWWMQ010000089.1:1363754-1379740 GCA_035047885.1 Chlorospingus flavigularis
CCAGTACTCAAAATTATATTGGTTCCCAATATCCAAAATTATATTGGTGCCCAAAATCCACAATATTGTTCCCAATATCCACAATTATATTGTGCCCAATATCCAAAATTATATTGTGCCCAATATCCACAATTGCATTGCTGCCCAATATCCACAATTATATTGTTCCCAATATCCACAATTATATTGTTTCCAATATCCACAATTGTATTGGTGTCTGATATCCAAAATTATATTGGTGCCCAATACCCACAATTGTATTGCTGCTTGATATCCACAATTATATTGCTGCCCAAAATTCAAAATTATATTGCGTCCCAATATCCACAATTATATTGCTGCCTGATATCCACACTTATATTGGTGCCCAATATCCAAAATTGCATTGCTGCCCGATATCCAAAATTATATTTTTGCCTAATATCCACAATTACATTGGTGCCCAATATCCAAAATTGCATTGCTGCCCGATATCCACAATTATATTGCTGCCCAATACCCAAAATTTCCTTCCTTCCATTTTTACCCGTTCCCCCCTGTCCGGCCACCCCCGCTCCCGAGGCAGCTCCTCCTGTGGGCTCCCTCCATCCCCGGCATCCCCGGAGGAGCTGCGGCGTCCCCGCACCCCTTCTCCTCTCCGGAGGATCATTCATTCTCCAAGGGACATTCCCGCCTCTCCCGCCCGGCTCCAGCCCAATGCGGGGACCCCGCGGGATCCCCAAAATTCACCGAACCCGCGGACACGTGGCGGGAGCGGCGGCGGCACCGCGGGGCGGGGCCATTCAAATGAGCTTCATTGTAATGTGAGGGGCGTGGCTGTGGGACTGCACAGGGATACGGCAATGGGGCGTGGTTATGAAAATGAGCAGTGTATATGGAAATAGCGGGCGTGGTTTGGGGTGTGGGCGGTGCCTCGCCCCCGGCGCGCGGGGTGGAGGCGGGGCCGGTCCCGCCCCGCGCTCCCGCCCAGAGCCCTCAGAGCTCCCGGAGCGCGGCGGCGGCCGCAGAGACAGCGGCGGCACCGGCGCGGCCGCTCCGCACCGCCGGGACCGTCCGTCACCGCCGGCCCCGTCCATCACCGCCGGCCCCGTCCATCACCGCCGGCCCCGTCCATCACCGCCGGGACCGTCCATCACCGCCGGCCCGTCCATCACCGCCGGACCCTCCGCCACCGCCCCTCCGCCATGAACTCGCTGCTCTTCGGGGAGATGGCCCGCGCCTTCTCCCCCGCCGCCGCCGCCGCCTCCTCCTGCCCGCTGGGCCCCGGCGGCGGCGGCCCCGCGGCGGCCGGGGGGGGCCCGCCGGTGACGGCGGCGCTGCGGAACGACCTGGGCTCCAACATCCACCTGCTCAAGGGGCTGAACGTGCGGTTCCGCTGCTTCCTGGCCAAGGTGCACGAGCTGGAGCGGCGGAACCGGCTGCTGGAGAAGCAGCTGGCGGCCCAGCAGAGCGAGCGCGACCGCCGGCTGCGCTACAAGACCTTCTCCCGGGACCAGGCGGTGCAGACGGACGGCGGGACCCCGCCACTGGTGCCGCCGCCGGGCCCCGGGCACGGGCCGCTGCCGTCGCCGCCGCACTACGGGCGCCTGCCCGGCACCATCTGGAGCTACACCCAGGTGCGGCGCACCGGCGGCGGCGGCCTGGAGACCGTGCAGGGCCCCGGCGTGTCCTGGGTGCACCCGGACGGCGTCGGGGTGCAGATCGACACCATCACCCCCGAGATCCGCGCCCTCTACAACGTGCTGGCCAAAGTCAAGCGGGAGCGCGACGAGTACAAGAGGAAGTGAGTGATGGGGGATGCGGGCGGTCCGCGCTGCACTGCGGGGAAACGGGGCCAGCCCTCCCCGGGAGCGCCCGGGGACAGCGGGCACCGGCTCCCCCTGCCCGGGGCTCGCTGCGGACGGGGATGCGCCCCGGGGTCCTGGGGGGGTTTTTTCCCCCGGGGGTTTGGGGGTTGAACATCCTTTGATACCCAGAAAACTGTGGGATCCTTCCCTGCGGGGATGGAGAGCCTGGATCTTGCAAGCAGCATTGTCAGCTTAACTTAAAAAATATATATACACATATATAACCACACACATATATGCGTATATATATATGGATTTTTTTTCTGTATAGAAGGGAAATAATCCATTATTAATATTGCATCGCATAGTTACTCCTAAATTTAGCTCGCCTTCATTTTTCTTTTTTTTTTTTTTGGTCTGATTACTCCAGTAGTCGCCGGTGTGTGCCAGCTCCCTGAAATGAGCTCAGCGCTGCAATATTTGGGTTGCAAATACTGCAGGGCAGGGTTTGCACTCCGAGATGTTGCTCGGAATTAGGCAAAACAAAAGCCTTTGTAAGGCCGGCGGGTCTGGAGGTGTCCCCTGGCCTGTGGATGGGCTTGGAATGGTGATGGATGGCGTTCCCTTGCATCGCTGTTTGTGTGGCAGAGATGGAGGCCAGAGGGGAAAAAATGTACTTGGGCTTCTGCAGGAGATTCCTGCGTTGTGTGAGGAGCTGCTGCCCTTCGGGGCTGCCGTGCGCTCTCCCGGCTGCAGTTTGGGCGGGTTTAGCCTCAAAATGCATTTCCTGCTCTCGGGGCCGGGGTTTTCCCTGCAGAGCCCCCCGGATCCGGCCTCATTTCCCGCATTATTTCCCGCATTATTTCCCGGCTCCGTGGCCTGCGGAGCGGGGCCGGGTCCCTCTGCCCGGCTTTGCAGACTGCAGTGAGCTCCCTTTTGTAACAGCCTGGAATCAGCTGTACGTGAGGTCTCCATCAGTGCGATGCAATGGATTTCTTGCACATCTCTGTCCCATGTGCTGCTTCTCCACTGGCTTCCCCCAGACCCTTTTTCTATGTAACCCTTACACATAGACGTACTTTGTCTAACAACATTTTCAGGCCCTCTAGTTCCTTTTTTGTGACAAATCCAAACGAATTTTTCCCTGTCCCCATTTCCCAGGCCGTTCACGCTGTTGCAGACCTCTCACATCTATCTCCCATTTGATTTCTAGACTGAGGAATCCCATTCAGTCTTAATGTAGAAGCTGCTCTGTATTTAATCATTCCTTTGTCCCTTTTTTATTTGATTTGCAATGCTCCAGCTTGGTTTGTCAGATCAGAACAATATAAAATATTTCCAGACTGATGTGGCTGTGGGTTTGGACAGGGAGGTGATAACATTTCCTGGGAGGGTTTGGTGCCCCAGTGGGTCCTGGGCTGGTGCCTGTCCCTGGAGGTGCCTCGGGTGCTGTGTCCCTGCTGTGGCTGCAGAAAGGAGCTGCTCTGTTTTCCAGCCTCCAACCGTGGCTGCTGTGATGGCTTGGGCTGGTTTTGGTTTCTGTGGCCGGTCCCGAGGAATGGGAGGAGCAGGGAGCACAAAAAGTGGTGCTGGATGGGGAAAGGGGATCCCACAGCATGTGGGGTGTGTCACCAAAACTGGGGGCTGATTCTCCTTTTTCCATGATATTTGATTTATTCCTGCTTCTGGGGGAAGAGGAGACTTGTGGGCCTTGAGTTTCAGGTTTACTGCTTTTACTCACTTGTGTAAAGCATATTTTCCCCCCAGTCTTTCTTGCACACTCAAGGGTTGCATAAACCAGATAAATTCAGCAGAGCAAAGGGGAGCCTCAGATCTTATTCCTGCCCTTGAAATGTGTTTTCCTTGTGGGGAAAATAAAATTAATTAACAGGTATCAACACGTTCCACCCCACGTTGGTGGTGTTGTGTCTCAGCGTGGGTTTGATGGGTGCTCATTTCTCTGGAGCTGGAGTTGGTTCTGTGACCTTCAGTCCCACATGGACAGCACACCCTTGTTTTTTGGGGGTTTGGCTTTTTCCTCAGGGCTTTGATCTGCCTTGGGGGAGCTCAGGGAGCAGGACTGAGCTGTGAGAATTCCTCCTGGGCTCCCTGCCCTGGGTGCTGCAGGGCTTGCATGGAGTTTGTGCAGGGCTGGGCTGCCCTGGCACCTCTCTCTGTGTGTGCCTGCTCTAAATGCCCTCTTTGGGGTTCCCTCACCCTGCTGGGATCCCTTTGGTGCTCTGGGTTTATTTAGGGAGCCCAAAGAGCTCCAGGTGGGACAGGAGGAGCCTTGTGCCTGTCTGGGGTTTATGGAGAGCTGGGCACCAGCACAGGCTCCCAGCCCAGGTGTGTGACCAGGGAAAGAAGGAAGGAAAAAGAAATGGAAAGAAAAGAACTTTTTGTTGCTCAGTCTGAGAGCCAGCAGAGCCCACAGCCTCTGTGGAGCAGCCAGGCCTTGTCACCTCACCCAGCAGCCCCCAGCCCATAGCCAAACACCCTTAAGCAGATATTGATAATTCCATTTATCTCCTGGGGCAAGGGAGCCTCTTCCCCCTTTCCAGGGTGGCCACTTGGTCCAGGAGGTTGTGGCCACCAAAGGTTTGTGGTTTGAAGTATTTGGCTGTGAGGAAAAGCCAGGCAGGGGATGAAAGGGACCCCAGGGCAGTGCTGGGTGTGCAGGGCTCACCTGGGATGTCTCACATGTCCCACCTGGGAACTGGTGCAACCCAGAGGGGAAATAATCCCTTTTGTTTCCTTTCTTTTAAAGGGAAAGCAGCCTTGCTGCTGTAAAACAACAGTGGGAGATCATCCAGGATGTTCCTGCCAATGGAATTGTGCCTGTGCAGTTTCTGGGATTAGCAATGGCTTCATCTGGGGGAAATTTGGTGAATTTCTTTGTTCTGTTCCCTCAAATAATTTTCCTTGGACGTTGTAACACAGCAAACTGGAGCTCTGAGAGGGCACAGTCAGTCGAACACACTGATCATATTTTACCCTGGCTTTTGTTTGTGTCTGAGGCAAAATGAGGAACCCAGCAGATATTTCAGTCCAAAACTGCTTTTGCTTTTTCCTCCAGGTGATGATATTTTACTCAAATGATGTATAAATTTGCACATTTTCTACTTATTGTGCTGCCTTAATCTCATATTTTTTTTAGCAACGATCGTGATTTTACACAAGATTATAATTTCAGTGAGGGAGTCAACAGCTGGAGAAATTTTAGAGGGAAAATTAAGTTAAATTAATTTTTTTTTCCAGCTATGCTTGCATTTAGAAGAGCTTTTGGACGTAGATCTGACTCCAAATCAGATCATTTATTGTTTATCTACCAGATCTTTTGTAATTTTTACCTCTTGTTACCCTTCTAGCAGAAAAAAGCAAAATTGTGTTTCTGCAAGATTGCACTTTTGCAGTCAAGGCAGCTCAATAAAAAACACTTTCAGGGACAGCTAATTGAAAACAGAGCAGAGTCACATTTTGAAATTTAAAACATTAAGGTGAAATGATTTTTTTTTTCTAGACAGAATACTAATAATGATGATAATAATAATTATAATAATTATAATAATGCTTCAGGTGCTCGGAGGTGAGCCCGAGCAGGGCTGGGGTCCAGGCTCTGTATCCCTGGGTTTGGGGTTGGTCCCCTCAGGTTATTCAGGAGAAAAATCTGATTTTTCTTTATCTGCCTTTGAGGGAGCAGCTGGGGGAGCCCAGCCCTGGCCCGGCTCCTTTGGGGATCTTTGTCCCCATTTGGGGACACTCGGGAGCCTCAGCAGCCCCGGGGCACCGCAGGGAGGGCCTGGGGAGAACAAACAGGATTCTTCCCCTAATTAATGAATTATTGTTAATCACTGACCGAGGGGGCTCTGCCGTGACAGTGCAAGGTGTGGCCATGATGGCTGGGATGTGTCCCTGTCCCTGGGCTGAGCTGTCACCGTCCCGAGATCCCGGGGGAGCTGGCACAGCCCCGAGAGAGCGCGGGGACAGCGGTGGTGACAGTGACAGTGGTGATGGTGCTGTGATGGGGACAGTGCAGGTGTGACAGTGACAGTGGTGATGGTGCTGTGATGGGGACAGTGCAGGTGTGACAGTGACAGTGGTGGTGCAGCTGTGATGGGGACAGTGCAGGTGTGACAGTGGTGGTGCAGCTGTGATGGGGACAGTGCAGGTGTGACGGGGACGGTGGTGATGGTGCTGAGACAGTGATAGTGGTGGTGCAGCTGTGATTGGGACAGTGCAGGTGTGACAGTGACAGTGGCAATGCAGCTGTGATGGGGACAGTGCAGGTGTGACAGTGACAGTGGTGATCGTGCTGAGACAGTGATAGTGGTGGTGCAACTGTGACAGTGGTGGTGACAGCAGCAGTGCAGGTGTGACAGACGGTACTGCTGTGATGGTGACAGCAGTGGTGAAGCTGTGACAGTGGCAGTGCAGATGTCACAGTGATGGTACTGCTGTGATGGTGACAGTGCAGGTGTGATGGGGACAGGACAGTGGCGATGGTGTTGTGACGGTGGTGATGGTGCTGAGACAGTGATAGTGGTGGTGCTGCTGTGACAGCAGCAGTCCAGCAGTGACAAGTGGCAGTGCAGGTGTGACAGCAGCTGTGCTGCTGTGACAGTGGCAATGCCCCTGTGACACCTGTGACAGTGACAATGGCAATGTCCCTGTGAGAGTGGCAGTGCAGGTGTGACAATGGCAGTACTGCTATGAAAGTGGCAGAGCCCCGGTGACAGAGGCAGTGACAATGACAGTACTGCTGTGACAGTGAGAGTGGCAGTGCAGGTGTGACAATGACAGTGCCCCTGTGACAGTAACAGTGGTAGTGCGGGTGTGACAGTGATAGTACCCCAGTGACAGTGCAGGTGTGACAGTGGCAGTGACAGTACTGCTATGACAGTGGCAGTGCCCCTGTGACAGTAACAGTGGTAGTGCAGGTGTGACAGTGACAGTACCCCAGTGGCAGTGACAGTACTGCTATGACAGTGGCAGTGTCCCTGTGACAGTGCAGGTGTGACAGTGCCCCAGTGGCAATGTCCCCGTGCCAGTGGCAGTGTCCCTGCGTGTGACCAGCCCAGGTGGCTGCAGCCGTTCCCTCCCTCCCTCGGTGGCTGTCCCCAAGCCCAGCCCAGCACACATTTGTACATTTCTGGTTCCACGATTCCCCGTAATTGCTGCACATATTGAGTCTGGCAGATGTTGCTTGTCTTTCCCAGCACGGGCTTAGCTGGTACTCAGAGCTGAACTGGAAATAATTGTTTTACCTCAGGATGGTATTTCACTGGCAAGATTAATGAAGTCCACTTGGAAAAGAGATTATCTTAAATTTGCTGCAGCTGGGAAGGACAAAGATTATCATTGTCAAAGGCAGCGCGCGTCAAAACTCACTGCAGCTTGTTTTTTTTAGAGAGGGGAACTTAATAAAAATGTGCTTAAGATAAGCCCTGGAGGAATGTCTGAGAACTTTTAAGGCTAAAATATCAGCAGTAACAAGATGCAAATGTTCTGCATAGACCAAATCAAAAACAAATAATTTTTTCATCCCCCTGGAGGAATGTAAGCAGCGTGGCAGACCTGTCCCTGCCTCGATTGGTCACAGGGCTGGCAGGAGCAATCTCTGTGCAAAGCCACCTCTTTAATTCTGCTATTCCTGCTTTTCTTTTTCTGTTTTAGAGGGATAATTATTTTTCAATGTGGCTTTTCACAGAAATTCCGGATTTTCCACCGCTTCCAGAGTAGTGGAAAATCCCTGGTCTGGGGGATTTTTGGCTGCCTCTTACAAGATGTGAAGTTTGATATTAAATGCTGGCTCTGCTGAAACCTGAGACTCAGGCTTGAAGAGCCCCTTTTTCCCTGGCCTGGGAGAACATCAGTTTTCCTTGTGGAGAAGGGATAAAATTGCCTGATGTGAAAAAACCCTTGGCTGTGTGGCACAAATATCCAGTTGTAATTGCTGGGTGGAAAGTGGCTCTGCTTGGAGCTGTGCAAGTGAAGCCCCATAAGAGAAATATTCCCTTAAATAATTCCATCTTTCCATCTAAAATGCTGCTGCAAAGACACACATTTAAGGTACACACGGTATCTCTCACAAATCTCAGGTTTATTTTTTTTTTTCCAGCTGGAAACTGGGATTTCTGGGCTGTAGGGATGCAGGAGAAGGTTTGTGAGGAGGGGAGGGTGTTTCTCTTTGATCCTGATTTCTCCACAGTGGGGTTGGGGCTGTGCTTGGAAAATTTAATAGACAAAGAAATCTCTGTGTGTGCCTTCAGCTGGTTTGTGATGGGAAGGCTGAGTGTGTTACGAGTGACTTGGAGGAGCTGCTGTTATTCTGAACTTTGTCTTTAAATTAGAATTAACATAATGAGTTTGTAGATGAACTCAGTGAGGAGAAAAATCTCCCCCCTTGTGTTGTGGTTGGAGTTTTAAAGGAAAAATCTTCTCCCTGTTTCTCAAGCAGCTTCCCCTGCTGCAAGAGAACCACAGGACTGTGTGTGTTTATTTAGAATTTACCTTTTGATTCCTGCTGTGACTCACTCTGGGTTTTCTGAAGGCAATAAAACCCCAGATTTCAGCTCAGCTCTGAGGGAGCAAACCCCTCACATAGCTCAGATCTTAAACCCAAAGAATCTCCCCAGCTGCTGCTGCAATGTGGGCTGAGGTGGAGGCAAACACAGGCACCAGTGATAACCAGTGAATTCCATCTCCTTTCCTGGGTCTTTAGGGCAGAGCTGCCTCTGGGGTGCTGGATTTGGGGCCAGGGAGGGCTCTGAGCCTCCTCAGCTCAGCAGCTGCTGTTTTGTGGCTCAGCCTTTGTGGTGCTGCTCTGCCAGCCCTCAGCTTGGTTTCCTGCATCTGCTTTTCTCTGACTAAATTTACTTTTTTTTTTCTGTGCTAGAAATACTCACAGGATGTTGTGTTTTGGTCCTGCAGGGGCCCTGTGGGTCCCTTCCAGCTTGGGATATTCTGATTCTAAATCTCCATCTTGGTGTTTAAACCCAGCTCCTTTAAACCCAGCTCCTTTAAACCCAGCCCCTTTAAAACCAGCTCCTTTAAACCCAGCCCCTTTAAAACCAGCTCCTTTAAACCCAGCTCTTTTTTTGTGTGTGGTTGTATGAGAAAGGAAGAGATTTCTTCCAGTTTTTTTGAAGTTTAAAAGCTTCACAGTGTCTGTGTGTGCATTGTTCAGAGTGGCTGAAACTCCTGCACAGCCTTGTGACCTCTTCCTATTAAAAATTACCTTGTTCCAAGAACCCTGAAGGGATTAGTGAGAAGTGATAATAAAAGGCAATAAATGATAAGAAATGGCATGAGACTGGGTGGGGGAACAGGGAAATCATGGAATCACAGGGTGGTTTGGGTTGGAAGGTCCCTTAAAATCCAATTCCAAACCCTCTGCCGTGGCAGGGACACCTCCCTCTGTCCCAGCCCTGTCCAGCCTGGCCCTGGGCACTGCCAGGGATCCAGGGCAGCCACAGCTGAGTTTGTTTTTCTCACATTTCTAACCTTGAACCTCCCTCTCTTACATCTGAAGGGAAGCAATTTGCCTCCACTTGGTGATAAATTTGGAATAAGGGACAAAAATATGATTGTAGTAGGGCAATAGCCTGGGCACACTGAGAGCTTCTTGAATTTCAAATTTATTGTCAAAAATGCCTTAATTTGGGTCAGGCTCTTCTCCCAGAGAGCAGTGGCAGGAAACAGCCTTGTGTGGCATCAGCAGAGGTTTGGATTGGATGTAGGGAAAATTTCCTCATGGAAAAGCTCCCAAAGCCCTGGCAGAGGCTGCCCAGGGAGTGGTGGAGTCACCATCCATGGGGATGTTCAGAAATGGTGTGGATGTGGCACTGGGGATGTCTTGGCTGCCTGCTGATGTGAAGGGATGGTGTGGGAGGATGGGATCTGGTTTTGATGCCAAAGAAATCAGGAACTTGTCTGGTGTTTCCCAAGCCCTGGTGTCACCTTGTCCAGGAGCTCTTCTGGTCCTGGATCATCAGATTATCAGATTATGAGATGATCCTGATTATCAGATCATCCTGCTTCAAATTAAACCTGGATTTTTCCAGGTGATTTACCTGACTTCAGGAAACTTGGGAAGGGTTCCCTGTCATTCTCCAGTGCTGTGGCAGCTGGGGCACACACACATTTTTGCCACCACTGGATTACCAAGGTGCTGTGTTTGGAAAATTACAAATGTGAAAAATTTTTAGTTTTCAGGAAACTTGGGAATGGTTCTCTGACATTCTGCAGAGCTATGGCAGACACACACACATTTTACCACCACTGCATTACCAAGGTGTTCAAAAATTTTTAACATTTGTAATTTTCCAATTTTCAGGAAACTTGGGAAAGGTTCCCTGTCATTCTCCAGTGCTGTGGCAGCTGGGGCACACACACATTTTTACCACCACTGGATTACCAAGGTGCTGTGTTTGGAAAATCAAAAATATTAAAAATTTTTAGTTTTCAGGAAACTTGGGAAGGGTTCCCTGACGTTCTGCAGAGCTGTGGCAGACACACACACGTTTTACCACCACTGCATTACCAAGGTGCTGTGTTTAAAAATTTTTAACATTTGTAATTTTTTAATTTTCAGGAAACTTGGGAAGGGTTCCCTGTCATTCTCCAGTGCTGTGGCAGCTGGGGCGCACACACACATTTTTACCACCACTGCATTACCAAGGAGCTGTGTTTGGAAAATTACAAATGTGAAAAATGAAATCCCCAGCCGTGGTTTCGAAGGCCTGGGAGCCTGTCCTGTGCTGCTGCCCCCTGTGCAGGATGACATCAGCCGTGGCTCTGTGCTGCAGGAGGGGAGGGCTGGCACAGAATGGAGCTCTGTGCCCGCTAACGAAGTGCCCAGCTCGTTAGGGAGCCAGGCCAGCGCTGAAATCCCAGCAGAGAGTCCCTGCAGCCCTTTGTCCCTGCGTCCAGCCCTGCTCCATGTGACTCCCTGTGCCCCACTTCCCCAAACCTGGCTCGTTTGGAGCCCTTTCCAAGGGGACTTTGTGGGACTCACCAGGTCACCTCAGCTCTTTGTGCTGCTCTTTCTCCCTGGGGACAGGTTCAGGGGTCCCTGTTTTGGCTTTTCCTGTCTGGAAGCGGCACCATTCCTTGCTTTGAGGTGGAATTGCCCTGTGTGTGATCAGAGCCTTGGGTTTAATCTTCAATGTGCTGCTCGTTTCAGGGGGTTTGTTGTGAATTTGCACTGAAATCCAGTCAGAAACAAGGCTTGGTGTTCCAGCCTGCACCTGAGTTCCACTTAACTTCCCAAATCTCTTGGTTCTGTGGACAAACCACTTAGAATCTCCCACTCTTCAGGGTTTGGTGAGCTTCATGCAGAGCTCTGTGTTGGTGCTTTGGGCACTCAGGGGTGCCTGGCTTTGTTGGTTGTGTGTGCACAGACATCAGAGCTGGAAAAGCTGACAGCTCCACGATCCTGGACTAAAAAGAGGAGGAATTAACTCACTGCTCTTCATGTGGGCAAGGGAAGTTGGTCATTTGCAGTGGCTCACTCAGGGAATGCTGAAGGAAGTGATGATTTACAGCATCCCCCTTCCCTTCAGTGCAGTGACTCAGGCTGGGACCTGAGATCAAAGGGATCCTGCCCCAGGACTGATTCCAGATCTGGGGTTCCACTGCAGGAGTCTCTGCTGTGCATTCTTACAGGTCAAATTTGTCTCTGAGGGGAGAAAATACAACTGTGCCATTTTAATTTATTTTTTATAAATGGATCTCCCTCTGCCACAGAGCACAGAATCGAATTGAGCAGGCCCATGGCAGATCAGGCACAGAATGTGACCCTGACCAGTCACATCTGGCTAAAGAGAAAACCAGGCACTGGTGGAAATTCACTGAATTCCATAAATTGGCAAGGGGGGCATTAACATTGAATTGCAATAGGGATATTTTGGTGTCAATATTTAATATTTCAAACAGCTGCTGTCATTAAACTGCTACAAGAAATCCCCCCTCTCACAGGCAGAATTTCCCTCTCTTCCATATGCTGAAGCATTGGGCAGTCTGGAATATTTTCCTAACTCTTTTATCAAATGTTCCCCCCAAATGTCTATGCCAGAATCACCTCACCTTTGGCTCTTTCTGCATTTTTCATTTATTTATTTATTTATTTATTTATTTAAATTTTTCCCCTCTCTTTTTTACTATTTTGTTTCAAGAAAGGGAGCAATGGGGATACTTAAATATCAATATTAAATATTTCAAACAGCTGCTGTCATTAAAACTGCTACAAGAAATCCCCCCTCTTACAGGCAGAAGAGAAATCTTCATTTCCTTCTCTTCCATATGCTGAAGCATTGGGCAGTCTGGAATATTTTCCTAACTCTTTAATCAAATTTTTCCCTCAAATGACTATGCCAGAATCACCTCACCTTTGGCTCTTTCTGCAATTTTAATTTATTTATTTATATTTTTTTTATTTAAAAAAAAATTCCCTTCTCTTTTTTATTATTTTGTTTCTCGAAAGGGAGAAACAGGGAGAACAGAGCAGTTAAAAATTCCCTAATGCCCTGGAAAATGTGTTACTGCTAATCTGTATTCCCCCCTGGCACAGAGCTGCTGGCTGGCAGCAGGAGAGCAGCTTTCCCTGTCCCTGTCCAGGGACAAAGTCACCCTGGGAATGCTGTCCCACATGCAGCCTCCCCTGGGGGAGCACAGAGAAATCTCAAATAAACCCCTTTCCTGTTGTTATTGCATCGAGGATGGGTGAATTTGATAACTAAAAAATAAATAAAAGTGATTTATAAAGTCTCAGAGGGTAAAATGTTGAGTTTATTAGAAACCACACTTTCTTTTATAGATAGCTATGATAAAAGTGGACTTGATTGGTCTTTAATCACTACTTTTTACATTATTGCTTAATTAGGACAACACTCTTCTTGTAAACATCTTAAAACTAACAACACACTCCCTTTGGGGTTTCCCTGTGGGATTTCCCTGTGGGATTTCCCTTTGGGGTTTTCCTTGGGGCCAGGGGATCCCTCTCTCCGTGCATGTGCAATGCAGGCAGGCTCTTCCCTGCTCCCTTTTGGTGGCTGGAAAAAGGAATTCACTGTTTTTCCCCTTATTATTTAATGGAGGGGAGGGTGGGAGCCTGGTGTGGAGCAGCACTGAGCTGCTCTGGGTTTGTCTCAGCCCTAAAAGGATGTTCCCCTGCTTCCAAAGGCAGAGCCTTTTCCTTTTCCCAGCCTTCAGTGGAGCATTCATTCCAGTTTGCTCTTTCTCCTGTAAAATTCCCAGTGAGCTGGAGCTGCAGGGATTGATTCCCTGGGGGAGCTGTGCTTTGGTTTGGGGGGGTTGGGCCCATGACTCAGCTCCTGTAATTGTGGGGCAGGGGAATGAGGTCACTGCCTCACTCACTCCAGCCCTGGTACAGTGGGAAAGGCTGGGAGAATTGGGATTGTTCATCCTGGAGAAGCTCTGGGCTGACCTAATTGTGGCCTTTCAGTGCCTGAGGGAGCTGCAGGAAGTGCAGAGAGGGATTATTTACAAGGGATGGAGGGGCAGGACAGGAAATGGTTTTAAACAAAGAGAGGACAGTTTAGATGGGATTTTGGGGAGGAATCCTTCCCTGGGAGTGCCCAGAGCAGCTGTGGCTGCCCCTGGATCCCTGGCAGTGCCCAAGGCCAGGCTGGGACACCCTGGGACAGGGGAGGTGTCCCTGCCATGGCAGGGGTGACACTGGATCAGCTTTAAGCTCTTTCCAACCCAAACCAGTGTGGTTTTCCATGAACACCAAGTCTGAACTGGAACTCTGCTGCTGCCCATCCCTTCCCCTCTACAAATACCCCAGGGCTGCCCCTGGCCTGGCTGTTTATGTCCCCCTCTGCTAAAAACTCAAGCACTAAACAACTCCAGTTCTTGGAAATCTGTGCAACTGGGGCAGCAAAAGCACCTGGTGTTTGTGTGAATTGGAGATTGTTCTGCCTTTATGTAAATATTTAAAAATGCCTCGTCTTGAATTTTATACCCATGCTGTCACCTTTATTCATATGCTTCCCTCTCAATGGCAGAGCACTGTGGATTAATGGTAATTCTGTAGTGCCCATGGTTAACTGGAAGCCCTGGAGGTGATGAGGGCAGCCTGAGCAGGGGCACATTCTGTTCCTGGGTGGCTGTTCAGGTGCCACTGCAGCCCCTAAGAACACTTTGTTTCTTACCTTGTGTTAACATTTGTGTTGTTCCAATTGTGGCACTGCACATTCAATGTTTTTACCTTTGTGAAGGCAGTAAAACTTTAAATAAAGATATGGGAATGGATCTGTAGAAGCTCTGCACTGTAGAGCTACTGGGTGTTCCTCAAGGCTATGGGAGCCCTTGAAGATCAGTTTATTTCTCACCCTCTGTTAACATTTGTGTTGTTACAATTGTGGCACAGCACATTCAATGTCTTTACCTTTGTGAAAGCAGTAAAACTCTTTAAATGCAGACTTAAAACTCTTTAAATGCAACTCTTCCCATGCAGATGTGGGAATGGATCTGTAGGAGCTGTGCAGGGGTGCTGGGTGTTCCTCAAGGCCATGGGAGCCCTTGAAGATCAGTTTATTTCTTACCTTGTGTTAACATTTGTGCTGTTATAATTGTGGCACTGCACATTAAATGTATTTACCTTTGTGAAGGCAGTAAAAGTCTTTAAATGCAGATATGGGAATGGATCTATAGGAGCTCTGCACTGTAGAGCTCCTGGGTGTTCCTCAAGGCCATGGGAGCCCTTGAAGATCAGTTTATTTCTTACCTTGTGTTAACATTTGTGTTGTTCCAATTGTGGCACTGCACATTAAATGTTTTTACCTTTGTGAAGGCAGTAAAACTTTATTTAAAGATATGGGAATGGATCTGTAGGAGCTCTGCACTGTAGAGCTCCTGGGTGTTCCTCAAGGCTATGGGAGCCCTTGAAGATCACTTTATTTCTAACCCTCTGTTAACATTTGTGTTGTTACAGTCTTGGCACTGCACAGAAAATATGTTTACATTTTCAAAGGTAATCAAGCTCTTCAAATGCAGATAAGGGAATGGATCCATAGGAGCACTCTTGGGAGTGTTGTGTGTTCCTCAAGTGTCTTCGGAGCCCTTGAAGAGCTTTTTATTTCTTCCCTTGGTTAATCCTCATGTTCTTACAGCCCTGACACTGCACATGAAAGCCACCCTTAAATATATTTCCATTTTCAAAGGCAGTAAAACTCTGGGAATGTAGATAATGGATCCATAGGAGCTCTGTAGGAGTGCTGTGCATTCCCTCCAATGGCAGCGGAGCCCTTGAAGAAAAGTTTATTTCTTTTGAGGTCAGAACCTCCACAATGCACATAAAAGCTGCACTTAAATGTATTTACTTTTCCAAAGGTCATAAAGCTCTTCACACAGAGATAATACATGTGTGGGGCAGTGTTGGGGGGCTTTGCTGTGCCCTAGGTGTGTATTCCACCTGTGCTCCTGACTCCTGGGAGCAGATAAGCTTTATCTCATTGTTTTATTTGTTCTTTAGTAGGTTCAGTACAAGTATTTAGGGCTGGGACAGAGATTAGGGTGAGCTGAGCTCCGAGATTTGAGTTTGGCTCTGTTTTGAGGCTGGTTCTTGAAGGATGTGGTGGAAGAGGGAGATAAACCCAAAGACAAGGTGAGGAGGGCATGGGCACTCCATTAGTTTTGCTGCTTCAGGCTGAAAAGCTGCAGAGGGGAATGAAAATCGTGCAGTAATGAATTCCAGCAGGTTCCTTTCCACAGAAGGGTGATCCTGATCTATTATCACTTGGTCTTATCAGGGCCTTTCCCAGTGACTGAGGTGATAACAGCATTGTGGCTGGGCAGGGAGGGCTATTTCTAGACAGCATTTACTCAGGGAATCAGAAAGTAAATAAAGCCTTTTATGAGAGAGGATGTTGAGCCCCAGCGTTCTGAGCCTTGTGCAGGTTCCATTCTAAGGGCTGAGCTCAGCCCGTGCACATTTCATGGCACAGATCAGTGCTGCACAACAGGATGGATCAGCCTTTCCCAAAAATGGGGAATTGTCTGAGTGCTGGGGGGCAGGAGATGGAACATCCCTGGGTTCAGGTGCTGCTGGGAGGCTGCAGGTGCTGGGAGGGGGGCTGGCCCTGGGGGGCTTGGGTTGGGGAGCATTGGGGGGTGGGATGGATGGAGATGAGAGATCTCTGCAGCCAGGTCTGGAACTTGGGGTTTATTGCAAAG
>JAWWMQ010000089.1:1392672-1421259 GCA_035047885.1 Chlorospingus flavigularis
GAAGGGAAGGGAAGGGAAGGGAAGGGAAGGGAAGGGAAGGGAAGGGAAGGGAAGGGAAGGGAAGGGAAGGGAGAGCCGCAGGGTTCAGTTTCGGAGCCCGATTTTCCCACAGGACGGGTGGGAGGAGGTCGGGACAGGGGAGCGGCTTTGGGGGCGTCGTCCCCGCTCCACAAACATACCGGGGGTTTAGGAGCAAGTGCCTGCACTCCCCTTCCCCTCCAGAAACGCTGCGAAATCACCGAGAGGCTGCTAATATTTAACATTTTTGTCAAAGCCGCGGGTCCTGGAGTCATGAGAATGCAGCAGGATGTCAGCTTCCAGCTAAAACAAATAAAGAGAGATTCACATCCCCGGGCTGAGCGGCGAGGAGCCGTGACCCCACCTCGGGGCAGGGAAAAACCTGGAAAATGAGGGGTGGGAGCACCTCAGGCATCCCCCGAGCCATCCAAGCCTTGGAAACCTGTGGGAGAGAGCCCTGCTCCCACTGGGAAGGGTCCTGGACCGGGGGAGCATTTGGATCACCAGGAGCGAGCCTGGGAAGGGCTGGAGGCTCTGCAGTCAGCAAGGAGACACCGGGATGATGAACCCAAAATGGTCCCAAAATGAACCCAAAATGGTCCCAAAATCGTCACAAAATGAGCCCAAGATGAACCAAAATGGCACAAAATGAACCCAAGATGAACCAAAATGGCACAAAATGAACCCAAGATGAACCAAAATGGCACAAAATGCACGACTGCTCACAGGATCTCTCACTTTTATAAGTTCTGCTCCATTTGCATATTGGACTTCATTGTCCAATTCCAGCTTTAGCCCATGCAGTCCCATCCTTGTTTTTCTCTCTCCATTCCACGGTGTTTGTGCTCCTGGGCTGAGATTTGGATCATTTGTCCTTGGTCCCAGCAGAGCAGGAATTGTTTTGTCTCCCTGCTCTGTGCAGAGCTCACCGTGCCCTGATGTGGAGCCCAGACCCACAGACTAAAGCAGCACAGAATGTGAAACATAGAAAATCTAAACTTGAGATATCAGCACGGAATGTGAAAAATAGAAAAACTAAAAACTGAGATATCAGCACAGAATCTGAAAACCAGAAAATCTAAACCGGAGGCATCGGTGGCAAAGTGTTTTGGGGCTGGTGCCAGCTCAGAGCTCGGTGCAATTCCATGAACTGAGGCTGGAAAAGCTGGGGAAGATTTCAGGGCTGTTATCCCGAGGTGTGTCCATCTCTTTGCAGAGCTGTGCTGTGACTCAGCTGTACAAGGGCACTGCTTGGAGCCCTGCTAATCTTGGCTGCTCCGGGGGTTTGTTTGCCCCGTGTCCTTCCCGGAGAGCCGGGGCTGCCTTTGTTCTCCTCTCAGACAGCGAGGCAGGGCTGAAGGAGTGACGGAATGGCCCTGGAATGTGAGAATGTGATGTGTCACATCTGGGAAAAAAGGGCTTCAGAGAAAAGTCAGGCTTGCCCTTTATTTGTGGCTGGATGGGACTGACACGTCCTTGGAAGGTGGGAAAGAAGGGGAAAAAAAAAAAAAAAGCCTGGCTTAGGCATGAACAAATTCATGTCGCTGAGCTTTTTTTAGAAGAAAGAACTAAAAATGTAATAAAAAGGCCCAAAGTCTGGGAGCTTTGGAAGGCAACGTTTCTGAGTCAGAAAAGGATTTTTGGATGCAGCTGGAAACCATTGCAATTGCTGCATGGGAGCCAAGAAGTGAAGCGTGCTTGGGGAGCAGCAGCAGCAGCTCAGCCCCTGCTGCAGTGGGGAGGCTGCTGCTTTCCCAGCAGTTTGGCTATTGCAGAATTGTGGGATCTGGAGTCTCCTGGGCTGGAAGGGACCCTCAGGGATCAGGGAGCTCCTGCTCCCCTTGTGCTGTGCAGAGCTGGAGGTGCTCTCCTCTCCCTTGGGATGGAGGTGCTCCCCTTTCCCTTGGGATGGAGGTGCTTCCCTCTCCTTTGGAATTGGGGGTGCTCCCTTGGGATGGAGGTGCTCCTTTGGGATGGAGATGCTCCCCTCTCCCTTGGGATGGAGGTGTTCCCCTCTCCCTTGGGATTGAGGGTGCTCCCTTGGGATGGATTTGCTCCCCTCTCCTTTGGGATTGGGGGTGCTCCCCTCTCCTTTGGAACTGGAGGTGCTCCCTTGGAATTGGAGGTGCTCCCCTCTCCCTTAGGATTGAAGATGCTCCCCTCTCCTTTGGGATGGAGGTGCTCCCCTCTCTCGTGGAATTGGAGGTGCTCCCCTCTCCTTTGGAATTGGGGGTGCTCCCCTCTCCCTTAGGATTGAAGATGCTCCCCTCTCCCTTGGGATGGAGGTGCTCCCCTCTCTCGTGGAATTGGGGGTGCTTCCCTCTCTCATGGGATTGGGGGTGCTCCCCTCTCCCTTGGGATTGTAGATGCTCCCCTTTCCCTTGGGATGGAGGTGCTCCCTTTTTCCTTGGGATGGAGGTGCTCCCCAGTCCCTTGGGATGGATGTGCTCCCCTTTCCCTTGGAATTGGAGATGCTCTCTTGGGATGGATGTCCTCCCCTCTCCCTTGGGATGGAGGTGCTCCTGGAGCTGTTGGGTCCCTCTGTGGCATTTTTGGGCTGCACCCCCTGGTTCTGTGTGCCAGGGAGCAGCACAGGGGCACCCACGGCCTGCTGGGGTTACAATCTGACCTCAGATGGTAACTGAGGAGAGAAATACTGATTAATGTAAATGACCAGGGGAATTATGGAGTGTGGTGAATAATAAAGGCAGCAGAGCCATAATTAGCATCCTCTCAGTGCCCTGGCTCCTGGATTTTGGGAATGTGCAGCAGCTCAGCTGCCAAGGTCCCTTTAAAGTCGGCTGTGCTGCAGCAAACACAGGATGATCACAGAATGAGCAATCTTCTTATTGTCTCACCTCCCTGGAAGTTGAGATGCACAATTAATCCTCCTCTCCATTGTCACCCCCTGCCTGCCTCTGTCCTCTCCTCACTGGGAATATTCTCCCGAGGTTTAAGTGTGAGGGGAAAGTAAGATTGGCATTTTGAGCTGGTAAATGAGGTTAATCAGCTTGGTGGTGGGTGGGAGGAATGTGTTCTGGGGTTAAGAATTTGATATTAATGGTTAGCAGGACCCTCCTTGTCAGACCTGTGAAAATTCCCTTCAGTCAGGCAGGAACTTTAAAAAATCTGGTGAACAACTGGTTGGAACTGATTAAAAATCACTGATGGTTTTATTGTTGCTGTAATTAAGAGAAACACAGGGATTGGGGTGTGTGGAAGGTGGCACTTTCCCCCTGTCCTGAAGAAGACCCTGCTTTGGGTTTGCTGGGCAGGAATTAGGGCTGTAAACCTCTACAAAAAGCACCAAGCAAAGAAATGGAGCTGCTGGGCTGCCTGCAGGATGAGGGAGGTTGGTCTGAGCAGGATGGGATGTGTAATTCTGGCAGCTGCCCTGGCTGACCTGCTGGTGGGGGAGCTCAAATCCCTTCTCCTTGTCAGACCTATGAAAATTCCCTTCAGTCAGGCAGGAACTTTTTAAAAAAATGGTTAAAAACTGCTTGGAACTGATTAACAATCACTGATGGTTTTATTGTTGCTGTAATTAAGAGAAACACAGGGACTGTGGGAGGATGGTGGCACTTTCCCCCTCTCCTGAAGAAGACCCTGCTTTGGGTTTGCTGGGCAGGAATTAGGCTTGTAAATCTGCAAAAAGCACCAAGTGAAGAAATGGAGCTGCTGGGCTGCCTGCAAGATGAGGGAGGTTGGTCTGAGCAGGATGGGATGTGTAATTCTGGCAGCTGACCTGCTGGGGAGGAACTCAAATCCCTTCTCCTGCCTTTTGGCAGAGTCAGGGAAAACACAGAGGTGACGTTCTCCAAAAATCCCTCCCTCCCTGCCTCTGCAGAAGGCAGGGTGAGGAGGCAGGAATTCAGCAGGAGGGCTGGAGGCAGCCAGGATCCCTCCCTCCTGCCAGGAGTTCAAACCTTGAGAAGCAGCAGATCAATTTTTGCAGTGTCTGCTCCACTCCCATCCACCACTGGCAGCAGAGGCAGGAGGGATGATTGCCTGGAACAGGAGAGGCAGCTCACTCATTGCCAATATCATTGCCTGCTTTAATTAATTTCACCTTCTTGCCTCTGATATTAGAAAGGCAAAGTTGCTATTTTTATAGCAATGCACACGTAATTAGTACAAACCCACCCAGGGCACGGAAATCCGAGCTGCAACGTTTGGTGACAAATGCAAATTGCAGCCTAAATATTTTCCCCTGCTTGGCAGTGAATCCGTGCTGGTAAAAAGATGCACAACAAGTCCTCCTGTGTAAGAGCCTAAATGAGGGATGTGGGACTCCAGGTGGGTGTCCAAAATGCAGTTTATTGTATCCAAAATGAGTTTATTGTATCCAAGATGTTACAGCAGTCCAGGGTTGTGAGTGACAGAGCCTGTGCCTACAGCTGTCAGCTCCAGCTGCAGGCAGGCCTGGAGACCTTAATTTTAATTTAAACTTTAAAGTTTAATTAAACCTTAATTTTTATCTTTAAGTTTACTTACAATCAATTATATACTTTTCTTTGCTGTGCATCTTAATACAGCAGAACCAATCTATACCTTAACTTTAATCTGTAGCCTATCATAACTACTATAATTACCACATTCATGTTACTGTTCTCCAATCACTAAAAGTTAGTACGTTGCAGTTTAAGCTAGAAGTTGTTTTTCAGTTTTCTTGCAGTGGAAAATTCTGAGACCTTTTTTCTACTTGCCTCATTGGCAGGCTTGTTTGCCTGTGCTATCTTTCTGCTTGGTAAAAACATCTTTTTTTTTCTGAGGTGGGTTTATCCTTTTCTCTAAGTCATAAAAAATCCCTTCTAACTAACACACCCTTTGCATCCTTGGTTATCCAGTGAGACTGGCTCAGCAATTCTTTTCTTCTATATCAAAACTTGCTTCCATCTCTATTCTTTCATCAGCCTCTACATTTAAACATCTTTCTGCTAAGCATCCATATCTGTGAGACTTTCCTGTCAAACTTTCATCCTTCCCAGCACTCCTGCACAAGTGCAGCTCTCACAGGCTGCTGTGCTGGATGTTGTGCCCCCAGCAGCAGGGAAGAGTGGCTGGGGTGGGAATGTCCTCAGAGATTCCCTCCCTGCCCCAACATCCCCTGTGGTCCTTGCAGGGATGAGCTCTGTGCCCAGGGGCACCAGATCAGCCTCCATGGGCTCATCCTGCTTTCAGCCATCCATCCCCAGTGCTCTGTGCCTTGCAAAATGGGCTGAATCTCTGCATTTTAGTGAATTTAACCACTGTGTTTTCTTTGATTTCTGGCCTCACAGTTCCAGCTGAGCTCTGAGAAGTGTTGAGGTAGCAACAGGAATGTTGTGATGGCACGTGGAGAGTCTGTTCACAGGATTCTCTTTGATTTGTGGTAGCCAAAGTTTCTTTTCCAGGAGGAAAAGGTCCCAACAGACAGGCAGGTCTGGGGTGGCACTGGTGCCTGTTCAAAGAGGGGCACACGCTTGGCCTTCCCTCTCCTGCCAGACTCAAGCCATGCCCATGTCTGTGGATGTGTATCAGCATTTTTCCAGAATGTTTCCAGTTAAAATTGTCACATTTGGGGTTTGCTGTAAAGGGTTTCAGTGCTTAAAAACTGAATTTAAAAAAAACCAAAACAATACAATACAATATAAAAATACAATATAAGATACAATACAATATAAAATACAATACAGTATAAAATACAATTATAAAAATAATTGTAGGACCCCAGAAGGATTTGGGTTGGCAACAGCCTTCAAGTCATTTTATTTCCCTGCCACAGACCTGGCTGCTCAGACCCCCATAATGACTTCAACCACTTTAATGAAACAATTTCAGCTCTGTCTCCTCCTCTGACACCCCCAGCACTGAGGGTGGGCACCCAGCACTTTTTGGAGTGTTCTCCTGGCAGCTGAAGGGCTGGGAAGAGGCTGGGACATGGAGCTCAGTGAGGATTTGGAAACAGAAGGCACAGAAACACATGGACTGCTTGGACTGAAGTGGGAAATTGTAACATTTTTGATTGACATAACTTCCCTGATTCTTTCTGGACCAAAATCTTCCCACCTCATTTGCAGCCAAATATCAAATGAACTGAAAGAGGGGAAATTTAGGTTGGAAATGAGGAAGGAATTGTTCCTGCGAGGGTGGGGCTGGCACAGCCTGCCCAGAGGCTGCCCCTGAGTCCCTGGCAGTGTCCAAGGCCAGGCTGGAACACCCTGGGACAGTGGAAGGTGATTTTTGAGGGGTTGGATCCCTGGGGTGGGATCTTGGAGCTCCCTCCCAGCCCAAAGCTCTGCTGGAGGAATGCTGGTCCCAGTAAAAGTGGAGACAGCTTTGCTTCCCTCACAGACTCCCTGTTCTGTCTGAGGGAGCCCATCTGCTCTGCATTTCCAGTAACTGTCACATCTCCTCCCACAGCCATCAGAACTTGTCATTCTGAGGGGAAAAGCTGCTTTTCTCTGTAATTAACCCTTTGCACCCCTTGTCTTTCAGATGGGAAGAGGAGCTGACCAGAAGGATGAGCCTGGAATCCATGGTGGAAACCTTGAGAGAGGTGAGGTGTGGGCAGTGTGGGGTGAAAGGTGCAGGGCTTTCTGCAGCTCTCCTCATGCTGCTCAGCATTTTGTTTGTCTTTTATTTAAAAATTTGCCCTCTGGCTGGAGCAGCTGTGCTGCTGTAGAGGACAGGGCTAATGCTGGGAAGCTGGAGCAGGAAATGACGAAGTTTGTGACAAAGTTTGTGACAAAGTTTGTGACAAAGTTTGTGACAAAGTGGGAGGAGGGAGTGGAATTTACAACAGAGGGTAACAATTAAATGTCATTAAAGAATGAAGTTCCATTCTAAGCCCCTTTTTAAGCATTCTGCTCAGGCTGAGTGGGGATCAGGGCTGGGCTCTCACCCCCGGTGTTTCCCTTGCAGGAGGCCCAGGAAGCAGAAGCTCTCCAGGAGGAGCTGAATGAGAAGATCGAGAGGCTGAAGGCAGAGCTGGTGGTGTTTAAGGGTCTGATGAGTGATGTAAGTACAGAGGGCCCTCTGTGGGAGCGTGTCCTGCACATGGCTTCACCCCCAGCCAGGTGATTAGCGAGTGCTGCTGTGTAATTAGCGAGTGCTGCTGTGTAATTAGCGATGGCTGCTGGGATCAATGCATCAGACAGATCCCCCTCCCCTGCTTCCTGTCTGGTCTGTGTGGAGATGCATTAACTGCTGCTTACCCATCACCAGGACTCTGCCCTCCCTCCCTCCCTCCCCTCAGCTGCTGGGAGAAAAGGGCTGGAAAAGTCCCAGCCTGGGGAGCAGCCCCAGCCCTGGGCAGCTCCAGCAGCTGCTGGCACGGGGACTTTGCCTGGAGCCATGCAGGAACAAATCCTGTTCCAAATCCTGTTCCTAAAGGAACACGTTGTATGGAATCATGGACTGCTTTGTGCTGGAAGGAGCTTAAAGATCATCCTGTTCCAGCCCTGGCATGGCAGGGACACCTTCCCCTGGCCCAGGCTGCTCCAGGGATCCAGGGGCAGCCGCAGCTTCCCTGGGCACCTCTGCCAGGGCCTCAGCACCCTCACAGGGAGGAAGAAATGTTTCCCATCTCCCTTAATGAACACGGAAAAGATGAATCCTGGTTCAGGTATTGGCTTTGCTTCCAGGGCTGGTTCAACCAATTCATCTTTTCAGAGTTCATTAAGGGAGATGGGAAACAGTTATTCCTCCCTGGGAGGGTGGGCAGGCCCAGGCAGCCACAGCTTCCCTGGGCACCTCTGCCAGGGCCTGCCCACCCTCACAGGGAGGAAGAAGTGTTTCCATCTCCCTTAATGAACACTGAAAAGATGAATCCTGGTTCAGGTATTGGCTTTGCTTCCAGGGCTGGTTCAACCTCATGGCTTATTAAAAAAAACCAAAAAAACAAAAAAAATCTTGTTTTCTCAGGAATTTCCTCGTGTCTCATTAGATACTGAGCTCTCTTCAAAGCCAGAGGATCTTTTAGGCCCTGAGTGGATAAAATTATTTTATTTAGAAGTGAGATCATGCAGGTATCTGGAAAGATAAGCCAGGTGAACATTAAGATGCCTTTCTCAGTAAGTCTGAGGTAGTGCTGAAGCCATTTGTGTGAGGAATAAACCCTGTTACGCTGATTTATTCTGTAATTTTTGCACAAACAGCCTTCTCCTGACTTCACAGAAACCTGCAGAACCCGCTCCCAGGTGTCACATCCATTCTCTCAGGGCCGCTAGATCTGCTCATGGGAAATTTGGCAATTAGCTGTGTGTCCTTGTGTGGTTAATCAGGGGTGGCTGTGCTGGGTTAGAGCCTGCAGGGGCTGGGGCATGGCTCCATTCACCAGGAGCTGCTGTGTGTGCACAGAGGGAGGTGCTGCTGCAGGCAAACATCCTCTGGGCCAGGGAAAGTGCTCTGGGCAGGCTCTGAGGGATCAGGGAACCCAAGGAAAGCACTGGGAGTGCTCCCTTTGAGCCTCACTGGGCAAATATTTAGAATAGAGAAGTGCAGAATGTTGGCACGTGGCTCTTTCCTTCCTGCAGATAAGGATCAGCAGCTCAGCAAGTGAGATTGTGTCAGTGTTGAGAGATTTATTTTCCTCTGAGTGTCTGGAAAACACAAATCTCCAAAGGCGATTCACAGAGGCTGCAGAAGACTGTGTAAAAAATTAAACCAAAAAAACTCAAACTCTAAAGGTGCTTCACAGGGGCTGGAGAAGAGTCTGTGTAAAAATCTAAAACAACAATCTCAGACTTTAAAGGTGGTTCACAGGTGCTGGAGAAGAGTCTGTATAAAAATTTAATCCAAAAAATCTCAAACTCTAAAGGTTGTTCACAGGGGCTGGAGAAGACTGTGTAAAAATTTAAACTAAAAAACCCTCAAACTCTAAAGGTGCTTCACAGGGGCTGGAGAAGAGTCTGTATAAAAATTTAATCCAAAAAATCTCAAACTCTAAAGGTGGTTCGCAGGGGCTGGAGAAGACTGTGTAAAAATTTAAACTAAAAAACCCTCAAACTCTAAAGGTGGTTCACAGAGGCTGGAGAAGAGTCTGTGTAAAAATTAAACAAAAAGAATTCTCAAATTCTAAAGGTGGTTCACAGGGGCTGGAGAAGAGTCTGTGTAAAAATTTAAACCAAAAAAATCTCAAACTCTAAAGGGCCTTGAGAGGAGTCTGTGTAAAAATTTAAAACAACAATATCAGACTTTGAAGGTGGTTCACAGGGCCTGGAGAAGAGTCTGTAATAATTTAAAACTAAAAATGGTGGGGAAAAGCAAATCAAACCAACAAAACGCCCAAAGTTTTCTCTCAGAAAGGGGATTTGTTGTTTAAGACTGGTCTGCAAAGGGTTTTTCCATTTTTGTGTCCCAGGTGGAAGCATTGCTTAGGAGTGGAGCTGTCCAGGAGAGCAAGTCTCAGCTAGGATGGAAAATATGCTTTGGGTTTTTTTTTAATGTTTCTTCCTTCATAAGGAGCCAGATTTCTGTCTGAGTGGGAGGATCTCAGAAATTAGAGCTACTACCAGGCAGTATTTTCACACAGAAATTTTCATGCAGAACTTTAGCTGGGCTGGAAGCCAGGTCAGTGCCAGTGAGGAGTGTTCTCTGTGCCAGGATTTTCATGGATCTCCTTGGATCCACTCAGCATTTGCTGTCCCATGCTCTGTGTGCAGTTCCTGTGGAGCCTGTGGATTCTGGTTTTTCAGCAGCTTCTCTGTGCAGGCACAACTTTTGTGTCTGCAAGAGGGGAAGTGTTGCATCCTCACCAGGATTCACATTTCACTCTGCTCTGCTACACAGGGGGGTGCTCTCCATTTTTAAAGGGTTATTTATGGAATCCCAGAATGGTTTGGGATGGAAGGGACCTTCAGGACAATCCAGCCCCACCCTCTGGCCTGGGCAGGGTCTCCTTCCACTGTCCCAGGGTGCTCCAAGCCCAGCTTGAGCATTTCCAGGGCTGGGGCAGCTTCATTTCTCTGGGCATTGCATTGTCCTGCCCTGTTCCTGACCCACCAAGGCTCCCCTTGCCACACTGAGCAGTTTTGGGGTGGGTGCAGTTTTTTTTTCAGTGTCAAACCCCTCTGAGTTGGAACTTTGTTAGAATCAGGGGTGAGCTTCCTCAGACTGCCCCAATGGGAAATTTATTCCCTGGAACAAAGGTTCTGTGGAAATTCCTCCATGGAATAAAGGTTCTGTGGAAATTCCTTCATGGAATAAAGGTTCTGTGGAAATTCCTCCATGGAGTAAAGGCTCTGTGGAAATTCCTTCATGGAATAAAGGCTCTGGAAATTCCTTCATGGAATAAAGGTTCTGTGGAAATTCCTTCATGGAATAAAGGTTCTCTGGAAATTCCTCCCTAGAACAAAGGCTCTGTGTAAATTCCTCCATGGAATAAAGGCTCTGGAAGTTCCTCCATGGAATAGAGGCTCTCTGGAAAGGTTTCCTGTCTGTTCCTTGCTGGGGTTCTGTTCTGGAGGCCACCCCCGTGGTGGTGGCAGGAGAGGGAGAGTTCTGTCCCTGCTCTGTGCCCCAGAACAGGGTGTGAGGTTTAGCACTGGGGTTCCAGAGATACTGTGGGGTATCTCCTCTTGCCTGAACTGTCTAATAATAGAAGATAATCCCTGCTGTCCTTCCTGCAGCCCATGACAGACCTGGACACAAAGATCCAAGAAAAGGCCATGAAGGTGGACATGGACATCTGCCGCCGAATCGATATCACGGCCAAGCTGTGCGATGTCGCGCAGCAGCGCAACTCGGAAGACGTTTCCAAGATTTTCCAGGTGATTAGGCCCTGAATTTCCCACAGGGCAGGGCAGGAGGGAGCAGTGCTGAGCAGTGTGGTCCAGCTCATTTGCCTTTTCTTGAACTCTCTCTCTCTGTGGCTGTGTTTCCCCCGCTGACTGTCAGGGTAGCTCTGCTGCAACACCAGGAGCGCAAAGTGTAGAGAGTTGGACAAAAAAACAGTCTCAGGATGATCTTTAAGCTGTGCTGTGAGCCTGATGTTAGTCTGTACTGAATGCAGGGAAAAAAAGCAGTGTTACAGGTTTAGGTTTGTGTAATTCCTCCCTCCCATTTGTTCCCTTCACAAGTGACAGGTTTTAAGCTCGTAGAACTGTCATCTGAATGTTCTTATTTCTGGCTCGAGCTCTGTGGCCAGAAATAACACTTGTGTGATGGTGAGCTCTGGCTGCTCCAGTTGCTTTCCTTGGAGCTCCTTGGAGCTCGAAGGAAAGTCCTTTAATTTGCTCCCAAAGGAGCAGTGACAGCTCTGCTGGATCAAGGCTGTCACTCCCAGTGCAGCTGGTCTTGTCACAACTGCAGTTCCAGCTCTGACTAACCCACCTTCCTTCTGCTTCCATCTCAATGTGTCTTGCTCAGGCTTTCAGTAAATCTGATGCTTTTCTGTGTGCAGTGATAGCACACAGTGTGCTAAGTGCTGTCAGAAACACTGTAAAAGGTCCCTGTGGGCTCTGCTGGTGAAGCTGCTGAAATGTTTGATGGTTTTTCCCCTTGTGTTCCCCAAAAGACTCAAACCTCCTCAGAGAAGAATTATTTCTCTGGCAAGTTGAGCCACTGTATGGTGCCAGTGCCTCTTTCTTGTCTCTGAGGGGAATTGCTGAGCCTTTGTGCTCAGGGGTGAGTGCAGAGCACACTCCTGCTCAGGCCTGCGGGGTTAAAATGACCAGGAGAACCAGGCCAGCAAGGGATGGTCTGTGTGCCAGGAGAGGGAAAACTGCCGTAGGGTGGGAGTGGATTGTGTGTTTGAGGTTCTGGCACCAGCTGTGCATCCTGTGTGTTCCCATCCCTCTGGGATCCTCTGGGATCATTCTGTGTGTTCCCATCCCTCTGGGATCCTCTGGGATCATTCTGTGTGTTCCCATCCCTCTGGGATCCTCTGGGATAATTCTGTGTGTTCCCATCCCTCTGGGATCCTCTGGGATCTGGGATCATCCTGTGTGTTCCCATCCTTTTGGGATCTGGGATCATCCTGTGTGTTCCCATCCCTCTGGGATCTGAGATCATCCTGTGTGTTCCCATCCTTTTGGGATCTGGGAACATCCTGTGTGTTCCCAACCCTCTGGGATCTGGGAGCATCCTGTGTGTCCCCATTTCTCTGGGATCATCCTGTGTGTTCCCATCCTTTTGGGATCTGGGATCATCCTGTGTGTTCCCAACCCTCTGGGATCTGGGAGCATCCTGTGTGTCCCCATTTCTCTGGGACCATCCTGTGTGTTCCCTCTGTGCCCCTTGCAGGGCTGTCCCTTGAGTTCCCTGAGCTTCATTTCTTGGGGGCTCTCCAGGCTTTTCCATGGCTCAGCCAACCCTTCTTGTGTGCTGAGGATCCTCAATCTGCTGCTGCTGCTGGGGTGGGAAATTTATTCCCTCGAACAAAGGGTTCTCTGAAAATTCCTCCCTGGAATAAAATCTCTCTGGAAGTTCTTCTCTGGAAATTCCTCCATTGAATAAAGGCTCTCTGGAAATTCCTGTCTGGAAGTTCCTCCCTGGAAATTCCTGTCTGGAAATTCCTCCCTGGAACAAAGGGTTCTCTGGAAATTCCTCCCTGGAATAAAGGCTCTCTGGAAGTTCCTCTCTGGAAATTCCTCTCTGGAAGTTCCTCCCTGGAATTAAGGCTCTCTGGAAAGATTTCCTGTCAGTTCCTTGCTGGGGTTCTGCTCTGGAGGCCACACCTGTGGCGGTGGCAGGAGAGGGAGAGTTCTGTCACTGCTCTGTGCCCGGGCACTGCTGCCCCTCGTGCTTTGCCCTGGCTCATCCCAGCCTCTCCCTGGCTCACCCCAGGCTGTGCATGGCCCCTGGCAGGTGCCAGCAGGTGCCAGGCTGGCTCAGTGCCATCCCCAGAGCTCTGGCAGCCCCCACAGCTCGCTTTGCTCTCCCAGCCGCTTCCTGTGCTCCGCGCGCGCTGCTCAGGCCGGGCAGGGAATGCCACGATCAGCCACACCCCAGGCTCAGCCCTCACCCCTCTGCTCTCCCTGCACCCCAATTCCCTCCCCAGCCCTGCAGTCAGTGCTGTCTCTGCCCCCCAGGTGGCTTCCAAGAAGAAGGAGAGGAAGCTGCCGTCGGACGAGGAGCTGTCGGAGCAGGACGCCGATAACGGGCGGTTCTCGGACGACGAGGTCAGCTGCTCCCTCAACATCACAGATGAGATGAAGAGGATGTTCAACCAGCTGTGAGTACCCCTGAGAACTGCTCCTGGCAGCAGCCTGAGCCTGCAGTCTCTGAGCTGGCAGCCTGGAGGTTTTGGGGAAGCTCAAATGAAATGATCGGATTTCTGCTCCTCCCTCAAGTGGGAGGAACTAGAGAGATATAAAAAATACAAACTGGTTTTGCTGCTCTGAGTTGCTGCAAAAGAGGAAAAAATGCAACGAAAAAGAGTCAAAACCAGGAGTCTGTTCTGCATCTTGGGCTGAATATTTGATTTCTGCAGTTTGCTGCTGCTTGGCTGGATAGAATCTGAACTGAGAGCTCAGCTTGGGGTGGTACAAACCTCTCAGGTTTTTTGGGATGTTTTCAGTTGGGCTGCAGGCAAAAGGGAATGGTGGATGTGTCTGGAAGATCAGTGGACAACAATTTATAGATGTCAGGAATGTTGGTGCTCTCAGCTGTTGCTGCAAAGTCCAGTCTCCCTCATTGGTGTTTATTTTGCCTAAGAAGAAATGGAGTTTATTTTAGTTAAAGCTTTACCCCTGAGCTAAATCTTTTTGCCTAAAGCTTTACCCCAAACCACATTCCTCCCAGGAAGGAGGTTTGGAGCAGCCCAGGAGGGACTCTCAGCACATGGTGCTGTCTGAGCAGTTCAGGGAGGTGCCTGGAGTTGTGCCTTGTGTCCCCTTCTCCCATCAGGGCCAGGGTAGGTACCCCAATCCCCTCAAAATACTCCTAAATTACCCCAAAATATCCCCTAACCCCACCCTGGGACCCCCAAACCTCCTGGGAGCCTCAAAATGCAGGTGGAGACCCCCAAAACCCTCCCAAAATGCTCCTCAAATCCCTTCAAATATCCCCAAATATTCCTAAATTCCACCCTGGGAGCCTCAAAATGCAGGTAGGAACACCCAAAACCCCCCAAATGCCCCCAAATATCCCTTAACTCCAGCCTGGGATCTCCTGGGATCCCCAAAATCCTTCTCAAACACCACAAAATATCCCCAAATTCCACTCTGGGAGCCTCAAAACGCAGGTGAGGACCCCCAGAATACACCTAAAACACCCCAAAATATCCACAAATACAGCCTGGTGAGGCTTTTTGGAGTTCTGGTTCAGGGGAGCATTTCCTCCTTTCTGCCTGAATCCCCTGTGTGTGAGGGATGGGTTTTGCCAAAGCTCTGATGATTCCCCTTGTTAAGGCTCCTTTCAGGGTTAGGGTTAGTGTTAGGGTAATAATCAGTGTAATAAACACAGAATTTTGACTTCTCCACTGCTAAATTCAGTGTGACAGCAGGCAGTGTATGGATTTTTTTAAAAAAGCAAGAAGTTAAATGTACCTGCCAGGTTGGTCATGCATTTAAGTTTTAATTTTGTTCCCAAACCTGCCCTGTGACACCCAGTTGGTTTTGGTCCTGCTAATGAAATTCTTATCTCCATGTCCTGTTACCCATGGCACAAAGTGCTGCAGGAGCCTTGTTCTGTCAGGCTGGGGTGAAAATGTTGGTGGGGATGGGCCTGGGGTCTTTGTGAAGCTTAGAAATAGATAGAGGAGTTGGTATCATTAACAGAAACAAACCAACTTGCTTTTTAGGTGTAATGAACTGAATTTTTAACAATAAGTAGCACCAAATCAGAACTGCAGTGGATTTTGTGTGAGGTCAGCTCAGGAGCCTTTGTGCTCTCTGACCAGGACAGATCCTGGAAAAAGAGAACAATTTGAAGAAGTGGAATTGCAAAAGGCACAAACAGGAGTGTCCAAGTGTTTAAAATGACATTTTTACAGTGCTGCTGATCCAGACAAACCTCCTGGCCCTTGCCAGGCTCTGCAGCCTCCTGGGAGAGCATCAGGCTCCTTCCTGAGATGTTATCAGCTCAGAGGAAGTGAGCTAAAGCCATAAAAATGCATCAGCCTGGAATCCAGGCTGCTCAGGAAGGAATTCCAGCTCTTTGTCAGGACTCTTTAACCACCATGAGAGCAGCTACTGCTGTGTGCTCTGTCTGCAGCTTTCCCTCATTGCACAGGGTTAGAGATGAGGAGCAGCTACTGCTGTGTGCTCTGCAACTTTCCCTCATTGCACAGGGTTAGAGATGAGGAGCAGCTACTGCTGTGTGCTCTGCAGCTTTCCCTCATTGCACAAGGTTAGGGCAGATAAGGGTGTGAAAGGCCACTCCTGCCCTGTGCTCTGCCCTCAGTGGCTGTGCTGCTCTGCATATCTCAGGGGCTCAGCCTTTTCATCCTTGTTCCTTCCAGCCCTGCTTCCTTCCAGCCCTTGTTCCTTTGAGCCCTGGTTCCTTGCAGCCTTGATTCCTTCAGCTCTTGTTCCTTCCAGCCCTGGTTCCTCCCAGCCCTGGTTCCTTCCACCTCCTGTTCCTTCCAGCCCTGCTTCCTTCAGCCCTGGTTCCTCCCAGCCCTGGTTCCTTCAAGCCCTGGTTCCGTCCAGCTTTTGTTCCTTCCATCCCTTGTTCCTTCCAGCTCTTGTTCCTTCCAGCCCTGATTCCTTCTAGCCCTGATTCCTTCCAGCCCTGATTCCTTCCAGCTCTTTCCCCTTCCAGCCCTGCTTCCTTCCACCTCTTGTTCCTTCCAGTCCTGGTTCCTTTAGCCCTGGTTCCTTCCAGCTCTTGTTCCTTCCACCTCTTGTTCCTTCCAGTCCTGATTCCTTTAGCCCTGGTTCCTTCCAGCTCTTGTTCCTTCCAGCCCGTGGTGGTTCCTTCCAGCTCTTTCTCCTTCCAGCCCTGATTCCTCCCAGCCCTGCTTCCTTCAGCCCTGGTTCCTTCAGCTCTTTCTCCTTCCATCCCTTGTTCCTTCCAGCCATGCTTCCTTCAGCCCTTGTTCCTTCCATCCCTGATTCCTTCCATCCCTTGTTCCTTTGAGCCTTGATTCCTTCCATCCCTGCTGTGTTCCAAGGCTGCAGGGGAGCCCTTGGCTGAGCTCCCCCATGAAATCCTTGTGCCTTCTGAGCCCTGTGACACCCCCTGAGCTGTGTTTGGACTCCTTTCCTTTGGAGCAAAGAACAACTCCAAACATTTCTGTGGTTTTGCAGGCAGGGGAAGCTCCTGTGCAGCTCCATCTGGAGGGCAGAGCCAGGCTGGTGCTGCAGCAGCAGCTCCAACAAGGAGCTTTTATTGAGCCCTGGGGTGGCAGGGAGCCCAGCAGAGAGGCCCTGGCAGTGCCACGGGCTGTTGGTAAAAGCTGTGAGGATTTCCAGGCTGCATTGTGCCCCATTCAGCTCTCATAGCCCATTTTCTAGACAATTAATTAGAGGACTGAGGCAGTGGGGCTGCAGTGATGGCTCTTTGTTCTCCCAGCCGCGAGACCTTTGATTTCGATGACGACTGTGACAGTTTAACGTGGGAGGAGAACGAGGAGACGCTGCTGCTCTGGGAGGACTTCACCAACTGCAACCCCTCCATCGACCTCCAAGGAGAGGTGAGTTCATCCCTGTTGTTTTCTCCAACTCTTTCCTGCACAAACTCTCCCTCAGCCACTCCTTTACACCATTTGAGCCTGTGGGTGTTGCACTGGTGATCTAGCTTGCCACACAGACTGACTTTGATTTTAAAATCCTCTTAGTGCTTCCTCTCTGTGGCTGATTTGCAGTCTGTGCAATCCTTCATTGGCCAGACTTTACTTCCTTGGCTCCTTCAGAGTGAGTGTTTAAAATACCGAGTGAGAGGTGAAGGACCCAAGGTGTCTGTTCCAGGCCCATCAGGGAATTTGTCACCCTTCAGAGCACCTCTAAAGCTCTGGGCTGACAGGAGGGAGGTTTAGATTTGATTTTAGGGAAAAATCCTTCCCTGTGAGGGTGGGGAGGCCCTGCACAGGGTGCCCAGAGCAGCTGTGGCTGCTCCATCCCTGGCAGTGCCCAAGGCCAGGCTGGATGGGCTTGGGAGCAGCCTGGGACAGTGGAAGGTGTCCCTGCCCATTGATGGGGTGGAATTAGGAGAACTTTAAGCTCCTTCCAGCCCAAACCAGTCTGGGATTGTGTGATCTTACACAGCTCCTCACTTTCTCTGTGAATTATCATTCACATTTTATTATTATAATGTGTGCAGGGCAGGGCATGGGGTTGCACAGCTGTTCCTGTGGGGAGCTGAGCAACCTCAGCATGGTCTGGGGAGGTGTTGAGGGGTGTAAATCCCATCCCAGACTAAGAACCTGTGGTGGCAGGGCCACAAAAAGCCCAGGGATCTTCTGGACCTGTGAATCTTGGGCTTCCCTCTGCCCAGACAGTGGGGATCTGCTGGCAGTGCTGGATAATGAACAGCTTCCTTTTAATCCTGAAATCCCAGGGAAAGCCAGCTAATCCAGCCACTGCAGAGCCTCCTTAAACCAGTCTGGAGAGGGCTGGGGATGGGCTGGGGATGGCTGGGAATGGCTGAGGATGGGCTGGGAATAGACTGGGGATGGCTGGGAAAGGGCTGGGGGTGGGCTGGGAATGGCTGAGGATGGCTGGGAATGGCAGGGAACAGTCTGGGAATAGCTGGGAAGGGATGGGAATGGGCTGGGGATGGCAGAGAATGGGCTGGGAATGGCTGGGGATGAGCTGGGAATGACAGGGAATGGCTGAGAATGGCAGGAAATGGCTGGGGATGGGCTGGGAATGACAGGGAATGGCTGAGAATGGCAGGAAATGGCTGGGGATGGGCTGGGCATGGCAGGGAACAATCTGGGAATGGCTGGGAAGGGATGGGAATGGCCTGGGAATGGCTGGGAATGATGGAATGGTTGGGAATGGCAGAGAACAGGCTGGGAATGGGCTGGGAACAGATTTGGAATGGGCTGGGAATAGGTTGGGAATGGGTGGGGATGGGGCTGGGAATGGCTGGGAGTTGCTGGGACTGGCCTGGGAATGGGGCTGGGAATAGCTGGGAATGATGGAATGGCTGGAAATGCCAGGGAACAGGCTGGGAATGGACTGGGAATGGCAGGGAATGGCTGGAGATGGGGCTGGGAATGGGGCTGGGGATGGGGCTGGGGATGGGGCTGGAAATAGCTGGGAATGATGGAATGGCTGGGAATGGGCTGGGAACAGGCTGGGAACAGGCTGGGAATGGGTTGGGAATTGCTGGAACTGGCCTGGGAATGGGGCTGGGGATGGCTGGGAATGGCTGGAGATGGGGCTGGGAATGATGGAATGGCAGGGAACAGCCTGGGAATGATGGAATGGCTGGGAATGGCAGGGAACAGCCTGGGAATGGCTGGGACTGGACTGGGAATGGAGCTGGGAATCGCTGGGAATGATGGAATGGCCGGGAATGGCCGTGTTACTGCATCCTGAGCAGCACATCCTGAGCAGCAGAACAGCCTGGGAATGATGGAATGGCTGGGAATGGCAGGGAACAGCCTGGGAATGGCTGGGACTGGACTGGGAACGGGGCTGGGAATAGCTGGGAATGATGGAATGGCCGGGAATGGCAGGGAACAGCCTGGGAATGGCTGGGACTGGACTGGGAATGGGGCTGGGAATAGCTGGGAATGATGGAATGGCCGGGAATGGCCGTGTTACTGCATCCTGAGCAGCACAGGGTGGGGGGTGGGAGATGATCCCTCCCAGGCAGGGAAGATGCTGAGGCAGCAGCCTGGGGATGTCTGGCTGTGTTCCTGTTCCACCTCCTGCTCCTGGATCATCCATCCAGAGCTCAGGGAGCCTCTGGGGATTACTGGGAACTGCTGGGGCTGCAGAAACCACGGGGAGTGGCACAGGGATAACAGAGAGTGGCACAGGGATAACAGAGAGTGGCACAGGGATAACAGAGAGTGGCACAGGGATAACAGGGCCAGAGAGTGGCACTGGGATAGCAGGAGCACAGAGTGGCACAGGGATAACAGGAGCAGGAGAGTGGCAGAGGGATAACAGGGCCAGAGAGTGGCACCACAGGGATAACAGAGAGTGGCACAGGGATAACAGAGGGTGGCACAAGGATAACAGGGACAGAGAGTGGCACAGGGATAACAGAGAGTGGCACAAGGATAACAGGGACAGAGAGTGGCACAGGGATAATGGGCAGAGAGTGGCACAGGGATAACAGGGACAGAGAGAGGCACAGGGATAACAGAGTGGCACAGGGATAACAGGGGCAGGAGAGTGGCACAGGGATAACAGAGAGTGGCACAGGGATAACAGGGGCAGAGAGTGGCACTGGGATAACAGAGTGGCACAGGGATAACAGAGTGGCACAGGGATAACAGGGGCAGGAGAGAGGCACAGGGATAACAGAGTGGCACAGGGATAACAGGGACAGAGAGTGGCACAGGGATAACAGGAGCACAGAGTGGCACAGGGATAACAGGGGCAGGAGAGTGGCACAGGGATAACAGAGTGGCACAGGGATAACAGAGTGGCACAGGGATAACAGGGACACAGAGTGGCACAGGGATAACAGAGTGGCACAGGGATAACAGGGACAGGAGAGTGGCACCACAGGGATAACAGGAGCAGAGAGTGGTGCAGGGATAACAGGAGCACAGAGTGGCACAGGGATAACAGAGTGGCACAGGGATAACAGAGTGGCACAGGGATAACAGGGACAGAGAGTGGCACAGGGATAACAGAGTGGCACAGGGATAACAGGAACACAGAGTGACACAGGGATAACAGGAACACACAGTGGCACAGGGATAACAGAGTGGCACAGGGATAACGGGAGCAGCAGAGTGGCACAGGATAACAGAGTGGCACAGGGATAACAGAGTGGCACAGGGATAACAGGAGCACAGAGTGGCACAGGGATAACAGAGTGGCACAGGGATAACAGGAGCACAGAGTGGCACAGGGATAGCAGAGTGGCACAGGGATAACAGAGTGGCACAGGGATAACGGGAGCAGCAGAGTGGCAGCGATAACGAGCAGAGGGAGGGTGGCAGGGTGATAACGAGCAGCCTCGTGCAGGAATTAATGACAGCTGATTTGCATAGCCGGGCGTGCCTGGCTAAGCACAGCAATAGCGCCGAGCCCGGGCCCCGCGCGGGGGAAACTAAAGATTTTAAGAAGCTTAAATCCTTCTAAATGAAAATTATACAAGGAAAGGGTAGATTTGGCTTGTAGATGGAGGTTCAGAATAAAGGCTGCTCCGGCTGTGCCTGCTCTTTAACATGTGCTTTACATGCCTGAATCTTCCTTCCGTGGGTTTTATTCCTTTCAAGTTCTTACACGCTGCCCTCACCACCTTCTTTTATGACCTTCCTCCTTAAAGCTCTTCTGCATATAAAAGGATCAGAGGGATGATTCTTGTAACTCCAGGCTGGATAGCCTGGTGTGGGTACCAGCAATGAGCTCTGTAAATCTGCCACAGATGTTGCCAGAGCATGGAAACCCCATTAACACTCATTGCTGCAGTTGTGCTAAATTTGGGATCATTTTTTAATGGAAAACTGAGGTGGTTGAAGGCTTGAAAGAGGGAGCAGTGACATGGTGGTGCCTTTTTGGGCAGCACCAAGCAGCTCTGTGTGTTTGGGAGCCCAGGCTGTGCTGTCAGTCCAAAGGAGGAGCTTTCCTGTGGGACAGCATCTGTTCCTGCTTTATCCAGCAGTGCAGGAATTCCAGTGCATGCACTGGAGAGTGATGGTATGGAACAGGAAAATGAGAATTCCAGTGCAAAGCTGGGAGTAGCAGCACGGTCAGTGCAGGGAAAATGAAAAGTTTCATGGCTGGAGAGCAATTCCAGTCTGTCCAAGTGAGATCAGGCTGTGAAAGGCTCAGGAAAATCCGGGGGGTTGGTGCTTGGAATGCAGCAGGTGCATGGGTTTAATTGCTGGAGCCTTGATCAGACCTTGCCTTTGTGTGTCCAGAGCTGTGGTCATGGTACAGAAATGTGTTTTCCTGGTGTTCCAGATTGAAGAAGAATATTCCTAGTCTGTGAAACAGTGTCTTTAAAAAATCAGTGCAGGAACAACACAATAACCTGCATTTCCAGGGAGGTTAAATAAAATGTTCAGTTCTCTCCTGAATTCCTTTATTTCCTTGCTGATTTTTCGTGTCCTCCTCTCCCCTGCAGGAAGGAAACTTGAGAATTTTTTTATTCCTGAATTATTCCTTTATTTCCTTGCTGATTTTTTGTGTCCCCCTCTCTCTTGCAGGAAGAAAACCTGGGAAACTTGAGAATTCATTTATTCCTTTATTTCTTTGCTGATTTTTTGTGCCCTCCTCTCCCCTGCAGGAAGGAAACTTGAGAATTCCTTTATTCCTGAATTATTCCTGTATTTCCGTGCTGATTTTTTGTGTCCTCCTCTCCCCTGCAGGAAGGAAACTTGAGAATTCCTTTATTCCTGCATTATTCCTTTATTTCCTTGCTGATTTTTCGTGTCTGCCTCTCCCCTGCAGGAAGAAAACCTGGGGAACTTGAGAATTCCTGAATTCCTTTATTTCCTTGCTGATTTTTTGTGTCCTCCTCTCCCCTGCAGGAAGAAAACCTGGGAAACCTGATCCACGAGACAGAGTCTTTCTTCAAAACGAGAGACAAGGAATACCAGGAGACAATAGGGCAGATAGAGGTGAGGAAGGGGAGCTGTTCCTGATGGATGGACAGAGCACAGAGCTGTCCCAGAGGGAAGCAGGAATGTCCATATATCCAGCAATGCAAAGGCATTTCCCTCTGGCTTGCCCTGGGGATTTTTCTAAATGCCATTCTCTGGGCTATTATTGCTCCATGCTTCAGCACTGAGCATAAATGTGAGGCTGGTGGAGAGAGAACCTGCGGAACAAAGGGAATAAACCACATTATTTTTGTTTTTCCTCCTTTGTTCTGCATGTCCACCCTCACCCTGGGAAATGCTTCCCCTGAAGTGGCCTCACAGGTGGCCAGAAACAGCAGCTGGAGCTTCTCAAAATCTCTGTCCTGCCTGGAGCTGCTTTCATTAATTGCCTGTTGACAAACAAAGTGCAGGAAAAGCCCTCCAGGGTGATAAATGGGTTTTTTTGAGCTAGGTCTTATAAGCTCTTGGAGATTTATATTGCACTTAAGATAGTTCAGCTACTTTAAAAGCAATAAAATCAGCAGGATGGCTTTTGTGGTAGTGTTAGAAACAGAAAATTTTTAATAAAAAGCCAAACCAGGGCTGTTCAGAGCTCTGTGGAGCTCTGATTGCCCTTCCTGAGCTCATGGGTGCATTGGCAGCCAGGAGCAGTGAGTGAAATGGGCACTGTGGGGTGTGTGGGTGGGCTCTGGGCAGCTGAGGCAGTGTGAGGAGTGCAGGAAAACAGGAAAAGTGGGATTGCTCCTGCCCTGAAGCTGATTCTTTGCCCTTCAGCTGGAACTGGCCACGGCCAAGAGCGACATGAACCGGCACCTGCACGAGTACATGGAGATGTGCAGCATGAAACGGGGCCTGGACGTGCAGATGGAAACCTGCAGGAGGCTCATCAAGGGCTCAGCTGACAGGTGAGGGCTCCTCTCTGCCCCAGCAGCTCCTTCCTGCTCCTTCCTGTTCCTTCCTGCTCCCTCCTTCTCCTCCTGCTCCCTCCTGCTCCCTCCTGCTCCTTCCTGCTCCCTCCTGCTCCTTCCTGTTCCCTCCTGCTCCTTCCTGTTCCCTCCTGCTCCCTCCTGCTCCTTCCTGCTCCCTCCTTCTCCTTCCTGCTCCCTCCTGCTCCCTCCTGCTCCCTCCTGCTCCCTCCTGCTCCTTCCTGCTCCCTCCTGCTCTCTCCTGCTCCTTCCTTCTCCTTCGTTCTCTCTCCTTCTCCTTCCTGCTCCAGCTGCTTCTTTGCCTCCTTTGCCTGTTTATCAGCACTCCATGAGTTGATCAGAACAGGCTCTCGGCCCCAGGTATGTGTGATTGCAGGAGCCGAGCTCCCAGCCAGGGCTGCTCTGGGAAGGAGGGACTCTTTCCCATTCCTGCCTCATGGAATTCCTGTCAGTGCTGCTCAGCTCACCAAGAAAATTGGACCAGGCTCGTTTTGCCAAATCCAATTCAAGGTTAAATGCTGCACTGACTGCAATTCCATGTGCATCTCCCATATTTTCATCTGGAGGGATGCTGGAGCAAGGCAGCTGCCAGTGAAACCCCTCAGTGCAGGCTGGGACTGGCCCTTCTCCATTCCTGTGTGAAGCTGCTCTCAGTGGCTTCTCAACACAGCTACAAGCAGATCACAGCAGGACAGCACACTGTTCTGTAAGAAAGGAGAATAATGAATACATGAACTAAAAAGCCCCTTTATTTCATCACAAATAACTATTTATTGATTTCATGAAATATTAATAAATAAATATTTTAACAAAATAAAATTCATAAATAAATATTTATTTATTTTATTCCAAATAGCTATTTCCCACAACTGATTACATTCGTTTTGACCCTTACATAAAACAGGGCTCCTAACCTTCAGTTTGCTTAAAAGAAAGAGATAGGCAAGAAAAAAAGTTGAAGAAGACAGCAAAATTGATATTTTGACTATGATGATGAAATCAGGATTTGAGAAAATATCCCTGAAGAGTGCTGGGAGAAAGGCATGGTATAATTTCGATCAAAAGGAAAAAGGATTCTGGAGTCCAGGACATTTACAACTTAGTGTTGGAACTCAGACATGTTTTTAATGACACCTTTTTCAAAGCAGCCCATTGATTTATGATTTTGAATAAACTAAGAGCTAAGACCTGAATTTCAGGTAAGATTTTACAGTCTTAAATCAGCAAAAGCCATAAAGCAGCGACCAGACCATTCTCCCTGCTCTGATTACCTGCTCTGAGACATATCTGTAGCACTGCTGTCCTGCAGTGATGCCTTCAGAATTAATGTGTGGAAAGGATTTGAAGGATTATTTGGAGTTCAGTGTTATGTACAAACTGAGGCCAGGAAATGCAGATAAATCACAGAGAAAACAATGAGGTTCCTTCAGGAGTGTTTCTATCAGTCATTCTTTGATTTAATTATTTGCCTGATTTCAGGACACAACCCAGAAACCACTTCTGATGTGAGCTGTTCCCTAAGCAGCAGGAATTGGGCATGATTTTGATGTATTGATTAAACTGCCACTGAATGATTGGAGATGAAGACTGAATACACTGAAGGTGATAAGATATGATGGAAGTTGAGCCCTTCCATGGATTAGAAAGGACAGCTTTTTCTGCCACACTGCTCCCATTTATCAGAACACCAATAATGTTTATTACTTTAAGAGTTACAGCAGGCTGCTTAGATTTAGACAAAACTGGAGCTGCATAGGCTCAGCAAACCCTTTTACTCTGAGACATTTCAAGCTGCTGGGCAAGGCAAAGTGTATGAAAACTGCAAGAAAGGAAATCAGCTACTGAGATAACTCTGAAACTGCAGACACCAGGGCAGAGACAGCAGGTCCTTTCTGGACCAGATAATCCCAAACTGGGGTACCAGTCCTTCAGATTCACCTGCCAGTCCTTCAGTCTCATCTGCCACCTTTGCACCCATGCACAGGGAGCATCTTCACAGCATTGGACAGAGAAGTTCCAGCTCCCTCAAAGCTTCTATTTCCAAAGGGCTAGAGAGAGATGGAGCCCTATAGAGGGCCAGAGAGGGATGGAGGTTTGCGTGTCTAAAGCATCTGACAGCTAAAATTCACAGAAAGAGTCATGAGCTGCAAGCAAGGCTCATTTTTTTTCCCTGAGAATGTGAGGGGAGTTATCTGAAAATATTCTGGGTTTAAATTTCCTGTGGTCTTTTTCCTCCTCCTCTGAAGTCTTCCTGACAGCCTTCCCTCTCTGATTACAGCAGATCCCCACAACCCCAATTCTGAGCACTCCTTCAAGTAATTACACAGCTCCTCTCTCAATAATGTAATCTCCGTTAATAATTTATGAAATACGTTTGAGTCATCAGACCAAAGAGGTCATACAAAGATAGTGACTGTGAAATGGAAAATGTGTTGCTCAGTTGCTTAATGAATTGCAGATGCATGCTCATAACTTGGAAAAACTCAAGTACATCACATTTTGGGGGACAATAAAGCCTTGAAGTGGATTATGGATTTATGACCACGAGCAAAGCTACAGCATAAAAAAATATTGTCATTACCTAAATATGCAAATATTCCAAGTATTCAGTATGCAAGAGGAAATGTCTGCTCTTACAAACTATTTGCAAACTAATGAAAATGAACTTTTCTGCATTATATGATCATGGAGCATGTAAAGAGCAATTTGTACTTCAATGGGGATTTCTGATTTCAGGGTCTGTTTTATCAGCCCTGCCAGGGCTCAGCAGCCCTGTGTGATTTGCAGAGCCCATGTTTAGTCCCACCCTGAGCTGTGCTGCCCCTGGCAAAGAGATAAATGAATATATGAAGATTTCTGGAGGAAGGCTGCATTTTTAGTCAGTCCCAAGGGAATTTTAAAGGTAGCATCCCTTTCCCTAGCTGAACTGTCTGCATTGATGAGCTGTCCCTGTTTTGTAGCTGGTCTGCAGGGTAAAGCTGTGGCTTTGAAGTCTGTCTGTCCCTGAGGATGCTGAACTCACACCTTGTGTGTCTCTGCTGTCCAGCACAGCCAGACAAGGACAGGGGTGTGAACCAGGAGGGTCTCAGCTTGTTCAGCCCCAGCCACACACCCTTGTTAGCCATGCCAGGTGATCAGGCAGCAAATTGGCTTTATCACAGTCCTGTCCTGCTCACTGGAGAGTGCAGGGAAAAGCCTGGCCCGCACGCTGGGATTTGAGGACAAGCAGTTCCATGGAGGGCTGAACCTGCTGGGTGCCCTCCCAGGGACAGAGCTTCCATCCCCCTGGATGAACAAAGCTTTAAGGACACAACTTCACATTATGGAGCATCAAAACTAAACATCATCTTTGTTACAGGGCTGTCATTTATTTAAATTTCTCACCAAAGCATTACACAATCAAAGTCACAAACAGAAAGCTCCATCTGCTGAGGCACTTGGGTGTGTGGAAGGGACACAGCCACCAGCAGGCTCAGGTGGTCACTGATAAACCATGCCTGGCTTTTGGGGGGGAATCACAGGTTTTTCTGTGTTACTCTTTGCCATGAGCAAAACCCACCCCCTGTTTGCATCAGTGAAGGAATTTCTGCCTCCTAAACCTGTGCAGGGACCTAACAGGGAAAACACAAGAAGGGCAGCACAGGTTTGTGCCATCTCCACCAGCTTTGGTGCCCACACAAACCACAGTGGCCTGTGCTGGTGATGAGCACCCTGGCAGGAGCAGCTCTGCCCTGTGGGACAGAGGTTGGATCATTTGGGATGAGCATTTGCCACGCACCCACAGACCCCACTCTGAGCTCCTCAGAGCTCCCCAGGCAGCGCTGTCTGGCTCCCCGGCTGTTAATTACCCAGTCTACTGTTAATTAGCTGTCTGCAGCCAGTCTGTGACAGCCTGGGAGCCTCTCCCCATGGGCTTTGTTCCCCTGCTCCCCCTCCCCAGCTCCCAGCCAGAACATTTCATTTTAGTCACGGTGCCAGAGGCCAGGCCCCGCAGGACCTTTGAAATTAAACACTGTATGAAGTACAGTGTGCAGAAGAGGGAGGAGAAAGGGGCAATTTCAGCTCCTCAAGCATGCAAGTCGAGAGCTTTTGTGATGCCTCTCAAAGTATTTTTTTTTCAACCAGCCACAAATCATGTCCTTGGCTGTCCAAGGGAACCTGTCTCTATGATAGAAACTTCCACACTTGCCTTGCTTTCTTTCTTGCTCTTTATTGTGGCTTTGCTGCTTTCACGACATTGTAAACAATTGAATTTTTACAGGAAGAAAGGGTTGGGTTTTTTTGTTGCAGAAAAAGAAATTCATCCCTGATTTGCTAAGTTTAGAAACACAACATCCAGAGCAAATTCTCCTCTTGATATTTGCAGTTACTGGGAAGCAAAAGTTCTTCATTCAAAGACTTGGTGATTGAAGAATCATCACATGCTTTTCAGCAAAAGAGGTTCATCACAGGACACATTTCCTAGAGGCATTAAGTCTGAATTATATTTCTTTTGTTAACATGTTGAACAAAAATAAGTGGTTTGGAATTTCAGCTAACAGCTGTGAAATAGTCTGAGGAAAAAAAAAAATTACCCAGGAATAATTTATTCATCCCTTTCCACCTGCAAATTGCCTGACAAGAGGTTGAGTTCTCACCCAAATGTTATGGTGATTGTTAAAACATTACAAAATTATTTTCACAAATGTTTCTTGCTTGGTAATTTCCTGGTGACCCAGTCACTGTAGACATTTGACATTTGAAATTCAAATTCCAAGCCCTTCTGAGGGGACTCACAGATGGCAGGAGCAGAGCTGTGCTCTGCTGGCTGAGCACACCTCAGGTTCCTGCTGCAGTGGTCCTGATGGAACCTGAACCATTCCAAAGGAATCCAGCTGATGCTGCAGGCATGTGCACTGCTGTCTCTCCCCAAATTAGGCACTTCTGGTCCTAAATGATTCTATGTTTTATGACTTTTGCTCCTATGAGGCCTCAATGAACTCTTTTTAAAACAACTTTTGCCCTCTCCCAGATTTTCCATCACTGCCTCTTAAAGCAAAGCAGGTCCAGCGATTCCTCTGCTCTCCACACCCCAGAGCTCCTTGTCCCCTGTCACTGAATGTCTCTGCTTCCCCATGTCTGTAGGCTGGAGTGTTTAGGTGTGTGTGCAGGCTGTGTGAGGTTCAGAACCTCACTGATCCAAATGTCTGGTGTTCGCAGGGCTGGGAATTGCAGGGGCAACCCTTGCCCCATGAGAAATGGCACAGAGAGGATTTTGGGGCTCCTTGGGATGAGAAGCAACAGCATACCCCAATATCCTGCTTCCCTTTGCAGTGTAGGGGCAGAAGATCCTTTAACCAGCTCCTAAATCACCACTTTTGAGGCAGCCCAAAGGCTGCTGATGTACCCTGAGGTGCTGTGTGTGGGTACCAGCTGTGGCTTTCTCTGGGTCTGCATTGAAGGCACTTGAGACAGCAGTTCATGATCAGATTCAAGTGTTTATTATTTCTGAGCAGTAAAGCAGTCCCAGTACTGTGAGTTGGGCAGCTTTTCATCAGAAGGCACAAAATGCCCAACAATCTCTTGGCACAAGGTCTTTTAAGACTAAACTATCCAATTAAGAGCTGACACCTGGATGATTTTCCCTTTTAACCCAATAACTGATCCCAAAGAGCTGCAATGGCTTTTCTGCCCAATTACAAAATGCCACCCAAACCCATGGAGAAGACGGAAGAAGAAGCATGAAGAAGAAACCCAGGACAACACCCTGTGCCCTCCATCTTGCTGCCATCCACAACACACTAAAAATCCCAAAACCTAAACTGGGAGAATGAGTCAGGCTGGGGAACTATCAGCATCTCTGGGTCTGGACTGAAGGCACTTGAGACAGGAGTTCATGTTCAGACTTGGGTGTTTATTATTTCTTATCAGTGAAACAGTCTCACTGCTGTGAGTTGGGCAGCTTTCCATTAGAAGGTACAAAATGGCCAACAATCTCTTGGTACAAGGGCTTTTATTAATTAAGAGCTGACAATTTTATCATTTTATCTTTTATCA
>JAWWMQ010000089.1:1450713-1470061 GCA_035047885.1 Chlorospingus flavigularis
GGAATGGGAATGGAGACAGGGAATTGGAATGGGAATGGGAATGGGAATGGGGATGGGAATGGGGATGGGGATGGGGATGGGAATGGGAATGGGAATGGGAATGGGAATGGGAATGGGAATGGGAATGGGAATGGGGAGGGGAATGGGAATGGGAATGGGAATGGAGACAGGGAATGGGAATGGACTCCTTCCAGCCCAGCAGATTCCATGGCTTATAACCCTACATTTCCATGATTCCATAATCCTACAATTCCATGATTTTATAATCCTATAGTTCTGTGATTCTATAAACCCACAATTCCCACAATTCAGGGAATTGCGGAGTTATAGAATCGTGGAATTGTATGATTATGTAATCATGGATTTGAAGGGTTATAGAATCACAGAAATACAGGATTATAGAATCATGAAACTGTGGGTTTATGGAATCATAGAACAATAGGATTAGAGAATTGTAGGATTATGGAGTCATGGATTTGAAGGGTTATGGAATCACAGAAATATAGGATTATAAAATCATGAAACTGTGGGTTTATGGAATCATAGAAGTATAGGATTATAGAATCAGGGAATTGTAGGATTATGGAGTCATGGCATTGCAGAGTTATGGAATCATGGAATTGTAGGATCGAGGAGTCATGGAATTGTGGGTTTATAGAATCACAGAACTATAGGATTATAGGGGGTTGTAGGATTATGGAATCATGGAGTTGCAGGACTGTAGAATCATGGAATTGTAGGATTATGGAATCATGGAATTGTAGGATTATGAACCGCGGAATCATGGAATTGTAGGGTCATGGAATCATAGACTTTCAGGTTTATAGAATCACAGAAATATTGGATTGTGGAATAATGAAATTGTGGGTTTATAGAATCGCAGCAATAGAGGATTATAGGGGATTGTAGGATTATGGAATCATGGAATTGTAGGGTTATGGAATTATGGAATAATGAAATTGGAGAATTATAGAATTGTGGAATTGCAGGATTATACAATCATGGAATCATGGAACTGTAGGATCAGGGAATTGCAAGCTTATAGAATCACAGAATTATAGGATTACAGAATCATGGAATTGCAGAGTTGGACAATCATGGGACTGTATGATTACAGAGCCATGGAATTGTAGGATTCTAGAATCAGGGAATTATGGAAATGTAGGCTCAGAGAACCATGGATTTGCAGGATTATAAAATCACAGAATCATGGAATTGCAGGATTGTAGAATCAAAGAATTGTAGGATTATGGAATAATCTAATTATAGGATTATAGAATCAGGGATTCATGTAATTGTAGGATGATGGAATCATGCAAGTGCCGGATTAAAGAGCAACAGAGTTATAGGATTGTAGGATCATGGAATTGTAGGATCAGAGAATCATGGAATTGTTGGATTAGAGAATCACAGAACCATGGAATAATGGAATTGTTGGATTATAGGATCATGAAAATGGAAAATCAGAGAACCAAGGATTTGGATGATAATAAAATCACAAAATAATGGAATAATGGAATTGTAGGATTGGGAAATCACAGAAATATAGGATTATAGAATAATGGAATTGTGGGTTTATAGAATCATAGAACTATAGAATTACAGAATCATGGGATTGTAGGACTATGTAATAATGGAATTGCAGGGTTATAAATAATAGAATTGTAGGATTATAAATCATAGAATAATGGAATTGTAAGATTATAAATAATGGAATTTTAGGATTATAAATAATGGAATAATGGAATTGTAGGATTATAAATCATGGAACAATGGAATTTGTGGGGCTGGAAGGGATCCATCAGGATCATCAAGTCCAAGAGTCACTGTGAGAATATCCAGGAAAAAAATGGAAATATTCAACTCTTTTTGGATGTGAAGTTGAAAAGGGAAGTGTGAGCTGCTCCTCTGGGAGTTTCTGCCCTACAGAACCTCAGAGCCAGGATGTCATTATTGGTATTTGGGGATTTTCCTGTGCCTGGGGTCTCTGCAGGCTTGGAATCCCTCTGGCCTGGGCAGCAAATAATGGGATTCCGGGGGAATATGGGAATTCCAGGGGAACATCCAGTGTGGGGGTCAGAGGAAGCTGTGGGGGGTGCAGAGGTCCTGGGGGCCAGAGGGAAGAGCTGTGACTCCCAGATAATAAAAACAAACAAACAAACAAACGAATAAAAAATAACAAAACAAAATCAAAATATAAAATACATAAACAAAAATATTAAACCAGTGAAACAGGGAAAATATAAACAGTAAATAACTATAATAAATGAAAATAGCAAATAAAAGTAGTAGAGAAAAATAGAAATAATAAAGGAATAAATAATTCGTTATAAAGGAATTAATAAAAATAATAAATAAAAATTTTAAAATTAATAAAAATAATAATTTAAAAAATGGCAGGGAAGGAGCAGATTTTGCCCCTCCAGGACACAGGGACAGTCCCTGCCTTGGCCTCGAGTCCCTCGCAGGAACCGGGCTGTCACCGCCGCCTGCGCCAGGGCCAGCAGAGCTGTCACCGGGGCTGGGAGATAATTTAGAGGCGCCTTATCAGCTCCTTATCAGCGCCTTATCAGGGGATTAACGCCACCCGGTTCCCCCGGGGCTCCCCTGCCCCGGTGGCCCCAGAGGGCACCGGAGCCGCCCTGGCACGGCCGGGGGTGCCCGGGGCGGACACGGAGCGCCGGGAACGCGGGGCTGGAGCGAAGGCTCCGGGAAGGGCCGGGATGGGGCTGGGAGCCGGGACCCCATTTTAGTGTCATGTGTTTATAGTGTCACTCCGTTTTAGTGTCACCGTGATTGTAATGTCACCATGTTTTGGTGTCACCGTGTTTATAGTGTCACCATGTTTTTAATGTCACTCTGTTTTGGTGTCACCGTGTTTATAGTGTCACCATGTGTGCAATGTGGCCCCATTTTAGGGTCACCAGGTTTACAGAGTCGCTGTGATTTTAATGTCACCCCATTTTAGTGTCACCGTGATTTTAATGTCACCCTGTTTTGGTGTCACCGTGGTTATAGCGTCACCCTGATTTTGATGTCACCTCTTTTTAGTGCCATCCCATTTTAGTGTCACTGCGTTTATACGGTCAACATGTTTATAGTGTCACCATGTTTTGGAGTCACTGTGGTTATGGTGTCAACATGATTTTAATGTCACCGTGTTTTGGTGTCACCATATTTATAGTGTCACTGTGATTTTAATGTCACCCTGTTTTGGTGTCACCGTGGTTATAGCGTCACCCTGATTTTGATGTCACCTTTTTTTAGTGTCATCCCCTTTTAGTGTCACTGTGTTTATACGGTCAACATGTTTATAGTGTCACCATGTTTTGGTGTCACTGTGGTTATGGTGTCAACATGATTTTAATGTCACCGTGTTTTGGTGTCACTGTGATTTTAATGACACCCTGTTTTGGTGTCACTGTGGTTATAGCGTCACCCTGATTTTGATGTCACCTTTTTTTAGTGGCAATGGGTGCCAGGGTTCAGTTGAGGTGTTGGGCTGGGTTGGACTCCATGATCTTGTAGGTCTCTTCCAACCTTTGGGATTCTGTGGATACTGTATGATTCTGTGAAATTGGGAATTCTGTGAATTCTGTGTGATTCTGTGAATTCTGTGATTCTGTGAATGTGTTTCCAATCCCACAGCTGGTGTTCCCCACACCACATTTGATGTTTCCAATCCCACATTTGGTGTTTCCAATCCCACACTTGGTTTTTCCCACCCCACACTTGGTTTTTCCCACCCCACAGTTGATGTCTCCTACCCCACATTTGGTGTTTCCAATCCTACATTTGATGTTTCCAGTCCCACATTTGGTGTTTCCCATCCCACAGCTAATGTTTCCCATCCCACAATTGGTGTTTCCCACCCTACAACTGGTGTTTCCTGTCCCACACTTGGTGTTTCCAATCCCACATTTGGTGTTTCCCATCCCACATTTGGTGTTTTCCATCCCACATTTGATTTTTCCAATCCCACATCTGTTTTTTCCCACCCCACACCTGGCGTTTCCCGTCCCACATCTGGTGTTTCCCACCCCACATTTCGTGTTTCCCATCCCACACTTGGTGTTTCCAATCCAACAGTTGATGATTCCCACCCCAAATTTGATGTTTCCAATCCCACAGTTGATGTTCCCCACCCCACACTTGGTGTTTCCAATCCCACATTTGATGTTTCCAATTCCACATTTGATGTTTCCAATTCCACTTTGATGTTTCCCATCCCGCAGTTGATGTTTCCCACCCCACAGTGGGCATTTCCCATCTCACAGTTGATGTTTCCCACCCCACAGTTGGTGTTTCCCATCCCACATTTGATGTTTCCAATTCCACATTTGATCTTTCCCATCCCACGGTTGGTGTTTTCCATCCCACATTTGATGTTTCCCATCCTAGAGTTGATGTTTCCCACCCTGCACTTGGTGTTTCCAATCCCACACTTGATGTTTCCCACTCCACTCTTGGTGTTTCCAATCCAACAGTTGATGTTTCCCATCCCACATTTGATGTTTACAATTCCACATTTGATGTTTCCAATTCCACATTTGACGTTTCCCATCCCACACTTGGTGTTTCCCATCCCGGGGTGACCCCTCCGAGGTGGGACAGCCCCAAACGCCCCCAGGGCCACTCGTGTCCCCTCCACCTGCCGGGCCCAGCTGGAGATCAGCTCCTGTTCCTGGGATCCAGAACCTCTCCGGGTGTGCTCCTGACCCCAGGCCTTTGTTCCCAAGGTCTATTCCCAGCCCTGCACCCCCTCTGCACTTTGGGAATATTTTTCTTTTTGTTGGCCCCAGCATTTACCACGAGCCAGGTGCCCACAGTGCTCGGAATCGATGGATAGAGGCTCGGTTGTGCTGTGGGCAGGCCAGGGAATCGTCCCCACCCCAAAAAGATCCACGGTGAAATTCAAGGTTTTATTTATTTGCCCATATTCTCCACCTTGCTGCAAATCAGAGCTGTGTTTTGCCAGGTTTTTGAGGGAAAACAGCTGAAATTTGCCTTCTTTATGTGTTAGATATCCCCGAGGCTCTCCCACCTCTCTCTGCTATGCAAACAACCCAAAGCCACTTGGACTCAATATTTTTTTCCTTTTTTTTCTTTTTTTTTAATGTATAACAGTTATGCCTGAGTTACAGAAAGACACCTACAGGCAGCAGGTAGTTAAAGCAAAACCAGTTTCTCTTCCTACTAAATCTACTCCATATAGCTGAATAAATTATGGTGCGGTTCCGTATTTACACACTCGGCCCGGAGCAGGTGGGATGAGGCGAACACAGAAGCGAGGATCCCGCAGGGATGGGGACAGGGGACACCCCACAGCCTGGGGGGACCCGCGGGCACTGGGGAGGGCGAGTTAGAAGCGTTAAATACACAAAGGAGCCAAAGGAGCCAAAGGAGCTGATCTGCTGTGCTGGCCAGGCCCAGTCCGGCCGTGTTGGGGTGGGACGGGGCTGGCGGGGCCAAAGGAGCCCCTCAGGGTCACTGCTGTGCCCCAGGGTGGGCAGGGGTCACCAGCAGGCCTGGGAGAGCGGTGGAGCTGGGAGAGAATCCCTGGGTGTGGCCAGCTCTGGGGTATGTCCATCTCTGCTGCGTCCATGTCTGGAATGTGTCCATCTCTGGCTGTGGCCATCTCTGGAATGTGTCCATCTCTGCTGTGTCCGTCTCTGCTGTGCCCAACTCTGGCTGTGTCCATCTCTGGTGTGTCCGTCTCTGGAGTATGTCCATCTCATCTGTGTCCATCCTTGATGAGTCCATCTCTGTTGTGGCCATTTCTGGAATGTCTCAATCCCTGGTCGTGTCAATCTCTGGCCGTGTCAATCTCTGGCCGTGTCAATCTCTGATGTGTCCATCTCTGGCCATGTCCCTTGGTCACTGTTGCTCTGGTTTTTGGGTGATTTTTGGTCCCCTAGAGTCAGCAGCAGCTGAGGATCTGCTTGGTCACTGCTGGGTGGCCCCAGGTGGCCACAGCCAGGTTCCTGCTGTCCAGCTCTGTCCAGCTCTCCAGGTTTGGTCCCCATTGGTGGCCCCAGGTAACTACAGCCAGGTTCCTGTTGTCCAGCTCTCTGAGCTTGGTCCCCATTGGTGGCCTCAGGTGGCTGCAGCTGGCCACAGCGAGGTTTCTGTTATCAAGCTCTCCAGGCTTGGTCCCCATTGGTGGCCCCAGGTGGCTGCAGGTGGCCACAGCCAAGTTCCTGCTGTCCAGATCTCCAGGTTTGGTCCCCGTTGGTGGCCCCAGGTAACTACAGCCAGGTTCCTGCTGTCCAGCTCTCCAGTCTCAGTCCCCGTTGGTGGCCCCAGGTGGCCCCAGGTGGCCCCAGCCAGGTTCCCACTGTCCCACTGTTCACGCTCTGTCCTGTCCCAGCTCCAGGCCCTCCCCCGCCGTGTCCCCTCCCTGTCCCTCCCACCCCCCGAGTTTGTCTCTCGTCAGCAGAGCTGAGGTTGGCAATCCATGAAACAAAACTGAACCAACAGAACAAAACCAAAAGTTACTTTTGACTTTCATACATAAACAAAAGGAAGAAATGAAACAAAACAAAAAGCAAAAAAAAAAAACCCCAAGCCCGAAATCAACCCCATCCCACCCCAAAGATTCTGGAATGTCTTTTGAAAACACACAATAGGCAAATTTCTACAGTTCATCCCCCCATCCCCTTTTTTCCTTCTTTTTAATTTTTTTTACATTTTTCTTTTTTTTTTTTCCTTTTTTTTTCTTTTTTAGCTAGCACGGCACTCACTGTGGAATTTTTTTTTCTTAGTATATAAAAAAAAAGAGTCAACTTCCTATAAACATACAGCACATGACCAAATTTCCCAACTAAATGTACAAAGTGCGACCACGAGGGGAAGGTCAGAGAAGAGCTATTTCGTTCCTCTAGGAATTCTATTTACAGCAGTGCCCAGCTGCCCACGGACATTCTGGGGAGGAGGATTGGCAGGGAGGTCTCTGCAGTGCTCACTCTTTTGAATTTCGGGGTTTTTTTGGGGTCCTGCCCTCAGATGAGGTGGCCAGGCCCGGCTGTCCATGGGGGAGGAGACAGAGGAGGGAAGAGCAGGAGCAGCAGCCAAGAATTCCCTGGAATGGTGGAGGCTTTCCTTGCGGCTGGGCAGGCAGCGAGGAGGGCGCTGGGACGAGAATTCCAGCGGTGAGGAGGAGGGATTGGCACAGGATGAAATTGGGATTGGCACGGGATGGAATTCCAGCAGCAAAGAGGAGGGATCGGCACGGGATGGAATTGGGATTGGCACGGGATGTAATTCCAGCACTGAGGAGGAGGGATGGGCATGGGATGGAATTGGTGTTGGCATGGGATGGAATTCCAGTGGCAAAGAGGTGGGATGGACATGAGATAGAATTCCAGCGGTTAGAAGGAGGGATCGGCACGGGACGGAATTGAGATTGGCAAGGGATGGAATTCCAGTGGCACAGAGGAGGGATTGGCATAGGACGGAATTCCAACTGCAAGGAAGAGGGATTGGCATGGGATGGAATTAGGATCAGCATAGGATGGAATTGGGATTGGCATGGCATGGAATTCCAGTGGTGAGGAGGAGGGATGGGCATGGGTTGGAATTGGGATTGGCATGGCATGGGATTCCAGTGGCAAAGAGGAAGGATGGACATGGAATGGAATTCCAGCAGTGAGGAGAAGGGATGGACATGGGATAGAATTGGGATTGGGACAGGATGGAATTGGGATTGGCAGGGGATGGAATTCCAGCAGCGAAGGGGAGGGATGGGCATGGGATGGAATTCCAGTGGTGAGGAGGAGGAGGGATGGGCATGGGATGGAATTCCAGCAGCAAGAAGGAGGGATTGGTATAAGATGGAATTCCAGCAGCAAGGAGGAAGGATCAGCACAGGATGGAATTCCAGTGGCAAAAAGAAGGGCACAGAGGGGAAGGTGCTCCCAGCTGGGGATGGTCAGAAATGTTGTTAAATATCAGGAAATCTCCCATTTTATCACTTGCTGTCAGTGGTGCTGAGAGAAATTCCAGCAGGTGCTTCCTTCGCTGCCTGGAGACGCCCTCATCCCTTCGGGGCTCCTGCTGGGAATGACATTTCAGCCAGGCCTGGAATTCCACAGGGTTTTCCTTTCCTCCAGAGCTCTGAAGTGCAAACACCATGAACAGCAGAGGCTTCGCTGCTCCCCGAGATCTCTGGAGCAGAGCAGGGAGAGCCCTCGGGATCACCTGAGCAGTCCAGGGTTCCTCTGTCCCCTCCGGGAATTGTGTCCCCTCTGTGTCCTTTTGGCCTCACTGGCTGCCCCAGAAAAGGAGGTGGGAATGGAATTGCTCCCAAACTCTGCGATCCAGGGAATGTTTGGGTTCCGTGTATGACACGAGGATTTCTGGAGCACCGAGCCTCTGGGTTGGTGCAGCTCCTGCATGGGAGAGGTGCAGGAAAATCCCTCTGGGAATGTGGAGCCAGCTCTGCCGGAGGTGGGAAGCAAAGCTGGTGGGAGCCATGTGGGCTCTGATGGGACACTGGAATCCGGGACAGGTGAGCTGGTCCAGGTGGCTGCAGGGACAGTGGGACAGTGGCCTGGTGGCTTGTGGTGAACAGGGAGGGGGCCAGGCAGGGGAAGAGCCCAGGGAGATGTTCCAGCTGCCAGAACGTTCCAACTGCTTCAGGAAGGGTGGGAGAGGGGAGAACCAGGGAAACCGCCTCCAGCAACCTGGAGTGGCCATGGGGTCCCTCAGTGCACAGAGGCAGAAAATTGCTGTGAAAGCAGAGATCTGAGGGGTTCAGGGCATCACAAACCTGACAGCCCATGGGGGACACAAAACTCTGTCTGTGGGGGACACAGCTCTGCCTGTGGGGGACACTGAACTGTGAGGGACACCAAACTTTGCTTGTGGGGGACACAACTCTGCCCAGGGGGGACACCAAACTCTGCCTGTGGGGACACAGCTCTGCCCAGGGGGGACACCAAACTCTGCCTGTGGGGGATATTAAACTCTGTCTGTGGGGGATACCAAGCTCTGCCCATGGGGACACAACTCTGCCCATGGGGGACACAAAACTCTGTCCGTGGGGGACAAAACTCTACCTGTGGGGGACACTGAACTCTGCCCATGGGGACACCAAACTGCCTGTGAGGGACACAACTCTGCTTGTGGGGGACGCCAAACTTTGTTTGTGGAGGACACCGAACTCTGCCCATGGGAGACACAGCTCTGCCTGTGGGGGACATAACTCTGCCCATGAGGGACACCAAACTCTGCCCATGGGGGACACAGCTCTGCTTGTGGAGGACACTGAACCCTGCCCATAGGGGACACCAAACTCTGTCTGTGGGGACACAAATCTGCTCGTGGGGGACACTGAACCCTACCCATGGGGGACACAACTCTGCCCGTAGGGGATATTAAACTCTGTCTGTGGGGGACACCAAAGTCTGCCCATGGGGGACATAACTCTGCTTGTGGGGGACGCTGAACCCTGCCCATAGGGGTCACCAAACTCTGTCTGTGAGGGACACAACTCTGCCCATGGGGGACATAACTCTGTCCATGGGGACACCAAACTCTGCCCATAGGGGAAACAACTCTGCTTGTGGAGTACACCAAACTGCCTGTGAGGGACACCAAAATACCTGTGGAGGACACCAAAACTCTGCCTGTGGGGGACACCAAACTCTGCCCATGGGGACACAACTCTGCTTGAGGGGGACACCGAACTTTTCTTGTGGGGGACACCAAACTCTGCCTGTGTGGGATACAGCTCTGCCCGTGGGGGACACAGAACCCTGCCCACAGGGGACACAACTCTGCTCGTGGCCACCACACCTCTCACACCTCAGCTCTCTCATCCCAGTCCAGCTGTCCCAACTCTCTCCAGGCCAAACCTCCTGACCCCACACGGGGAGGTGAGGGGTGACCTCTGCCCCACTGGGAATGCTCAGGAATCCCTAAGGGACATCATCCCAGCCAAAAGGGAATTGTGTCACCCCCGGGAGGGCAGTGCCTCAGCAGTGACCTGGGGGTGTGGCTGGGCTTGTCCAAGTGGGGACAGGAGGGGACACAAAGGCAGGAGAAGAGAAAAGTGGGGGGATGAATCCAAGGAACAGGATCTGGCTTGCAGGGGGAAAATGAGAGAGAAAGAGAGAGACTCCAGCAGCAGAGGAAGGGACCATGGGACTGGGCTGGGCTAAGGATGGATGGATGGATGGATGGATGGATGGATGGATGGATGGATGGATGGATGGATGGATGGATGGATGGATGGATGGAGCAAAGATTTCTCCCGTCAGTGAGAACAGGGAATGCCTCAGGGAGACAAATCCCATCCCTGCAGTGTGGAGAGGGGCAGCTGGGAGCCCCTTCCCATTCTGGTTGCTGCAGAAACCCCTCAGCTCCCCTGTTCTGGCTCCACATCCCGGGCAGGGCAGCACCTCCAGGCCCAGCTCCGTTCCCTTCCAGGGCACTCCCATGGGAGAACCCAGCTCTGCTCAGCCATTCCCAACCCTGCCCTCTTGTCCTTGCTCCCATGGCCAGCTCAGGGCCAGCAGGGCCACCAGGAGCCCTGCCCTGTGTCCCCAGGGTGTGTTGGCAGCCCCTCCTCATGCCAGGCCAGCGCTGTCCCCGCTGTCACTGCTCTGCTCCGGTGGCCTGGTGGTGACACTCAGGTCTGGATTGTCCCTCAGAGGAGCAGTGAGTGTCACCTGTGCCTGTCCTCTCCGCTCCTCCTGCAGCCGTTTCTGTTTTCCAAAGGTCCCAGGCTGGCTGGAATTCCTCCCCAGCCCTGCTTAGCAGCGATCTGGGGAGCCACCAGTGAGAAGGGAGGGTAGGCTGGGCTGGGGAAATTTGCTGTCCATTGAATAAATGTTTTTCTGCTTTCATTTGTCTTTGCAGTTTGTTTGTTTGTTTTTTAAACAAGTCCTTGTTTTTTGGTCCATAGGTCTTCCGTGGTCCTGATTTACATCGCCCTTAATGCTCAGCTGGGTTATTCCTTCCTATACAACATTCACCAAATTTACAGCAACGGAAAGAAAAGGAAACAAAATGAAACATTTTCCTTTTTCCTTTACAAAGAAAAAAAACCCCAAAGCGCTCAATTTGGCTTTGACTGTGCCAGCTACCTAGGGAATGGCAAGTCCTGGAGTGTGGGAATGTCGTGGCCAGGGGCTTTGGAGGGAGGGCTGGATTGAGGTTGATGAATGCACCCAGCCCGTGGTCTCTGGCCACAGGAGGAGCCAGGCCCAGAGGCTGGACCTGGTTGGACCTGTCTCTGGAATGTTCTGGAGGAGCTGGATCCTGGGAGAGCTCCCCCGTTTCCCATCTCCTCGGCAGCTGGGGTGGAACGGGGCAGGGAGGGTCCCTGGGGGTCCCCAGAGGTGCCTGGCCTGGGCTCTCCAGGGCTCCCTGGCCTGGGCTCTCAGTAGGCCTGGCCCGTCTCCACCGGCAGCAGCCCCAGCACGGCCGAGTGCTCGCCCAGCTTCATGCGGCGCTGCGTGGACAGGCTGACGTTCTTGGCCAGGTAATCCACGGCGGCTGCGGGGGAAAGGGACAGTGAGGACAGTGAGGACACGGGGGACACTCAGGGAGAAGGATTTCAGCCCTGCAGGGCAGCACCGGGGACCTCCTGATCTTCTGGGAAGGGGTCAGAACTGGGATGGGGCTGTCACACACACCAGGAACATTCTGATATTCTGGGAAGAGGTTCAGAGCCAGGATGGGGCATTCACACACACCAGGGACCTCCTGATCTTCTGGGAAGGGCTCAGAACTGGGATGGGGCTGTCACACACACCAGGGACCTCCTGCTCTCCTTGGAAGGGGGTCAGACCCAGGATGGGGGTGACAGGAGGAGGACAGGTCCTGCAGGGCAGCAGAGACAGCCCAGAGCTGTCACACACACCAGGGACTTCCTGCTCTCCTTGGAAGGGGGTCAGACCCAGGATGGGGCTATCACACACACCAGGAACCTTCTGATATTCTGGGAAGGGGTTCAGAGCTGGGCTGGGGCTGTCACAGAGAGCAGGGACCTCCTGATCTTCTGGGAAGGGTTCAGAGCTAGGCTGGAACTGCCAGGAGCTGCAGAGCAGCAGGGACAGCCCAGAGCTGTCACACACACAGAAGGGACCTCCTGCTCTCCCAGGAAGGGTCTCAGAGCTGGGCTGGGGCTGTCACAAAGAGCAGAGACCTCCTGCTCTCCCAAGAAGGGTCTCAGAGCTGAACTAAGGCTGTCACACACACCAAGGACCTTCTGCTCTTTTGGGAAAGGGTTCAGAGCCAGGATGGGGCTGTCACAAAGAGCAGAGACCTCCTGCTCTCCCAAGAAGGGTCTCAGAGCTGGGCTAAGGCTGTCACACACACCAAGGACCTTCTGCTCTTTTGGGAAGGGGTTCAGAGTGAAGCTGGAGCTGCCAGGAGCTGCTGTGGGGCTCAGCACAGCCGAAGGGAAGGGAGGCCCTCAACTCACACCATGAACACCTGAAAGGAGCTGAAATTCCGCATGGAAAAGGGGGGTTCTGAGGGAGCTGCCTGGAGGTTTGGGATAAACCCTCCAGGCTGCCACTCCGGGTGCTGCTGCTGGATGTGATTCCAGAGGTTTCGCTGGAGCCTGCCCAGCTCTGAGCTCGCACCTGCCTCGCCCACTGCTGCGAGCCCTGCCTGCCTCCCTCCATCCCACCGAAAGCTCTTCCCTCGCTCCCATCCGGGAAGGGAGAGCAGCCCCAGCCCCGAGGGGACGGCAGGACCCCGGGGTGAGGGGACAGGGCTGGCACAGGACGGTGACACCGCTCATTAGCCGGCCTTCAGTCACAGTACCCCCCCCGCGCCTCTAATGGCCCCAATTAGATTAATCAGGAGCTGGCAGGAGCTGCCCGATCGCTGCCAATGAGTAAACAAATCTGAGCCATCACCGTCCTGTCAGCGGCGGGCCCCAGAGGAGCCCCTTCCACGCACCAATCCTGATTAGACTTGGCAGATCCATTAGAATTCCCTTCACGCTCCCGCGTTCCATCACCGGCATCATTAACGCGGCCCCGGCCGCTGGGACCGGCGGATCCGCCGGCCCGGCTCCCCGCCGGGCGGGATGGAACGGGTCTGGAGCGGGACAGACCCGGGATAACCCAGTGGGAGCGGCAGAGATCCGGGATAACCCACCGGGAGCGATCCTGGGATAACGCACAGGGAGTGGGAGGGATCTGGGATAACCCACGGGAAGCAATCTCGGGATAAACCTCCAGGAGCGGGATAACACACTGGGAGCAGGAGAGACCCGGGATAAACCAGCGGGAGGGATCCCGGGATAACACACGGGGAGCGGGAGAGACCCGGGATAATCCACTAGGAGCGGGAGGGATCTCGGGATAACCCACAGGGAGCGAGAGGGACCCGGGATAACCCAGTGGGAGCAATCCCGGGATAACCCACCAGGAGCGAGAGGGACCCGGGATAACCCAGTGGGAGCAATCCCGGGATAACCCACCAGGAGCGAGAGGGATCCAGGATAACCCACAGCGAGCGGGAGGGATCCGGGATAACCCACGGGGAGCGATTCCGGGATAACCCAGCGGGATCGGAAGGGATCCCAGGATAAACCACAGGGAGCAGGAGGGATCCGGGATAACCCACCGGGAGCGGGAAGGATCCCAGGATAACCCACGGGGGTCGATCCCGGGATAACCCACCGGGAGCGGGAAGGATCCCAGGATAACCCACGGGGGCCGATCCCGGGATAGCCCACTGGGAGCGATCGGGATCCCGGGAGTGCTGGGTGCGCTCCCTCCGCCTTCCCCGGGCTCCCTCCCCCAGCTCCCATCCAGAACTTTCCCCGGTATTTCAGGGGTTTCACCGCTCCGGTGCGCGGTGTGGCCCTGTCCCCGCTGTCACCCGCGCTGGGTGGCCCTGGGGGAAGGAGGAGGGGAGCAGGTGGAGCCCCCAAAATCCTGGAATGGTCAGGGAGGCTGGAAAAGCCCCCTGAGATCACCGAGTCCAGAACTTAGCCCAGCACTGCCCGTCCCCAGACGCTGCCTCCGAGCACTGGATCCAATTTTGGGGACAATTCCAGGGCTGGCATCTCCCCTGGCAGCCCTGAGCCCTTTCCATGCAGGAATTTCCCCCAGAATCCAACCTGAGCCTCCCTCGGTGCTGTTTGAGGCTTTTGTCCAGTCCCGTTCCCTGCGAGCAGAGCCCGACCTCCCCCAGCTCCAACCCCCTGCCAGGCTGGGAATTCCATGGCAATTCCATCCTCCCAAAAAACCCCAAACATTCCTCGCTGTGCCCGTGGGAGGAACCCAGAGGCACCAGGGGATGCCAGGTCAGAAATCAGGGATGGGGTTTGTTGGTTTAACGGGGCAGAAGCCAAAATAAACCCAGACATTTACGGAAGGTGTTTGTTTGTTTGTTTAAGTGAGAGGGAAAGTGAGGCTGGGTTTGTTTGTGTAAAACTGGGGATAAGGGAAGTGGGAGGAGAGGAATTCTCTGATTCCCAAATTCTGGGTTTGTCCCATCACGCAGAGCCTGCCCCAGCCCCATAACCCCCATTCCTATAATATCATTTATATAAATTAAATTATATAATTTATATTATGTTATATCTTATATAATAATATATTTATATCATATCCTATAATAATATAAATATATAATAATAGAAATATATATTTCTATACATTTCTATATTTTATATATAATATATATAGCAATAAAAATAATATATTTATATCCTATCCTACAATAATTTAATATAATATATAGTATATAATATATATTATATGTAACATTCTATAGATACTATCATATCATTTATATAAATAAATGATATCATTTATATTATATCCTATATAAAAATATATTTATATTATATCCTATAATAATATAAATATATAATAATATATTTATAAATTATTTATATATTTTATATGTAATATATATAGCAATATAAAAATAATATATTTATATTATATCCTATAATAATTTAATATAATATATAGTATATAATATATTTTATATATAACATTATATAGATACTATTATAGCTTTTATATTAATTATATACCATTAATTACATAACATTATCTACACCATGACATTATATATAATCCAAACGATACTTTGTGTTATGCAATTAATATAATTTATCACCTAAAAATAGTTTTTGATGCTTTTATGCCGCAGCAGAGAAGGAAGGAGCACCTGATGTGAATAAATGACCCCGCGGGGTCACTTCACGCCGACCGGCGTTAAAACAGAATTTGAAGGGAAGTGAAAAACCCAAAAATAGGAGGAGGAATCGGAATTATTTGCGAAGCACAAAAGGCACCGGGAAAGGCAGGAAAAAATCTCGTTATTCCAAGGTCAACTGCACGTGAGGGGAGCGCTAATTACCGAGACGAACTGCGGGGAGCTCGGCACCAACGGGGTGACAGAAATGGGCACCGGGGGCCCGGGAAACGACACAAACCGTGCGAGCAAAAAATTCCTACAGCAAAAGGAGACAAACCCTCCTTTCTCCTTCCCCCTCTCCGCCGAGCGCTGCTCGCCCTCCTTATTTTATTTTTTACACACATGGGTGTGACTAACGCCTCGCCCAAGGGAATCTTTATTGGAAATACATGGTATCGGAATTTGTTTAAGATTTTTATCAATAGCACGTGTGTCCAGCCCCGCATCCAGAAGCGAGGGGAAGGTCGAGGGGTCACAGATCAAACTCCCGACAAACAAAAAGAGGAGGGGCGGGGGGGCCGCTATTGATCCCGTCTGCCGCCACAGCCGGTTCTCATTGAGGCCGCGCGTTAAGGACATTAAAGGGCTGTGACAGAGCGGGGCCGGAGCCGCGGCCGAGGGAGGAAAGGTCAGCGAGGACACGCTGGGGCAGCCCGCAGGAAGAGGATGCACCTTTAACCCTCGCGGGTCAGCGGCGCTGCGAGAGCCCCGCGGCCGCGACAGCGCGGCAGGTGACAACAGTGACAACAGCCCGGGCGCGGGGGCTGTGCCTGTCACCTCCTGCCACACTGTGCCTGTCACCCTGCCAGGCTGTGCCTGTCACCCTGCCAGGGTGTCCTTGTCACCCAGCTGGGCTGTCCCTGTCACCCTGCCAGGGTGTCCCTTTCACCTGGCTGGGGTGTCCCTGCCACCCCCCGACCAGGCTGCCTCTGTCTCCTCCAGCCAGGCTGTGACTGTCACCTCCAGTCAGGCTGCCCCTGTCACCCAACAGGGAAAACACCCACTGGCCAGGCAGTGCCAGTCGTCCAGACAGAACAGCACCCCATCACTGGGGTGTCCCTGTCACCCAAAAGGAACAACCAGGTTGTTCCTGTCACCCAGCCAGAACAGCATCCCGTAACTGGGCTGTCCCTGTCACCTCCAGCCAGGCTGTTCCTGTCACCCAGTGGGGACAACACCCCCTAGCTGGGCTGTCTTTGTCACCCAGCCAGAACAGCACCTCCTGACCGGGGTGTTCCTGTCACCCCTGACCAGGCTGTCCCCGTCACCCCTGGCCAGGCTGTCCCTGTCACCCAGCAGGGCCAACACCCGGGCCACACTGTCCCTGTCCCAGGGCAGCTCAGCGTTCCAAGCCCAGCCCTGGTGACAAACGCGTTCTGCAGGGAGAGCTCCCAGCCCCGGCCTGGGGAGGGCAGGGCAGGCTCAGCTCAGCTCAGCTCGGCTTTACAAAGCCCAGCTTTCCCCCAGCTGAGCAGGGTGAGCCGGTCCCGGTGATTTTGGGGAAGGAGAAGGCGCTGGGAGCTGCCCTTTGCTGACAGAAAACTTCACCCAAAACATTTCCCTGGGGGCTTTTGATTCACAACCCACGAGCGGATTTCACTCCCAGCAGGACAAACTTCCAGGGGTCTCCCACCCAAAAAAGGCAGAATTCGGGTGCATAAATCCAACCCTCAATCCCTCCCCATCTCCTGCCCTTCCCATGAAGGGGAAATCGCTCCCAGCACTTACTCTGCCCGTACTGGCCGTACTGGTAACCGGCCACGGGGTCCACGCTGTAGCTGGTGGTGCTGTAGGTGGGGGGACAGTAGGACTGCGAGGTCGGGAGGCTCTCCACGGACTTGATGGAGTCGCTGCGCTGGCTGCAGCTGGCCGAGATGGAGTTGGTGCTGTCCAGGCCGCCGTGGAGGGGAGAGATGGAGAAATCGGCCTGGGGCTGAGGCGGGACCCCGCTGGGGTTGCTCAGGATGCTCATCACCTGCAGAGACACCGGGGCACCGTCAGGGGCTGGCCGGGAGGGAAACAGCCCCGAAAACGGCCCCAAAATGGCCCCAAAAGCGGCCCCGAAAACAGCCCCAAGACGGCCCCAAAACGGTCCCGAAAACCGCCCGAAAACGGCCCCCAAAAACGGCCCCGAAAACGGCCCCGAAAATGACCTCGAAAATGGCCCCAAAAGCACCCCCAAAAGCGGCCCCAAAAACGGTCCCAAAACGGCCCCAAAAGCACCCCCAAAAACGGCCCCGAAAACGGTCCGAAAAGCAGCCCTGAAAACGACCCCAAAAACGGCCTCAAAAGCGGCCCCAAAGGCGGCCCCAAAAGCGACCCCAAAAGCGGCTCCAAAAACGGCCCAAAAGCGGCTCCAAAAACGGCCCCAAAAACGTCCCGAAAACAGCACGAAAACGGCCCCAAAATCGGCCCCAATACGGCCCCAGAAACAGCCCCAAAACGGCCCCAAAACGGCCCCAAAAACGGCCCCAAAACCAGCCCCGAAAGCGGCCCCAAAACGGCCCCAAAACGGCCCCAAAACCAGCCCCAAAACGGCCCCAAAAGCACCCCCAAAAACGGCCCCACAAACGGCGCTTTGGGATGGACAGCTCCCCCAAACCCCGCCGGGGCTCCCCTTGGAGCCCTGAACAGGGAAAATGCAACAATTCCACTCAGCCCACTCGCGTTTTTTGGGGATATTTTGCTGCCCTGCCAGGGATGAGCAGAGGGGTCACGGAAAACCAGGAGAAAAATCCCGATTTTCCCAAAGGGATGGTGAGGGAAAAAATCTTCCCGTTGTTGGGAAGTCAGGTTTGCAAAGGTCCCCGAGCAGAGCAGGTCAAAGCCTCGCTGCCTTTGATGCAGCTCCAGGGGCTGAAACGTCCGAGGTCTCTTTGGCCCCAAAAGTTAAAGGGTAACAGGTCCTGGTCCGGCTCCTTTCAGTGGAAAATATAATTGAATTTGCACACAAAAAATCTTCCTGCTTTGAGACCCGAACCAGATGAACTAATTGGGTTTTTGTTGGTGTTTTTTTTCTCTCTTTTATTTTTTTTTTCCTTTTTTTTTTTTTTTTTTAAAGTAGAAATGCCAGATTTGTTCCCGGGGCTGAGCTGGGGGTGATGCTCTGCCCTTCACACGGGGACCCCGCTGCCGCCAGGGATCAGCGCAATTTCCCCGGGGTAATTCCGAGTTAAGGGTGGAAAGGGCTGGCAGTGGAAGGGCCGAGGGTTCCTGAATCCCCTCGGCCGTGTCGGGGGGAGCGGGGACAGGGGACGGTCACCTCGGGGGGCCCGCCCGGCCCTCAGATGCCGAGCGGCTCCAAATCTCCGAATTTAGCATAACCTTATTGACATCAATTAAAGTGGCAAATTGGAAATATTTGGAGCCTGGCAAGTGGTAAAATGAGCCCTTTATCCGCCAGCAGCGGCCTGGTGAGCTTTTGTGCCGGGGCTGCATTCTCGGCAAGGACACTGGAGGGGGGTTTATGGGGCCGAGGTTCCCCTTCCTGCTCACCCCGACACCTTCCCGGCCCTTCCATCGTGCCCCAGCGGGGTGAATGCCCAGCCACGAGCTGGCCTCTGCTTTCTAAAGCATCTCCTCCTCCCCCCGGAAGGGCTCGGCAGCCCTGCAAAGACGCTTTGCCTGCATGGAAAATCCGCTCCCGGCTCCGCTCCGCCAGGAGAATTTGTCCGGGAGGGGAACTGGGCAGCGGGGGGTGGAGGGGGTTGGGTAAAACGCTGGAAAATCCATCTGACCCCGAGCGCGGGGCTGGGCTGGCTGTGGGGCTGGGGCACGGCAGTGAGGTTTGAGAGAGGGAAGGGCTCTTCCCCCCCATCCCTGGCTCATTCCTCCCTATCCTGGGCTCATTCCCCCCATCCCTGGCTCGTTCCCCCCACCCTGGGCTCGTTGCCCCCATCCCTGGTTCATTTCCCCCCTTCCATGGCTCGCTGACCCTCATCCCTGGCTCATTCTCCCCATCCCTGGCTCATTCCCTCCCCATGCCTGGCTCCTTCGCCCCCAGTGCGGGCTCGTTGCCCCCATCCCGATCTCGTTCCCCCCCATACATGGCTCATTCCCCCCATCCAGGGCTCATTTTCCCCCATCTCAGGTTTGTTTCCCCCCATCTCTGGTTCATTCTCCCCATCCCTGGCTCGTTCCCCCCTATCCCGAGATCTTTCCCCCC
>JAWWMQ010000089.1:1470161-1487215 GCA_035047885.1 Chlorospingus flavigularis
ACTGACTTATTCCCCCCATCCCTGCCTCATTCCCCCCATCCCGGGCTCATTCCCCCCATTCCCTGACTCGTTCCCCCATCCCTGCCTCACTGACCCCTCCTCCTCCTCCTCCTCCAGGCTTTCCGCCCTGCACTGATCTCAGACCTCTCTGCTGCTCCCCCAGGGTTAAACCCAGCTCAGCTGCCCCCACACCGAGCTCAGCAGAGCCTGGATCGGCTCTCCAGAGCCTCCTGGCAGGGATTAAACCCCGAGGTGCTCCTATGGGAATGCTCAGCCCTAAAAACGCCCCCGTGGGGCTCCCCAGCCCAAGGATTTGATATGAAGAGAGGAAAGTGCATTTAACACTCAGGAGGGTGGGTTAATCCAGGACTGGGGTGCTGAGCAGTTCTGGGGGTGCAACACGGAACCCCTGAGGCTCTGCAGAGTGGGGAAATCACGGGAGGGCAGCCTCAGAGTTAATTGTGGGCTCCTCCTAAAGCCACAACCCCTGATCTGGTTCAGCCCCAATCCCCTCTGGGCTGGAGCATCCCCTGGGCAGGAGGAGATGGGGCTGTGTCCTGAGGGACACCCAGGACCCTCACACAGACACGGCTGGAGTGAATTCACGGGCAGAATCCGCTGTTTAAAACAACAAACACGCAGAAAACACAGACTTTGGGGCTGTGAGTTATTTCTGGAAGCTTTGCCCTCTCTGCTCGCCCTCGCTGAGCTGTCCAGGCCCGGCAGTGCTGCCTGGATGGGGCTCTGAGCCCGCCCAGCCCCGCAGGTGCAGAGAGGATTTCAGGAATGGCTCAGGGAGCTGCGGGGTTTGTGCTGCTCTGCTCTCCTCCCTCCCGGCCCCAGCTGCTCCTGATTACCCCCAGAAAAGAACCCGAGGCTCCCCAAGGCGGGGAGAGCCACATTAACACTTCCTCTTAGGAAAAAAAGGGGGATGTAAAGCAAGGCTGGCAAATGAAACCCAGATTCACACTCCAGATTCAGGCAGCGGGGCAGATGCTTCCAACAAATCCCGCGAAAAAAAGGAATTGGGTTCAATTGGTGGGAATCAGGAGCGGGGCCTGAGCTCAGCTCTGCCCCTGGGACCTCTCCAGGCCGGCCTTGGCTCCAGCAGCCCCGGACCTGGGAGATCCTGGTCCTGCTCCCCTTTGGGATCCCTGCAGGGACACTGCCCTGCTGAGGGACAGCTCAGGGGGACAAATTTCCCTCTGGGAATCCATCAGGACACCGGGATTTACTCCCAGGCCTGTTCCAATTCCTGTTCTCCCTGCAGGGACACTGCCCTGCTGAGGGACAATTCAGCCCACCCCGAGGCTGAATTTCCCCCTGGGAATCCATCAAGACACCAGGATTCCCCTCAAGCCCTGCTGAATTCCCAATTCCTGCTCCGCCTTGGGATCCCTGCAGGGACATTGCCCTGCCGAGGGACAGCTCAGGAGCTGAATTTCCCTCTGGGAATCCATCAGGACACCAGGATTCGCTCCCAGCCCTGTTCCAATTCCTGTTCTCCCTGTGGGATCCCTGCAGGGACGCTGCCCCATCGAGGGATGGCTCAGGGGGCCAAATTTCCCTCTGGGAATCCACCAGGACACCAGGATTCCCCCCAAGCCCTGCTGAATTCCCAATTCCTGCTCCCCCTCCAGGATCCCTGCAGGGATATTGCCCTGCCGAGGGACAGCTCAGGAACCAAATTTGCCTCTGGGAATGCATCAGGACACCAGGATTCCCTCCCAGCCCTGCCGGGATGGGGAATGGCCACCTCTGGCATGGGAGATTCATCCCAGCTGGATGTTCCGCTGGATTTGGGGTGGCTGAGGGGGACCCTGACAGCTCAGCTGAGCCCCAAAACTCTCCAGTCCCTCTCCAAGAACTCTGACCATGGGAAGCCCTTCCTGGGCAGGCTGAGGGGGATTTGAGGCTGGGATTCCTCTTCCTGAAGGGGCTGAGGGGGACCTGGGGCAGAGAATCGCCTTTCCAGACAGGCTGAGAGGGATTTGGGGCTGAGAATCCCCTTCCTACACAAGCTGAGGGGAATTTGGGGCTGGGATTCCTCTTTCTGGATGGGCTGAGGGGGATCTGGAGCTGAGAATCCCCTTCCCAGCCAGGCTGAGAAGGATTTGGGGCTGGGAAGCCCCTGCCCTTCCCATACAGGCTGAGAGGGATTTGGGGCTGAGAATCCCCTTCCCAGATGGGCTGAGGGGGATATGGAGCAGAGAATTTCCTTCCCAGCCAGAATGAGGGGAATTTGGGGCTGAGAATTCCCTTCCCACCCAGGCTGAGGGGGATTTGGGGCTGAGATTCCTCTTCCCAGATGGGCTGAGGGGGATTTGGAGCTGAGAATTCCCTTCCCAGCCAGGCTGAAGGGGATTTGGGGCTCCCTGAGCTCTGCACAGGTTCAGTCGAGGGCAGATCTGCCTTTCCCCACCCCAGGACACGAAGGGGTTTGGGATATCAAGAGGGAACCAGAGGTTCCCATTCCCTCCTTCCAGCCAGCACAGCAAACCCTGCAGAGCCCTCCCAGGCCTGTGTCCCCAGACTTCTCCTTCCAGCTGCAGAAACTCATTTTCCAGGCCACTTTTGAACTCTGGATCCCCTCCTCAAGAATGCAAAGTCCTTCTCCTTTCCCTCTCTGACCTTGCTGCCTGCTAATTTATGACTTCTTGGTGCATTATCATCCCTGACTAAAAATCAATGCCCGCTCCACATCTGCCGGGCTTTATCTGCAGGGGGATCTGCTCGCTGTCCATCAGTGGGACTGACAGCAGGAGTGTCCCTTTCCCTCCTTCCCATCCTCATCCTCCTTCCCCTGGCCCAAATCCATCCTTGAGCTCGCATTTAGGGCTGAGTCTTGCCTCAGGCCTCATGCCTGCCTTTCCTGGGGTAGGGATGAGCAGGGAGAGCTCCTGGGGTGTGGGGTTGGTGCACAAAGACCCTCCTGGATGAAAGCAGCAGCTCCCCCCTCACCTCCTGCTGCTGCTGCCTCCCTCCCCACCCTCCTCAGCAGCTCCCCCCCGGGATGTTTCATCGCTCTCTCCCCTGCTATAAAAGGAGGGGAGTTAAAAAAATGTAATTAATTCCCTCCATTTCTGAGCTGGCCCTCGGGGCCTGTGGCCGCGGAAGCTGCGGCGGGGGAAATGTGCACCCTTTATGATAAAGGAGCGGCTCTGGGGAGGGGAGCGCAGGGAGGACCTTCCAGCTGGGCAATCAGGAGCCGCTTTTGGGGCGCAGGGGGCCGCAGGGGACCTGAGTGATGGGGACAGATAACACAGGGACAAGGGCAGGGCAGCGGCGGGGGTTTGGTGCCAACCTGGCCCTGGCAGAGCTGGGGCTGCTCCGTAGTGGCTGCTGAGAGCCACGGGACAGCCTCGGAGTGACCACAGCTCCTTCCTTGTGGGATATCCTGGAGTGACCACAGCTCCTGTCCTAAAACATCCCCAGAGTGACCACAGCTCCTGCCCTGTGGGACATCCTGGAGTGACCACAGCTCCTGCCCTGAAACATCACCAGAGTCACCATGGTTCCTGCCCTAAATAGCCCCAGAGTGACCACAGCTCCTGCCCTACAATGTCCCCAGAGTGACCACAGCTCCTTGCTGTGGGACATCTCCAGAGTGATCACAGATCCTTCCCTACAACATCCCTGGTGTGACCACGGCTCCTGCCCTAAAACATCTCCAGATTGATCATGACTTCTGCCCTATGGGATATCCTGGAGTGACCACAGCTCCTGCCCTACACTGTCCCCAGAGTGACCAGAGCTCCTGCCCTAAAACAACCCTGGAGTGACCACAGCTCCTGCCCTATGGGATATCCCAGACTGACCACGGCTCCTGCCCTGTGGGATATCCTGGTGTGACCACAGCTCCTGCCCCAAAACATCCCCAGAGTGACCACAGCTCCTGCCCTGAAACAGCCTCAGAGTGACCATGGCTCCTTCAGTGTGGGATATCCTGGAGTGACCACAGCTCCTGCCCTGTGGGTTATCCTGGAGTGACCACAGCTCCTTCCCTACAGGACAGCCCCAGAGTGACCATGGCTCTTTCCCTGTGGGACAACCCCAGAGTGACCATGGTTCCTGCCGTAAAACATCCCAGAGTGACCATGGCTCCTGCCCTATGGGACATCCCAGAGTGACCACAGCTCATGCCCTGTGGGATATCCTGGAGTGACCACAGCTCATGCCCTGTGGGATATCCTGGAGTGACCACAGCTCCTGCCCTGTCCCTGAAGCTCCCCAGGGTCCCCAGGTGACCCCTGTCAACTCCTGGATACTGTGGGGACACATCCAGGGACAATCAGGGACATCCAGGGACACACCCAGGGACACACCCAGGAGCATCCATGGACACATTCATGGACACATCCATGGACACATCCAGGGACACACGCAGGGACACCAGGGACATCTGGGGACACATCCAGGGACACAGCAGGGACACCCCAGAAGGGCTGCTGGCCCTGTGATTCCTGGGACTGTGGCACTGCTCTCCTGGGAACGGGAACAAATGGGGACAAATCCTTCCTGGCTGGCAATGAATGGGATCTGTTGGACTTTTTGGGGCTACACCATGCAAGAAGCCCTGGGAAATTCCCTGCAGGGGAGGCTGAACTCTCTCCTGGGCTATTCCCACCTCCCCTCCCTGGGCACAGCAAACCCTCCTGCCGGGAAACCCACTGGATCCCTGGGATTCAGGGAGGGCAAAGCTCTCCCAGCTCCTCCTGAGGGGGCTCCTGGGGTCACCTCCACCCCTGGCTGCTCCAGCTCCTCTCCAGGTCCTGGCCTGCCCTTCCAGGCAGTTTTTGGGGGATCCAGCTCCATCCTGCCCATCTTTCCCTCTCACCCTGCTCGCGGCAGAAGGAAAAACCCTTCCCCACATTAAAGCTTTTTGATCTCTGTGGATTCATTTCCACTTGGCGGGAAGAGGAAGAGTCGATTATTCCACACATACATTAAATGGGAACAAAATGAAGAGGTGACTGTAGGACGGCTGAAAGCCGAAGAAAGAGTTAGGAGGAGATAAATACACTTTCCCCAAAGATCTCCACTTGAAAGGAGGATAAATATATGCAAATATGCCCCTAGGTAGGACTAAAATGACTTGTGTAGCAATCGCTAACACTGCACTCACAAAACCAAGCAATTAATTTCCAATATTTTCTAAATCACCGCAGCCAGCTGAGCTGGATCCCAGCATTCCAAACCAACCGAGCACCCCCTAAATTTGCTTGGCAGATCCAGAGGGTGCTTCACCCTTCCTGCACCGGGAAAATCCCTGATCCTGTCACTGCAGCTCCGTGCATACATCCAGGCAGGGTTTGGAGCAAACTGGAGCCCGTGGTGGGGTTTGGGTGCTCTGAGGTGCTCTGGGGTTTGGGTGCTCCTGAGGACCCTGCAGGTGTTTCCCAAGCCCAGCAATTCCCTCTGCAGTGACCTCGAGCTCAGCCCTGCCTCTCTCGGGTGTGATCGAAGCCTCCACTTGGATTTTGGGGCATTCAAGGTTGGCAAACCCAGGGCTGATCCTTGGCCTCATCCCCTCTCCAGGAGCTGAGGGGAGCAGTGGAGGAGCCCCCACAACCCCACGGCTCCTCCTGATCCGGGCTGGCTCCAGAGCTGCTGCTGGGGAGCTGCTTCACCCTTCCTGCACCAGGCAAATCCCTGATCCTGTCACTGCAGCTCCGTGCATACAGCCAGGCAGGGTTTGGAGCAAACTGGAGCCCGTGGTGGGGTTTGGGTGCTCCTGAGGACCCTGCAGGCGTTTCCCAAGCCCAGCAATTCCCTCTGCAGTGACCTCGAGCTCAGCCCTGCCTCTCTTGGGTGTGATCGAAGTCTCCACTTGGATTTTGGGGCGTTCAAGGTTGGCAGACCCAGGGCTGATCCCCAGCCTCATCCCCTCGGGTTTTCATTCCCCCTCCAGGATTGAGGGGAGCAGTGGAGGAGCCCCCACAACCCCACGGCTCCTCCTGATACAAGCTGACTCCAGAGCTGCAAAATCCCAATTTCCAACCCGAAACCTCTGGAAAACAAATGGAGAGCAGGGAACGGAACACAACATGCCTGAATCCCACACTTCCTACACCCCCAGGACACCAGAGCAGCCCCAAACAGCAACCAAGCAACCCCGGCCGGGCAGCGGCGCTTCCCGTGGCTCCGGAGCCCCGAGGGACGCTCGGGCACCGCGGGGACGGGCTCAGGGACACGGCAGGTGACATGGAGATGGACGCCTGTGCCCTACAATGGCCCTGCTCCCACCACACACCGACGATGGAGAGGTGCCAGGGGTGGGATGGAGCCGGGGATGCGATGATGGAGCTGCGGGGGCTGCGAGGGACAAGGAGGAGGAGGAGGAGGAGGAGGAGCGGGGTGGGAGGTTGTTACCTGATTGTTCAGGGCTATGGTGAGGTTCCAGCGGGAGCACTGCATCTTGTTTTGGGCACCCTGCTTCTGTAGGGATGTACAAATCACAGACAAGGTCTGAGGACAGGCGCTGAGCTACGCGCAAAGGGCTCGGCACGAGCGGAGAGGGGCGGCTGCTGCTCCGGGGGATCCCATGAGGGAATCGGGAGCACCACGGGGTCAAACATCCACTGAGGGCTCCGAGAAATCCCATGGGAGAAGCGGGACAGGGAGGGGAAGAGCAGGAATTGAGTCTGGGGACATGAGACACAGTCCCTGCCTTGGGACACCAGACTCTGTTCTGGGACACCGAAATCTGCTCTGGGACACCAAACCCTGCTCCAAAGCATGAGTCATTGTCCCTGGCTTGAGACACTAAAAATCTGCTTTGGGATACCAAACTCTGCTCCAAAACATGAGACACGGTCCCTGGCTTGGGACACCAAACTCTGCTCTGGGACACTGAAATCTGCCTTGGGACACCAAACTCTGCTCCAAAACATGAGCCATTGTCCCTGGCTTGGGACACCAAACTCTGCTCTGGGACACCAAAACTTGCTGTGTGACACGAGGCTCTGCCTTGGTACACCAGACTCTACTTTGGGACACCAAAATCAGTCTTGGTACACCAAACACTGTTCCAAAACATGAGCCATTTTCCCTGGCTTTGGGACACCAAACTGTGCTCACAAACATGAGCCACAGTCCCTGACTTGGGACTCCAAAGTTTGATTTGGGACACCAAACTCTGCCTTGGGATGCCAAACTGCTCCAAAACATGAGCCATGGTCCCTGGCTTGGGACACCAAAATCTTGTTTGGGACACCAAAACTTGCTGTGGGACACCAAAACTTGCTGTGGGACTCCAGGCTCTGCCTTGGGACACCAGACTCTACTTTGGGACACCAAAATCTGCCTTGGGACACCAATATCTGCTCCAAAACACAAGCCACAGTCCCTGGCTTTGGGACACCAAAATCTGTTCACAAACATGAGCCACAGTCCCTGACTTGGGACTCCAAACTCCGATTTGGGACACCAAACTCTGCTCACAAACACAAGCCATGGTTCCTGGCTTTGGGACACCAAACTCTGCTCTGAGACACAAAACTCTACTCCAAAACACCAGCCATTGTCCCTGTCCTTGGGACACCAAACTCTGCTCACAAACACAAGCCATGGTTCCTGGCTTTGGGACACCAAACTCTGCTCTGCGACACCAATCTTTGCTCCTAAACATGAGCCATGGTTCCTGGCTTTGGGACACCAGACTCTACTTTGGGACACCAAAATTTGCTCCTAAACATGAGCCATGGTCCTTGGCTTTGGGACACCAGACTCTGCTTTGGGACATAAAACGCTGCTCTGGGATGCCAAACTCTACTCCAAAACATGAGCCACAGTCCCTGACTTGGGACACCAATCTGTGCTCGGGGACACCAGACTCTGCTCCAAAACACGAGCCATGATCACCGGGCTGGGACACCAAACTCTGCTTTGGGACACCAAAATCTGCCGTGGGACACCAAACTCAGCTTTGGGACAGCCGAACTCAGCTCTGGGGCACCAACTCTGCTGTTCTCCAGAGAAAAGCAGGAAGCAAAGGCTTGGCCAGGCTGGGTCACCAGGGAGGAAACACAAAAGGGTTTTGTGGCCTGGGGGCTGGGGGAGGCCAGAGGGGTCCCAGGTCACGGACATTGATTTCACTGACTGGGAAACACCGGGAGAGGCTCGAGCCAAGGAGAGAACAAGCCCCTCCACACCCCCAACTCCCACAGGGCTCCGATTTCCAGGGGCAGCTCCCCTCGGGGAAGGAGCTGTTTGTGCTTTACACCCATCAATGCTGTGCTTTGAGCGTTTTCCCTGATTTCATCGGGCTCCTGAGCCATTTGATAGAGAAAACCCAGGATGGAGCCCGGGCTGCCCCAGTGTGCTGCTCAGCATGATAATATAGGAATAAAATATTTCTAAAATCAAGGTATATTCAGGAGAGTTAGAAAGAATGTTAGTAGGCCCTGGGAAATGTTAGGCCTTGTGCTAACTGGATCATGTGAAATTTTACCTGTGTAACCAGGATATGATAAATGATATAATTGTTAGATATGATGATTGATTAGTAATTAGGTATAATTATTGCTTAATTGTAAAAAGAATCATGAGAAACTATACTCATGTTCCCATCCTTAGGACGCCAAACTCTGGGTTTCGTGGGGGTCACAAGAGTTTGAGGGGGATCACGAGAAACCCATGCTTGGATGGAATCAGTGTATACAATAGAACAATGTAAGTTTAATAATTAATATGTAGTTATGTAATGATAGAATACAAAATATGTTCATCCCAAACCCATGGCAGAGTCAGATGTGGGTCTGTGCACCCCTGACACCCAGAGCTCTTCAATAAAAGCATTTCCATAGAATCATTCCATGATTATGTGTTCCTGAATGCTAACAAGAAAACAGAGCTGCCCCAGCCTCCTGATTTTTGAGTCATCATGAGCAAACTCCATCCTGGTGCTGTTTCCCCCCTCCCCTTTGTGTTTAACCTCACATTTCTCCGTGAATATTTTGGAAGGGAGAAATTTTCTGGGTGGGAAAATCCCCCTGGTGGAATGGGAAATGTCTCTGGGACACTTCACCCCGAGTATCCAGGGCAGGAACACGAATCCTTGCTTGTGGAATTTTGGGACAAAGTCACCTGGGAGAGAAAGGAGGAAGGCAGAACCATGGAAAGCTGGAATTCCCAAACGCTTCCAGACCAATGGAAGGACTCGGGGTAGATTTGGGGTTGGGAATGGGTCGGGCTTGTGGCTTTTGTTGTGCATTTTTGGGTAAGCTCAGACCTGCTGGGGGAAGGAGGAGCTCTGGGGGCTTGGTGAGGGATACAAAACACCAAGAAAGGACCAAACACACCCAAGGTTCCCCGTAAAACAGCCCCAAACCTGCAGCACCTCAGCAAATTCCAGCTGCTTTAGGAACTTCTCTTATTCCTCTGACAAAGCCAGACCCAAACAAATCCACAACAAGGTCTCCTCTTCACCTCCTCCCTTGTCCCTCCTCTCCCTCTCTCCTTTCCCATTCCCGATCTCGGTGGTGCAGCCTCCGGGCCCTCTGATGGAGCTTCCAAAGGAGATTTCCTGCGATGCTCTGGGCCCGGGGAGGGCAGGGAAAGGTGCTGCCCCACAAAGAATCCCCCGCGGGGCTCCCGGCCCCAGGCGAGGCTGCTCCGTGTGCTGATAGTCCTGTGGGCTGAGTGATACCCTCGTGGGCTCACTGATAGCCCCGTGGGCATAATGACAGTTCCGTGTGCTGGTAGTCCTGTGGGCTCATTCCCCGTGGGCTGATAGCTCGGTGAGCTGATAGTTCCATGTGCTGATAGCCCCGTGGGCTGATAGTTCCTTGTGCTGATATCCCCATGGGATCATTGATAGCCCTGTGTGCTCACTGATAGCCCCGTGGGCTCAGTGATAGTTCCAGCCCTGTTCCGGGCTCACCGCACTGACAGTGATGCCTCAGGATTTTAACTTTTATATTTTTCATGTATTTGTGACCCTGTAGTTCTTTAGTGTGTAACTCCAAACCCCACACGCAGTGCCAGCTGCTGTTCTCCCGTTTGGGGCACACACAGCAATTCCTCTCCAATTCCTCAAGGAGCCCTCACTGCCTCAGGCCCCCAGAGATTAAACAAAAGGGAGCTGGGGGAGCAAATTTGGGGTGAATGACTTCATTAGCTGAAGCTGTAATTGGAGGATTAACCCCCAATATGCAAATGGAGCAAAGTTATAAAAATGTGAAAACCCATGAGCCATGGTTCATTTTTGGGTGCAGCCCCTGGGGGGTTTAATCTGCCTGAGATGTACCCAAGGTCCCTTCACTAAATGCTTTTTATTCCCTTAATTTTGTCTGGCCTGTATTTTAGGGTAGTCCCAAAAGGCATCAGGAAAGCCCCCTGAGGAAGGGAAAGCCTCATAGGGAGATACCTTAGAATCACAAAGTGGTCTGGGTTGGAAGGGACGTCCCACCCCTGCCATGGGTGTGTTGTACAGCAGCAAAGTGTGACCCCCAACTCCCTGTGCCTTGTTACCAGCTGAGCTGAAATCCCAGGAGCTTTTGGCATTTAGTACAAGCAGAACATAACAGTGTTGTCTTTTTCCTCCTGGAATCAGGGACAATCCAGAGGCCACACAGCAAATGAATGATTTAATCATTGGGAAGGTTTCTGCAGCTCTGAAGGGACACTGGGCAAATCCAGACTTGGTGAGAGACTCCAGTGTTTTCCTGTTTCTTTGTTCTGCCTCTCTAATCATTGCATCTTCTCTCTTATGGTCTGTTTGTAAGAAAAAAATTGAGTTTCAATAGGAAATTATGGGGGGGGGAGGGTACCAGTCATTGGTTTTTTCTAGGTCTGGATTGAAGGCACTGGAGACAGTAATTCATGTTCACACTCAGGTGTTTATTATTTCTTAGCAGTAAAACAGTCTCAGTACTGTGAGTTTGGCAGCTTTTCATTAGAAGGCACAAAATGGCCAACAATCTCTTGGTACAAGGGCTTTTAAGACCAAATTGTCCAATTAAGAGCTGACACCTGGATTATTTTCCCTTTTAACCCAATAACTGATCCCAAGGAGCCCCCAGTACAGACTTTTCTGCCCAATTACAAAATGCCACCCAAACCCATGGAGAAGGAGGAAGAAAAAACATGAAGAAGAAACCCAGGACAACACCCTGTGCCCTCCATCTTGCCTCCATCCACAACAGACTAAAAATCCCAAAACCTAAATGTCTCACCAAGTGACACACCTACACTACTCTCTATAACCTATTTCCCACTTTTGTGAATTCCAGTCTGTCTTGAAGTTTGGGAAACTTTCTCCATGAATGAGGGTCAGAGTCAGTGCTCCCCTGGGGGTGAGGACACCCCAGAGCAGACACAGAAATATTCCCGGTGCCCTGGGTTCCCACAGGAAATTACATAAATGTCAAAGTACAGCACAGAATTTTGTGCACAGGTACCTGCTGAAGCTTCCTCAGGCAGTTCCCTGTCTTGGCTTTGCTTGTACCTCTCCAGCAGGTCACGTCCCCTCAGTGTGCGTGGCATTCAGCTAACCTAGATCCATGTGTTTTGAACCTGAGTTGGTTAAAGCTGGGAAGGCAGCAGGGAGTGGGGCACCCCAGGAGCTGGAGCTGTGTGTGTTGCAGGCCAGCAGCCTCCAGTACGAGATGCTGCTGCTGACAGACTCCATCTCCAAGGAGGACAGCTGCTGGGAGCTGCGCCTGCGCTGCGGTGAGTGTGGGCACCAGCAAGGGCAGCATTTCCACCTCTAAACCCACCTCAAGTGCTGTGTCCTGTCTGCAGCTCTCCCAGGATAACGAACACCCCTGTCTGCTTGCAGCTCTCAGCCTCTTCCTGATGGCAGTGAACATCAAGACCCCGGTGGTTGTTGAAAACATCACCCTCATGTGCCTGCGCATCCTGCAGAAGCTCATCAAGCCACCTGCTCCAACCAGCAAGAAAAACAAGGTACTGCCTTGAGGCTGAGCAAAACCTTGAGAATTTGCTGATTGAAGTGTGGCACGCTGATCTCAGTGAGGAATTAGTTTGTGAGGAAGGCAGGACTTGATTTTCCTGGTCTCTGTTCCTAGGGAAGCACAAGCCCTGTGACTCTGGTCATTACACACTGCAAATTACTGATGACTACTTTCTGTTTTTCACTGGGTTTTGGTGACTTTGACCACAGCTGCTGAGGGTTTACTCTTTTCCCCTCAGATCTGAGGGGGATAGACCTACTTGAAAGCCACAGCTTAGTTATTTTGGGCAGGCTTTAGGCTTTCAGCAGCTTTGTAGAATCAGGTACCTAAATTTGAAAGAATCAAGTACTTTTGACTCAGATTTTTGCATACAGAGCTACAGTTCTCATTAAAATACATTGATTGACTGCTGTTAATTTTCATTTAGGATTAGATTTGCAGGAGAGAAGGTATTTTTCTGCTTTGGTCTGCCTATCTGATAAGCACAGATGGATGTCAGTGATGGGTTTATTGATATTTCAGTAGGAACTGGAATATCTCTCTTAGTTCACCATTAATAGACACTGCATTACCCTGCTGCTGTCCAAGAGCTGCATTTGCCTCCTCGTGTTCCAGCCCCAGGGGTTGCTCTTTGGGAGCAGACTGTGGCTTTCTGAAGAATCACAGAGCTCTTTTATTTGTTAGGATGTGCCCATGGATGCTCTCACCACTGTGAAGCCTTACAGCAATGAAATCCATGCACAGGCTCAGCTGTGGCTCAAGAGGGACCCCAAGGCATCCTATGAAGCTTGGAAGAAGTGCCTCCCTGCCAGAGGTGAGCCCTGTGCCTGTGGCCTGCTGCAGTTCTGTGTGTTCCCAGATTTAATAAGGAATCTGCTTCTGTGGAGTTGTGTTGGCTTCTGTCCTGTGACATCTAATTCCATCCTCACATTTAGTCCTTAGAGTTGTAGCACTGACTTTTCTGGGCTGTGTGCCTCAAACCCTAAACAGAAAATGCTCTGTGCCCAAAGAGAATCAGAGACTGCAAAAACTTAAACTTGTTGCTTACTTAAATTGATAGCAGCCAGCTGGAAAGCTGATGGGATTCCTTGAGAGAGGGTCTGGGATTTGCATGAGGCTTGGAATTGGGCATGGCTCCACACAGGAGTGAAAATGGCAGCAGGAGATGGGAAGCACTCAGTTCCCTGCTGGAGTTTGGCGAGTTCCAGTGGGAAGACTGGAATAAATAAAATAAAAATACTCTGGCAGTTTGCAGCTCATGACTGCTGACAGCTCTCTTGGGCTCTGCTCAACATTGCAGGTGCAGATGCCAACGGGAAAACTCCCAGCAAAGCTGAGCTTCACCAGCTCTACTTGTCAGAAAAATACGTCTGGAAGTGGAAGCAGTTCATGAGCCGCCGTGGGAAGAGAACTTGTCCTCTGGATCTCAAGCTGGGACACAACAATTGGCTGAGACAGGTAAAGGTGGGGAGAGCCCAGGGCTCAGTCACACAGTGTGGGTGTTTGCTGCAGCTCCTCTGCAGGGCTGTCTGGGGAGGCTGGCACTCACTGCCTCTGATGCCAAGTCAGGTTTGCAGCTGTGCTCCCTCAGAAATGCTGCACCAAACGTTGATCTGGGAGTCTGTGGGTTGCTAAACTCTGAACCTTTGATTGCCACAGTGCTCCTGTGCCTGATGAGCTGCACCTCTGAGGGTCCTGCAGCAAAGCTTTGCTTCCTGTGTGTGTGCACTAGCAGCTCCATGCACTCTTTAAACACCTTGGTGCTGAGCAGAGCAGGAATTGTCACAGAACCAAGTGCTGGGAGAACAAGAAAACGCTGCTGGCATGTCACCCAACAGCCCCTGTGTTGTGCCTTCCTGTGAGCTGTCACAAGTTCATCTGTGCCCGTGGGTCTGACCTGGCTTTTCCTGCCCCTGGCCCAGGTGCTGTTCACTCCTGCCACCCAGGCTGCCAGGCAGGCTGCCTGCACCATCGTGGAGGCCCTGGCCACCATCCCCAGCAGGAAGCAGCAGGTCCTGGATCTCCTCACCAGGTATTGCTGTGCTGCCACACCTGGCAGCTCCACCAGTGTTTGTCTTCAATTCCCAGCAGAATCTCTCCCTTCTTGCAGCTTTTCTCACACCTCTCCCTGTATACCTGCAGCTCAGGGGTCTTTTTGAGCAGGATTTTTTACCTTAATTAGCTGGGAGGGTCTGGATTTAGGGAGAGTTGGGGTTTGCTGGCAACGAGCTCTTGCAGTCTGTACCTTTTCCAGTAGTAAGGATCAGCTGTTCAGCTCTGTGGCCAACATTTCCCCCTCTTCAATGGCAGAATTATGAGTGAACTCTGTTCCAGCTGCTGTGACATAACTTACCCAGCTCATGCTGATAGCACAGTCAGCTCCTTTGGGGGACAAATACTGATTTAGCCAGCAAGTAATGAATATCAGTGATGCTGTTAGCAAGGACACCTCACTGCCTCAGGAGGGGATGGATGGATGGATGGATGGATGGATGGATGGATGGATGGATGGATGGATGGATGGATGGATGGATGGATGGATGGGTGGGTGGGTGGATGGGGGATGGATGGATGGATGGAGGGAGGGAGGCTTTTTCCTCCTTTTCACACTGTCCTTAGGCTGGAATGCCTTTTGTTGCTGTGAAGGGGTTGTCATCTTGTGTTTCTCTTCGGGTTATCAGCCTGTGTTTCTCTTTCCCAGCTACCTGGATGAGCTGAGCATTGCTGGTGAATGTGCTGCTGAGTACCTGGCCCTGTACCAGAAGCTCATCAAACCTGCCCACTGGAAGGTCTACCTGGCAGCCAGAGGGGTTCTGCCCTACATTGGCAGCCTCATCACCAAGGTATGGGTTTGTGTGCAGGAAATGACCTGTTAGCTTGGCTTTTTTTGCTTTTGAAATTCCATCCCTTTGTTCAGTGCCCTGCTGCTGACCCTGCCAAGGTTCTCAAGTTCACACTTCAGTGCTGGTACCTCTGAGCAGAGGGAGTCACAGGGGTTTTAGCCCCAGCTGGAGAATTCCTCAGCACTTTAATTAACTGCTCTGGGATTGTCAGTATTGCTGCACTGCCTTGGCACTGTTGTGCAGCTCCCAGGCTGGGCTCTGAGAGCCCTTAGGGACAGGGAGGGATCAGGTGTGCTACCATTGCTGGAGAAATGGGAATTACAGGCTTTGGAGGAGCAGCACTCAGGGTTTACAGTGTTCAGAGTGGTGGGAGCTTTCTGTGGGGGTCCCTGCTGCACTCCAAAGGGACAGGTGGCTCTCTCCATATCAGTGGTGGCTGTGAGTGCTCCTGGAGGGCCACTAGAGCCAAGCAGTGCCAGCAGGGAGGTGCAGGGAGAAAATGGGAGGGATATTTGTGGCAGATTTCCTTTCCTTTTCCCCTTCCCTCCCTGCTCTTGCAGTTGTGCTTTCAGTTTCTGTGCTGAGTTCTCTGCACTGTTACATGATTTGTGAGAGTTTTTTAGGGTGAGAGAGATAGACGAGAATTTTGCTTCATGATCAGAAGGCTGGATTTATTAATTTATGATATATATTACATTAAGATTATATTAATAGGAGTAGAGGGAAAAGTTCAGAAGCTGCTAAACTAAGAATAGAATAGGAATCTAAAACAAGAGAGTTCTCTGTGAATCTGTCTCTGTGAGTTTGGTTTTGTGATTGGCCCTTAATTGTACACATGGAACATGAGTTAATTACAGGTGTACTTATTGCATTTTACATTAGCAGATAATTATTGTTTACATTCTCTTTCTGGGGTTTTAGTTTTTTAGAAGAGGAAAATTCTTAAAAGAAAGGATCTTTATGAAAAAATGTCTGTGACACTGCACCCTGTGTTAGACACCCCAAAGGTTATTGGCATTGCAGGGCCATCTTGGCCTAACAGGCTGTTAATGATTTTAATTATTTTCAGGAAATAGCTCGTTTGCTGGCCTTGGAGGAAGCAACACTCAGCACGGATTTGCAGCAGGGATATGCCCTGAAGAGCCTCACAGGTATTCAGTGGGCCTGCAGCAGGGTTAGAGCTGGGGATCATTGTTCTCTAACAGCTGTGGCAGAATTTCAGAGAGATCTCATTCAGCTGTGTTGCCATTGTCAGCACTGGATTTTTGCCATCGATTTAGCATTTAATCTCTAAATGGATTTTTCCATAATTTTTTTGTGGTCAGTAAGAGTTTTTAGCTGAACTGTGGTAACACACCAGGCAAGCTTCATCATTTCACTTTATTACATAATCCCTGGCACCACTATAAACACTGCTGCTTTATTCCTACCTGTTGTTCTTACCTCCCAATTCTATGGGAGCTTTGCTTTTATCTTCTAGGGTGTACACCCTTTTACAAAAATGTGTTGGAAATGGAAATACCTCATGCACTAGATCATTGTTTTTTGTATCCTCTTTCACATTCTTCAACCATTAGTGGGTGAATCCATAAAGCCTGGCTTCTGGCAAGAAGCAGCATGTTGATCAGTGTGTCATGGGAAAGAATCCTTGTGTTTGCTGATTCTTTGCTTTATTGTAGGAGTGACCAGTTTGCTGATGTCACTGATAAGTCATTTCACATCACCAGAGGTATTAGAAGTATGACAAGAGGAGCAGTCATCTGCTTTTGGAATAGCTTGGGACAGGAAAATGCCAAAGAGTGCAGAATTTTGCATCCAGCACACAGGAAACTCCTTAAGCCCTTTCCTCATTCCCAAATTAGTTTTCATATGTTACAATTTACAAGCCAGGCCAAGGCTTTTGCCTGCAACCACCCAGTTCACAGGAGTTGGCTTTAAGCCCCAGACTGATGGGAGCTGCAACAAGCCATTTTTATGACACTGTGCCCTGTTTGCTGCTATGAAATTCAGAAATCAAATTCTCTCCCACCTACCTTGTGGGGGTCCCAGTTGCCAGGGTACCAGTTGTGGGTTTCCCCAGGTCTGGATTGAAAGCACTGGAGACAGTAATTCATGTTCACACTCAGGAGTTTGTTATTCCTTATCAGTAAAACAGTCTCACAACCATGAGTTCAGCAGCTTTTCATTAGAAGGCACAAAATGGCCAACAATCTCTTGTTACAAGTTCTTTTAAGACTAAACTATCCAATTAAGAACTGACACTTGGATTATTTTCCCTTTTAACCCAATAACT